>QTSX02002163.1:0-543142 GCA_014839935.2 Entomophthora muscae
AGGAGATGTTAGCTGAATTTGCTGACAGATTTTACATGGAGGGACAACAGTTAATAACAAGCAGACAATTGACGGTGCATGAAGCATATATGGCCTGCGCCCAGGCCCTCAAGGTGAATCAACTCCTATGCCTCCATTTCAAGGCCCACAAGGCTATGCTGTCCTCCATGAAAAGTATAAAGACACTGCTCCAAGATATGCATCTTACCCATTCTGGGGCATTTGTTTGGGAAAGTTGTGCCGCTTCCAACTCTGGCTCCTCTTCTTGCGGCCCTTATATCCTCACTATGAACTCCCAAAGTCCTCCTTAACGTCAGGGTTGCCACAACTGTGGTCAGATAGGCCACCACTCTTGCGTCTGCACCAATCTGCGGGTTGAAGGAGCCAATCCCAAGGATCAGTTGGGAAAAGAACAGTCAGCCTAGAGGCAAAGATGCTCTTGGTTGACAATTCTTCCCAGTCTCCTCCTACACCTCCACCTGCTACTGACTCTGAGCCTGCTTATGATGAAGAACCTCCTATTCTCCTCCTGTTCCATGACATTTATGACAATTCTGATGTGGATGAATCTGATGTTGAAGACCATGATGCATACAGGTATTCTGTTCTTGCTGTCCCTGAGACTATTGCCGTTCCCTACAAGCTAGGATCTTGGAAGACTACAACTACCACCAAGCCCTCATCTGAGGTCAAAGCAGTTGTCTCCCACCCCTATCTTACTCAGGCAAAACAGTCCCCTGTATTAGTGGAATCATCAGAGGAAGCTGCTGAAGTTGCAGACGCCGTTTTCAAGAATGTATCTGTCTCACTCCCTCTCCAAACTGTATATAAGTAGTTTCTGGGACTACAATTCATTATTGAGAAATGGGAAAAGGAACTAGCTGAGGCACAGGATATCTTGGCTGTTCTGCCACCCTTTGGACGCAGCACCATCACCCAAGTAGAGATATCTATTCAAAAGGTCAAGATCAAAGCCATCCTGGACACTGGTTCTCCTGTCAATGTTGTTTCTTCTAAAATGATGAAGAAGCTTAAGCTGGCCCCTGATCTCAACTACCATCAATCCTATGGCACTGCTGGTCTCTCCATGACTTGCACCATTGGTGCGTACTCTGCCTTACCAATGCAATTTGGTAAACTCCTGTTGGCTGTGCCAGCTGTTGTTCTAGAAAATGAGAGCTATGACCTTTTGGTTGGTACCCAGTTCCTTCGGGAATACAATGGGATCATCAACCTAAAGGATTATTATCTTTCCATCCTAGGGTACAAAGTCCCTCTGATCTTTGAAGAGCCAATCAAAGTTCTCAGTAAACATTTGAAGACATGTACTCTGGAGTACCCCACTGGAGTTTTCACACTGAAATACCTAACCCATTCCACCAACATGAAGTGTCCTCTCATGGCTTGTCCTGCAACTGAGGGAATCCCTCTCATGGCCACATCTGCTATCACCATCCCCCCTGGCTCCCAGGCTATCCTAGACTCCCAGATATCATATGAACTACCTGAACGGACTTTCTTAGAGCTGTACTCCCCTCCTTTGCTGGGGCGTAATGAGCCTTACCTTTGTCCTGGAATTCTGGACGTTTCCCACAAGTATCCCGTTCAATTACTAGTTGCCAACCTTACTGCACTTCCTATGACTGTATCCAGAGGACAGGTTGTTGGTTTAAGGAAAAGTTGTTAAATGCTCCTGACGTCTTGTCTCTTCACCCTTTTGGAACGTTTCAAGACTTTAACCTACCCAAAGACGAGCCTCAAGTCCTATCTCTGTTCACTGCCCAAGACTGCCCTCAGTTGTCCCTGATCCAACAGAAAGAGGTGCTTGATTTACTAGACCAGTTCTCAGACATCTTTGCTAAAGATAGTACTGATTATGGGCTAGTCAAAGGTGTGATTCATCAGATTGACACAGGAGATGCTCCCCCCTTTTGTGCCAAGCCATACCGCCGCAGCCGAGTGGAAGATGTGCAGGTTTTGAAGGAGCTCAAACAACTGCTGGATGCTGGACTGCTAGCTCCCTCTCAAAGTCCCTGGGCTTCCCCCCTGTTCATCTTAAAGAAAAAGGATGGTGGACACCGGATTGTGATGGACTATTGAAGGTTGAATTCCCTAACCAAGAAAGATTCCTATCCCTTACCGCGCATTGAAGACGCCCTTTGACGCCTGGAGGTTCTAAGTTTTTCTCTGCCATGGATTTGGCGTCTGGCTACTGGCAAGTTGACCTCTCTCCTGAAGACCGTCAGAAGGCTGCACTCATCACATCAGAAGGATTGTTTGAGCCTACCCACATGCCGCAAAGGCTCTGTAATGCCCCGGCAACTTTCCAGAGGGCCATGGACTCTATCCTGCGTGACTTGAAGTTGTCGTGTGTCTTAGTCTACCTAGATGATATAACAGTCTTCAGCGCAACTTTCACTGATCACCTAGCCCATCTTAAAGAGGTTTTCATAAAGATCTGAGAAGCTGGCCTCAAGTTAAAGCCTTCTAAGTGTGCTTTCTTCAAAGAGCGCCTTGAATTCCTGGGCCATGAAGTAACCCAAACAGGAATTTGTCCAATGACCAAAAAGATTGAAGCTATTGATAAAATGCTCCCACCCACCAACCTCTGAGAAGTAAAAGTCTTTCTGGGCATGATGGGTTACTATAGACAATTCATTCCTGATTTTGCTGATACTAGCAAACCCCTGGTCCAACTATTGCATAATGTCCCTTTCAAATGGACCGCCAGCCAACAGCAAGCCTTTGAGACTCTAAAGCAGAAACTCAAAGAAGCACCCATTTTAGTGTAACTCAATTACAATAAGGAATTCATCTTGTACACTGATGCTAGTGACCTTGCTATTGGGGCTATCTTGGCTCAGCTCAACGATGAAGGTGTGGACCACCCTGTAGCCTATACTTCTTGTGTGCTGAATAAGCATGAAAAGAATTATAGCATTACAGAGAAGGAGTGCCTCGCTGTGCTGCATGCAGTCAAACAATTCCGCCACTACGTGTATGGTACCCATTTCACTGTTGTCACTGACCACGCTTTTCTCAAATGGTTACAACAACTTAAGGAGCCTGAAGGACGCTTAGCCAGATGGGCTCTCTGCCTGCAAGGTTATGATTTCACTGTGCTCCATTGCCCTGGGATTCAACATCAGAACTCTGATGGGTTATCCCAAATGCCCATCCTTGCCCTACATCCTGCTGAGGCAGACCAACTGTACAAGCTAATTGGCTACCCTTCTTCCTGGGAAAGTGAGACAGAATAGGTTCAACTTGCCCTGTCCAAATTGTCTGAAGACACCCTCATACGCTACAACCAACTCTTCAAGAAGATGCAGGGTCAATACCTTCCATATGTGCGCCCCAGTCTTTGCCTCTCCTTGATGTCACAAGCTCATAAGGAGACTGGCCATGGAGGCATTGCCAAAATCTTTGACTGGCTTCAGAAGAATTACTTCTGGGAGAATATTTGCCTGTTGATCCCAGATGTCATAGCTAGTTGCCATGACTGCCAACTTCAGAGGCCCCAAGCTGCTTCCCATGAGTTTAAATTGGTTCCCCCTTAACATGCTTTCACACTGTCAGCATTGATGCTGTAGGTCCTCTCCCCTGCTCACGATCCAGATGCTGCTTTATCCTGATTGCCGTTGACCACTTCAGCAAGTGGGTAGAAGCTCGCCCTACTAAAGACATCACTGCTAAGACTACTGCTGCCTTCCTGCTGAAGGATGTTTTCTACTGTCATGGCTGCCCTCAAGTGCTGTTATCAGACAACGGAACCAACTTCAATGCCAAACTTGTAACCTCTGTTGTTGAAGCTCTAGGAACTCACCAGTCTTTCTCTGCCCCCTATAATCCTTCTACTAATGGGGAAGTTGAGCGTGTCAACCTGACACTGGTTTCTATCATGAGAAAACTCACCTACTCTGATGCTGCCAATTGGGATCTATACTTACCTGCTGCCCTCTTTGCCTATTGTCTGAGCAGGCATCGGATCACAGGGTACTCCCTCTTTGCATGCTGTAAGGGCGTGAAGCCACCACTCTGTTGCTCTTGGGGGTTCCCCTACTCTCCTCTGATAAGGCCATGAACCCTGACAACCACATCAAAGACTTAGTCAACCACATCATTGATATACAGGCCACTGCCTACACTTCCGCCTATAAGACTAAGACACTCAAGCTCTCTCCTGACAATGCTGGGCGCTCTCCTTTGCCTGAGTTTACTGTTAGTGACCATGTCCTATACTATCAACACCATGTGGGTGGGCGCGCGCACAAACTAGACTCCCTGTGGATAGGTCCTTTAGAGGTGACTTTCAAACGAGGGTCTGAGTACACTGTAAAGCTCCTATCCAGTGGTCGCCCTTTTGCCCATGTACACGCCAAGTTCCTCTGCAAGTATCACCCCCCAAAGCCCAATCTAGAGGGGGGGCAATGTCGCAAATAACAGCATTCACCATGTTTTGATTTCGCCTTTATTGGGCCATTTTGAGGACAAATCTCTTGCTTTTTGCTTTTGACTCTCAAAATGAACTGGCTTCTGCTTCAGGAAATATGATTGTTTGGTTTCCTGACTCTGCGCAACTCACTTGCCCCACTCATGCTTGTGGCAAGTGATCCTACCGTCCTGGTAGTGTTTTGTGGTATTCCTAACCACTATATATTCCATTTCACATATACCAATAAAAATTAAGTTCTATTCACATTTTGTCTTTGGGTCTTCTGTACTTCTGCGCCTCTCTCTAGCCACGCCTAGTAGAGATTATTCATCCAGTGCTGCAAGGTAAACGCTATTGCCTTCCCTGTCATCTAACCAAGACTTAGTACAAATCAAATCCTAAGGTTAGGATTCCCCATTGTGTGTCTGTGCCGCGCCTCAGAACACAACAGGCGCCAATCTCAGTGGTACATAAGTGTTGAAACACAATGTTGGGTATCTCAGGTTGCGTAGACGCTGTTGTGGTTGGCGTGGTAGAGAACAGACTGTGTGTTTTGAGGGTATTGTACTGGTTGATGGGCACAAGGAGATTATTGTAGATGAAAAGTCCAGGGGGGAAGTCTTGTCCTACTTTGTAATCTCTCCAGCTGTTAGGGAGTGACATTGCTTGGGTTCTTTTCTTGGGAGGGATTTTTCCTTTGAGTTGGGTAGGTATGGATAACCTACCTGTGCTACCACTGTCGTGTATATACTTCTGGGAAGTATAATAAATGAAATAAAGGGGAAGATTAAGAAGAGAATGATACTTTATTGATTATGAATATAGGTTAATATATAGTATCATTATAAGCCACATGTTGTCCATGTACATCATGGTGGTCACGGGGCTTATCTGAGTAATGTTCCTCTTGAGTCACAAGGCTTAATCAAGTTGTGTTCCATTTAGGACCTGGATTGAGTGATCCCTGTCATAGATGGTTAACTGATAATGGTGCCATCAGTTTATTGGCTGGGCAGTGATCCACTCAGTGAGCCGCTTGGTGATTCACTTGGGGCGTTAACTCCCCGAGAGGGAGTAATCAAAGATGTTGCAACACTGGAGAAGGTGAGGCCTGTACTTGATACTAGCTATGAGTCTTACGTCAGTGATGGCAATCAGGAAGAGGACAAGGAGCCTGAGTTCTTCAGAACTGACAAGGGACAGTTGGTGCTCAAAAAGGTTGCTGCAATTTACACCAAGGTGCCCATGCCCTGTGTTGTGCCCAATGCCAACAAGTCAATCCCCACTGCTAAAACGCCCGCCCAGAAGCACATCCCTGATATCAAATGCATAATCCTGCTTAAGCTAATGTATGGATCTGGTGATTACAAGGCAGCCGCGGCTCCTGTTGGGGTGGATCCCAAGTACGCCTCAAAGACATTCAACATCTTCATCAATACTGGCCAAGTCCTTGCTGCAGAGAAATCCTTGCATGTTTCCACTATGCTCAACAAGGAGCACAAATGGTCATTCCGCCAGTGGATAACCCAAGATTGTCATCTTGAATTGGCAAATATACAGGCCATGATCAAATCTACTTTTGGGGTTGAGGCCTCACTCTCCTTTTACAACCATCTGGTCAAGGTGTTGCGCTATTCCTAGAAAAATCTTGGGGTATCCCCCTATAATCATAATAGTCCAGCCAACATTGACGTCCAGAAAAAATACTCAGAGGCGTACACTTCCATCAAAGCCAAGGGGACAGTCAAATTCTATTACATTGATAAATCAGCATTTGCCTCGTCAATGTGCAATGGGTATGGATATGTCCCCAAAGGCTCAAATGACAGGATGGCTTGGTGTGCTGCAGTCTGCGCCACAGCCTATTTGATGGTGGATCTCCTTGGTCCAAAGAGGGTCAAGCTGTATCAAATGATATTGTGTTCTCACAATAGCCAAACCTTTCTATCATTCCTCCAATTGGTCCAGAAGCACCTGAGGCGCACAAGCCCGGGCTTCATCAACATAATTGTGCTGGACAATGTTGGTATCTATATGGTGGCTGATGTTCTTGAGGAATTCCTGATGATTGACACTAGCATTGCAGTGGGCCCCCAGCAATTGGCATAGCAAATATTCACCTTCTCTTCCTTCCCGCTTATCTGCCCTTCCTAAACCCCATCAAGGAAGTCTTTGGGTGGCTCAAACAAGTTTTCAAGCAAGGGACCCCATCTGGGACTAAGGACCTGTTTGATTTGCTGCAGACTGGGATCCACACCCTCCCAGCTAAGACCATGGTCAAATTCTATGGCCACACTGATTTGTCTATCCCCGCGTGCCTAGCCAAACAGCCAATCAATTAAAGGCTTAGCTTGTCCAATTTTTTATATTCTCTAATTTACTATTTAAGATTTATTAATTATCATTTTATATTTAGAAGCTTCTAAGTCCACAATCAGTTTTGGCAGGACATCAATGGAAGTTAGTAATTTATTTATTTTATATTAATTTTTTTATTATGCCATCTTGGCTATCCCAAACACATGATACTGGATTATACAAATATATTTATATTTCTCTTATCAAATAAATATAAAAATCAAATTAAAAAAGTTAAATGTATAAGTTACAAAGTAGAATTGTATTTTATTAACATATATTATTATGCTTTTATGAAAATCTTTTCTGGGATTTATGTCAAAAACTTGTTTGCTAAAATAAGTTTTTATAAAAATTATTTATAATGTAAATAAACTAAAGTGCAAAGATATTTAATGAGAAAGAGAGTTTTAAGGGCTCCTGTAATGGGTTTGGCGGTATGTACCCACCCCACAATGGAGGTGGCGCACAACCTCCACTGTCACACCGTGAACATTGGATACACCCTTATTGAAATACTCCTGCCTGCTAGTGAAAGGCAGTAGGGTCAGGTGGGAGTGAAGCAGCAGCTTTTCAGGCAGGTCTTCAAACCTGTATATCCCAGCCAGGACCAGGGCGTCCTGGATCACATGGTCAACTAAGTTGTATCTAGGGGGACCTTCTTCCCATCCAAGGAGAGCTGTGTCTCATCAATCCCAAGAAGGACTCCGTCTAGGTCCTCCACGCTGGCGCTCATTCTGAAATAGAAGAGATACCCAAGGTAAACCACCAGATGAAGCCTTTGTCCAGAAAAGGCTTCTGTAAACTTACACAATTTATTAAACACAGTGCCTATTTTTTTCTCATGTCTTGTTTTAGCAAAGGTGAGATCCATTGCCAGAGGGGCCCCTGTCTTGTTGGCACTCCAGGCCAACCTGAAGTCCGTCAGGAGAGTCTTAGTCTTCTTTACGGCTATTGTGTCTGCAACAGCCTTTTTACCCACCACACGCCCAAAGTTCTCCAACAGGTAAGATATGGTGTGCTCCACCTGGAAGCAGAAGCAAGCAGCCGCATGTGCCTGGCCCATCTCTGGTATATTCTTGAATGGGAGTGTTGCCAGGACGTCCCAAACAAGATCAATGGAGTTTACACAGTAAACTCCACTGAGAACCACTGGGTCCAGGCAGACCATTTGGGCATCTTAGTAGGCAGTAACTACCCACTCAGATACCCCCTTGGCATGTGTCAGCCTGGCTAGCGTGTCCCTTGTCATTGAAAAGGTACCATGGACCTGGTCTTCAAGCTCCTGCAAGACAGGGGGGACAGGTAGAGCTGTTTGACCACATGATTGGCGTAGTTGGCATAAAATGTGGCAGGGAAAAAAGGAACCAGGACCAGGTGGAGTTCACTGTCAATGTTTTCTACCAAAAAAACTAAGTATTTTGAAATTTTTATTAATTATAATTTTTATGTACCTTTGCAGGTTTCCTCCTTGCCTACGGCTTTGGCAGGCTTTGCCATTCTTGGCGCAAGCAGTTGTGCAAGCAATTCTTTATCCTCTGTCCTTGCCTGCTTGGTAGGTTTTAGGTGGGCATATATTTCAGGGTCATCTGTCCAGACAGACGGCGCAGAGAGGGCAAAGGACTTGAATTGCAAGTCCTCAACCACCTTTTTTTGAATGTTGAGCAGGCACTCAATGGTCTTCTCTGATGTGTCAGGCATTTTTGTCATTAGGGCCTTTGTGGACACCTTGTCTATTTTGTCTCCTTTAAAGACGGCATACTTAACTCTTGCTTTGACCTTGTGGTCAATTTCTTTGATCTCTGCAATTCAAGAGTTGAGATCCTTCAAAAGCTTCTCCAATTCTCTCATTGATTTTTTACTAATCTTTCCATATGTTTTTATAGCTTTCATCCCAATAAACTCTGTGTTATTATGATATAATTGCCTCTTTGTTTATCCCTGTTTGTTTTTACATTACTCCAATATCCTATTTTTTACCCATTGTGTATATGTTTTACGCTCAACTCAATATATGTTGTTTGCTTTGTTTTTGGCATTTTCTCTTAATTGCCATATTATTTTTATCACTTTGCACAGCCCCTTGTGAAAATATTAACAACAATATGGTGATCAACTAAATTCAAATTAGAAAATTATAGGGTAATTTTATTTAGATAAAGTTGTTACTGATCCAAATTCAAACCTTAATGATAAACTTTAAGCCAATCAGGAGCTGAGTGCTAAAGTGATTGTTGTGACATAAAGGGTCATTAATAATTCTTTGATGCACATGCACTAATTAATATGATTGACTGGTTGTTTTTCCATTGAGCGCCATTGCCGCTGTGACAAGTTGTTGGTGGACTAGTGCTCAGTCAGCTGCTGATTGTGCACTAGCTTACCAACAACTTGCTACAGCAGCAATGGCGCACAATGACAAAAGATCCAGCCAAGCATATTAATTAACACACATGCACCAAAGAAAATTGAATGACCCTTTATGTTGCAATAATCACTTTATTACTCAGTTCCTGATTGGCTTAAAGTTTATCATTAAGGTTTGAATTTGGATCAGTAACAACTTTATCTAAATAAAATTACCCTATAATTTTCTAATTCAAATTTAGTTGATCACCACATTGTTGTTAATATTTTCACCAAGGGGCAGTGTTTGGTTGCTAAAAATAACTGTGTTCTGGATCTAGATACATGGCATAATAAATATATGATTTTATAGAAATAAGCTGAACATAAAGAATAAAACCAACTATAAACAAAGAGAACATGAACAATTGAAATTCAAAATAAAGATAATATAAATAGAAATTTTTTGGCAACAGGGGGTTTATTGGGGCAGGAAAGAGTGATGCCTAGTATGAAGAATAGCGCAGGAAGGAAGATATAGAGGCAGTGCTGGCCTGGGAGGTCTGGTATTGGGTGGGTGGGGGTGGCGGGGGTAGGGGTAGGAGGATTGCGTGTGATGGCCACCATATAATGCTTGTTATATTCCTCATCTGTCATTGGCTGGATGGGCTGGTAGGTGGCTGTGGCACAGGGTGGCAGGAGCTTATCCTTACGTGATTGGTTGCTCATGTTCACATGGAAGTCAATTTGGGTGACAAAAACAGCCACCATTTGGTGCCCAAAGAGAGAATTGTGGTCAAGGACCCCAAGATAAAGATCATTAAAAGCCTGAGGGCGGCACTCCCATAGAGTTGATCCAATGTTGAAGAAGACAACATTACCCAGATGAATGTCAGCATAACCAGCTGGGTACACAGAGGCTTGGTGCCTGCGTTGCTGGATGGCCTCAAGGGCAGTGGAGCTACCCTCCATCTGGTGGCTCAAGAAAACCTGGTGCTTGGAAGTAGAGCCATCCCAGGAGTTAAGTAATCCACCAAGGATGTGGCTGTACTTGTAGCTTTTGTTGAAATCTGGGTTTGTCTGATATTAGACAAAATCCTTGGCTGAAACAGCCAGAAATGCACCAATGAATGTCCCCTTCTTGACCTTCTTACTCCCTTTTTGGGTGGCAGCTCTTCCTTGCGCGCCAAAATTGTTGAAAGCTATTGATAGCTTGTAATAGGAGATGAACATGACATCATCAGTTAGACTAGTCAGGCATCAGACCAGGGTTGATTGATGGCAGTGTCATATGGGGAATCCTCAGCGCCATCACATTGGTTGCCGGCAACATTGGTAAGAACCCATATTGAAGCCACCTTTCCATGCATCCAGAGCTGCACCATGTGTTCAGACACCCAAATGCCATGGTGTGCAAGTTGTTTGCAGACCTGGGTCAAGGGAAGCTTGGGGTCCCGCTGCAGGAGGTCAAGCATAATTGGGTACACCTCAGTGATTTGTGACTTGGGGGCCTTCTTGGGCTTCTTGGTTGTCCTGATCAGATTCCCCTTATTCATTAAGTTATTAAACTCTCGCATTATTGTAGCCCAGGTAAATTGCAATTGGGTTGCAATCTGTTCCTAGGACAGACCCTGCAGGTTCAGTGCCACAATTTCTTGGAGAACTTGGGCAGTGATGATTTGTTGCTTGGGGCGCTGGGCCACGGGAGCTGAAGCCTTATTGGCTGAGGGGGGGGCAGGTTGACTGATGGCAGGAAGTTTTTTGGAATCAAGGTTGCCATCCTGATTGCTTGGTTGATGGGCAGCTTGTGCGGGGGTGGGTATGGGAGCAGGGGAAGAGCTAGACACTAAGTGACTATTGAACAAGTCAAAGCCATATGGATTGGGGATCAGGTACAGGTCAGCTTCCTTGTTACCTGCCTCAAAGGCTTGGGTGTAAATGGGTGCCTCCATGTTCTGAGCCTTGCCTCCATTGAAGCTGGCTTGGCTGCTGGCGCCGTTGAAAATGTTGTTGCTAGTAAAAACCATCTTGAAACAAAACCTAGGATAAAATCACTAAAAGTAGAAGTTTAAAATTATATGATTTATTTTTATTGTAATCACTATTCCATATTCAGAAGGTTTTCAAAACCATTTTACACAAATCAGGAGCCATCAAAATGAATAAAATGCCTCTGTTCCTAAATTGAATAGCTGTTGATTGGCTGTTAAACTGTTATTTTTCTATTTTAGGCTGCTCATACTACACATCTTGTGTGAGTTCATTTTGTTTTGTGCTTGTGTAATCTTGCTTCTAGATTGCTCAAATTTTGTTTCATTTTAGTCCTTTTGTTGGCGCCTCATATGAATCCTGATTGGATTATAATATACTCCATAACAGCATCCATTCCTCTCACTTGTTGTGTCAGTTCATTTTGTTTGTGGTTTAAACAACGCTGCTTGATATTTGCTTTAATTTTTGTATTTTAGGCTAGTGAAATTTTGTTTTTTGTTTGACAGTTCATTTATTAACCAAAAATATTTAAATTAATTGAATCCTGAATCTCGTGTGACTTGGATTTTGTTTAAATCTGAAATCAGTTTGCTTAAATCTGAAGAATTTTTGGTTGTTGCTATAGCTTTTAAACTACTGTATTGGGCTTACAAAGACAACAATCAATGCTGCACAGACAAATACTAGTGTAACTCAGCTGATACTGATTGGATTTGGACTTTCTTACACTCAAATTGAAGCCACAAAGCAGGAGCTTTGGTTTAAGCTATTTTCAGACAATAAAAAAAGTAAAGCGTGAAGTTCAAATATTCTCAAAGGAATATGATGCCATGCAATCAGCTGATGTCTCAGACTCACAGAATGAGCCCCCAGATGAAGAACCAAGAACCTCTGAGAATGATCTAAAAGAATCAGATCAAATAGTATAAAAAGAGCCTGATTCCCCTCCCCTCCATTTTTAGTCATTTTTGGTCCCTGAAAAAATAAATCAAATACATCCAATCTTCAATTTAATGGTTCAGAGTCAGAAGCCCTTGGGCCCTGACGTCCACTTTGATTTTGCTTGCATCCAAGTTGATTTGATTAGTGCCATAGATTTGAAACCCACTGTAAAATGTTGGTAAAGTTTGCAAAATTAATTGTATTAAAGCACCTAACAACTTATGATAAGTAAAATGAGGACTAAGACAATTAAGGAAGCCTAAGAACATTAAGTAAAGACCTGTATTAACAATGAAATATTGATTCAAAAAGTTAACTTCTAAATCTGAGTATTGATATGTATTCATATTATGGTTAAAACTATTATCAATCAAATTCTGGGTGTAAATATAAAAACTATTTAATTTAAGGTATGTGAAACCAAGTGGTATTATTGTCAAAACAGCAGACTCAACCCGTCAGCAAGGTTCCAACCAAGCAGGTTTGTGACCTGCAACCCAATTATCCGGCCACTCAAAGCCAGACTAAGAAGTCAACTTGAATTTCCAAATCCAACAACATGAACAAATGCTGATCCCTTATGGTGGACACCTTGTTTTGACGCTTGACTCATTACCAGGATCAAGCCACGCCCTTCTTTCATCCAACCATGTGATCAACAATCATGTTCCTGTTATCCTTGATTCACATCAACTATATAATCAGTATCTCTCAATAAAGATTATTATCTAGCTTCTAAATATTTTCCCCTTGTAACTCTGCTAAAACAGCACAGTTACAACATTATGATGTGAAGAAAAATAACTAGGATATCAAGAATGGTTAAACTAAAATGAGCTTGGAAATGAACCAAGAAAAGTAAGCCACACAACCTAAACAAGCACCTTTTTGGGGTGCAAGTAAAAGAACTCAACTTGAATTTGAGAGTTAAGACTCAAGCTATTTATTGTGGCCTGGTAAATTCAGGTGGAATGCAAGGATTTCAAGTTTAACTTAAGTTAGTAAAACTTGTTTGTTGGGAAACTGGAAAATAAATTGATCTTCACTCCCATCAGAGATGGTAAAGAATATAAAGCTAACTTTAAAAAATTAGTCATGAGACAAGGAAAACAACAAAAGCAAGCTCAAGGGGACGTCATATCTCTCATGAGAGGCTGAAAACAGAATATTTGCGGGAAGGCAAAAACAAGAGCAAAGCTCAAAGAGCAAAAATGCAGTAATATTTAGTAACAGTAACTAATCTTTAGAATAGTGTAATGGCTCAGAGTTCAAAACCAGGGCCAAGCAAGAATCAGGTAACTTGGAGCTATAAAATAATAACTTAAATTTAGTCAGGAGATTAGGGTTCACAGCAGTATGAGGGAAAGGTATCAAAAAATCCAAAGTTTCAGATTTAACTATGATGTAGGAATAATGAATTTGAAATATTAAGTAAAATAATAGTGCCAAACTCTTCATAGTAGCATTAAAAGAAATTCAAATCCTGATAAGAATATTGCACCTCAGGCATATAAAAATTGGTATCACTTGTAAATAATATTTTAAAATGGAGGCAACAAAAACACTGAAAGAAGCAGTTTTATCTTGAATTTATTTAAATTAAAAAATCTAGTTCAGATAGTGCCTAAACCCCATTGTTGTCAGGATTGACAATTCTTCCTCTCTGGAAGCCCGGGCCTGGGAGCAGGAATTGAACCCCAACCCTGGATTTCTTCAGGCTGCTGGGCCTGTGGACTGCAGGACCGCCTGCCTGCGTTTTTCTGGGATTGAGCCCCACAAGCTGATACCAAGAATGTTGACCCATGCAGTAAAACAAGCCAAGCCAAAGAAATCATTGCACCAAATGGAATACTTATCACAGCGCCTAATGGAGGTACTGATTTGGTAACTATTAGCTTCATGAACTTGAATTCTACACCAGCAACTAATCAAGAGCCAACCCAGGAAAGAGGCACGGGCCCGCGTCCTGGTCCCATGACCATGACACTAAATCAAGATAATCAGGTAGCCAAATCAAGATTCTTGACCAATGAAAGAACTCCCGGGCTGAGTGCCATTTTTCTGCCTTTGAACCCAAGCACCCAGTTCCCCCGGCCCTGCCCTTCCCAATGCCCTGATGAACCCCCCATGGAAAATGTTAAGTTTAGAGGTGGGGTACTATATAGACCAAAAGACCCCGTACTCCAAACTTATTGCCATTTTTGAATAAAGGTTATGTTATTTTGGCTCACACATCTATTTCCTTATTTTGTATTTGCTGTCTACCAATTCAGTTTGAGATCTCCTGGCCTGCCTTCCCCACCACCCGCTGTTTTCTGTCCTCCTGGTGTACCCTTTGGTCCCATCTATTTTACTGACTACCCTTTGTAGTCTGAATACAAGGAATACACCCCGGAAAAGATACTTGAACTCAATCCCTTGGCCTGTATACAATCTGCAATTAGATACAACCAACAAGGCCCATGGATATTTTCATCACCCAAGTTTTTCAGAGGGAGATTCAACTACCTCCCTGGTTATGACCTGCCCATGGAACCGCCTGTGACCCCAAAACCTATGCCCACTTCCTTGCCCAACCTTCCAACCAACCATTCTGGCAAGCTGTTTGGGATTGCGTACATCACCCTCACAGGGGTGATTGACACTATAATCCTGGCTGCTGGCCCGTGGTCCTGGGTGGGGAAGTCCGCCTCCTACCTTTTAAAGTTAGCTCCCCTCTTGTGGTGGGCATTTCCCGCAAAAAACCTGGCCCAAGTTACCCCTGAAAACGACAGGCCCACTGCTCAAGACTGGATCCCTGACAATTGTACTCAAATAAAGAAATTTAAAGATTGATAAAATGACTGTGTTCCTCATTTTAATCCCTCTTACTTTTTGGAGCACTATTATTTTATTTCAGGGTGTGAATATGATACATCTTATAAAATTTCATTTTGTTGCATGCCTGTAAAATTTTCATTTGTAGGTTGCCATATTTTTTATATTTTATGCACTTGGTGGTACCACCAAAGCATATAAAATGAACTATTTTACATCTCAGAGCAACTACAAGTTATTTTTTGTGTTCTTATTTGCATTTTTTGTTGTGCCTTTTAAAAATCACAGGGTTGATCCCCAACAAGGCTTTAATTCAGAAACAATGTGAGTTCAATTAACCTGCCCAAAACCTGTATTCAATATGTATCAAAACAATTCTGCCAGCTGAGGCACCACATCAATGGATCCATATATGAAGTGCTGCACATTCCCCCTGAAACAATGCCACCCATAGTGGGTTACCTTTATTTCTGAATTTTATAGCTTATGTCAAAACAGTAGAGTCAAACCCCCATAAAAGTTCCGCACAAGAGACCCTGTGCCACTCAAACTGACTTTCCCATCACTCAAAGCTAAATGTGAAAGTCAACTTGAATTATCAAAACAGGAAAAAAGAACTAATGTCAATCTCATCCCAGTGACAGCTCAATTTGGCACTTCACTCCTTACAAAGATCAAGCCATCCCCTGACTAATCCATTCAATTGATTGTCTCAATCTTTTTCCTTCTAAAATGACATACGCAAACTTTATAATCACACACATCTCAATAAAGATATATCTAGTTTCAAATTATTTTCTCACTTATAACTCTGCTAATATAGCACATCTATGACACTTAAACTATATAATTACTTATTCTAAAATAAAGCCTTGATTTAGTTTAATAATGCTTCTCTTTACTATTATAGCTCTGCTAAAGCAGCACAGTCACAATGTATCAGATCTTTTGTCTTGAATTCAGTTTAATCTTGTAATGCATTTCAAAGGCCTTTATTTGATGCTTGGCCTGTCAGCAATTAATTGATTTAATTTTTATCACTTACAGCCACTGACTTGCCCCACTCCTACTTTTCTTAAGGCTGAGTTGGCCCTGTTTAAGGATATTTGATCTGTCCATCCTTGCAGCTCTAGAAACTACCACGTGAAAACTAATATAGTTCACCTTATGTGGGAGATGAGGTGAGATAATATAAATCTGATACAAGGTTTCTCTAGTTGTGCAATATTTGAATTTTGGGCAAGGATGGGCAGGTTGCTGGGGATGATAAGATTGTCAGGTACATGGATCCTCTTTTAAGAGTCAGCTCAGGTAGTGGGTAGAGCTATGTTTTGATTTTTTCTTTGGCTGGGTACATTTATTTTTATTTAGGTATGGGTAACCTACTGCTTCTACTGTAGTTGTGAATACTTCTATAAAGTGCATTTGAAAATAGATGTGTAGATACTTAATGCTATAATTAGATTAGAAATGAGTGGCACTTTTATTGAAAAAAGATTAGCCTTTTATTTCTGAGGATGGTATCATAAGCATTCATATATGTATTGTGGTATCTTTGAATATTACTTTATAAGCCAAGATATTACCATGATGAGGTGCTGGACTAGGAAGTTGCTTCTGAGGCCCTGTTCCTAGTAAAACCATAATATATTTTTTGAGAAGAGTTCTCCAAAAGGTAGCAATTGTTGAAGTTGCAACATATGTCAAAATGGTACCCACTTCAAAACCAACATTGTTTTTCTGAGGAACCAAAGCCTGACAATATGGCATCAATATAGATTTTTAAAGGGCAATTACTATTTAAAAATTATGACAAGGATGTCACGTTGTTGAATTTTAGTTCTTCAGAAAAACAGTGTCAGAATCAAAGTGGTTACTATGAGAGAGGGGGGCTAAACTAACTCAGTTTGGCTCCCATCCTGGGGGAAGGATCCACCAGGACACCATCCAGTGCAAGACTGGTATGGCTGCTTGAAGTGGCATCCACAAGGAGGATACAGCAGATAGTTGGGGGAAGTAGGAGTCCAAGCCCATCAAAATCATCCCACCAAGCAACCAGGGGGCGCACTTGGGGGCAGACTATGGGGTGGCTGCACCTTTTTCTGGGGCCAACACAACTGGGGTCTCAGAGGGAAGGGGCAATGGGGGAGTCAGACCAGGGGACGCTGAGGGGGCTAGTTCAGGGATCAGAAACTTGAGGTCATTGCAGGTGAGGCTTCTCACAGCGTTCTCACTGGTGGTGAGGATATCCTGAGCCTGTCCAGGGATGTTCTCAAATATGTGCATGAACTGATAAGGGTTAGCGCCAATATGGTGAAATGAATGGTAAATATGACCCCAAAGATCTGGAGTGGTAAACCATATCATCACCAAGGCAGGTGCCAGAGTGAAAACAACAAACTTAATAAAAGGCACCAACATTTTACTTGGGTCTAAAACAGAACCCAGCAAACAGCAATCTGTTTTTTTAGATTTGTGTTGTTGGAAGGCAAACAGAAAGGGGCCAAGGACAAGCAAGAAAGTCTAATAAGACCGAGAGGAACCAACAAACGGCAACTGTGGGATATAGGCACTTCAAAAGCAGGTTTTTAAAAGCTTTAAAGCGTATATGAAGCAGTAAATGATGCAAAAGCAAAAGAGAGATAGAATCAAACTTTAAATAGGTAATTATATTGATTGAATCACTAAATTTTAAGTTTGAGTGGTTTTTTATAAAGTAAAAGCAACAAGCCTTGTTGTTGACGTTAACAATGTGTATGAGGCTTTGGAAAGATTCTGGGAGGCCCAGGAGCAAAGGAAGAAGGTTAAGAAAGAGAAAACCAATACTAATACTTTAGAAAATTGAAAGGGACCAAAAGAGGGCCCAAAGATACCAAATTTTTAAGTTAAAAGAATTCAAACTTTAATTGTAAGAATGAGCAAGCAGGGGGCCAAAGTCCCCTGTCTTGCTTTAAGGGTGGGATTCAAGATTCAAAGTCACCTGACCCAGGGGCGCGGGTTTGATTGGCTGCAAGAGAAATTTTGTCAGGCAGATCCAGCAAGCTGGAGGAATTTACAATAATTTCCGGCTCCAACTCTGATTGGCTGGTATCAAATGAATGGTGCAGCTCACTATTCAATCCAGTTGGGTTAGAATTTAATGATTTAGCAGTAGCACGACCTGATTGTTTAGACTTAATTAATTTTAAGTGCAGTCAAGCCCAAGCCAAAAAATAGTCTAAATTAATTAAAGATTCCTCCCAAGTAGGGACAGAGTTCCAAGTGTCAACATTTGCCGCCTGGGAAGGGTATGCCAACACAAATCTCTCATTGACTGTGTGGGCTAAATCTTCAAGAGAGTTCAGGGGCTTGGCTGGTTTCTGAGCAGATTTTTTGGTGTGATGTGGGAAGATTGTCCTATCCAAGGCTAAAGGGGGAAGTGACTTTACAGTTACCATCTAAAGCATTCAACTAGAACCCTGCACTATTTTTAAATACCATTTTGGCTTGATTATAAAAATAACAACTTATGGCTTGCACTAAGCTAAACACTGACATACAGAAATGTTTAATATAAGAAGAACACCCCTCTCAGATACAAGCAGTTATGGTGGAGGTAGTTATGAACTGTTGCCTTCTTGGGGCCCTCTACTGTGAATGTTTGGTTGTTATTTTACTAGCACAAAGAAAAGTGAAAAAGGTGGTGTGTACTGTTGGATTTCTTAGGAATATGACACATGAATTAACTGTCAGGTGTCACTGAAAAACAGGAATTGAATTTTCCTGGGAGTTGATCTCTTCTAGCCTTCCTTTTGCCTGCAGGCTAAATAAGTGTTAGCTCTGGCTTACTAGATTGATCAAAAAGTCAAAAGACAATGAAGCTGCTTGAGGCAAGCACATTTCACATGAGGCGGAGCCCTTTGGGGTAGTGCACCGAGGCCTTGACACACTCGCTCATGGGGGAACCATGTTGTGTAGTGTTGCAACTCAGGGTGGTGGGTCCAATCCTGCTTTTCCTATCCACCAGTGGTCTGGCACCCTAAGGGTTTACCCTTTGGGGTAGCAAAACAAAAACTCAAAGATACAAGCAGTTATAATCGCAATTGTGATCTGAAAATGATCAAGGAAATTCAGACCGACGTGATCACATCCTGGCAGCCAACTGGCCGAAATCAACTCAAACTTGAAACTTTCTAAATTGTTATAAAATACTTATTCTTTTAAATAGTTGAATCGAGATAGATAAAATTGAAAGCGTGGAAATTATCAAGTTCCGATTGATACAGCCCAGCATAGAGGATAATAATCAAAGTGTATTTGTTTAGCCATAAATAAGTGATCGCTCGTGCTACCATTCATATACGGCTTGTTAACTACTAAAGCGTTTGATGTACAAACCGCATAGGGTTTTATTGTAACAGCAATACAACTGGTTTAAGGCCTTTATTGAGGGAGTGAAGTATTTATTTTTGGCTCGATTTGATGCTTCTTTAGGTAGCAGATTCACTCGTTAAAATTAGAAAGTATTTAATTAGAGACCTCAAGAATCAAACTAGATTAGCGTAGATTTTGAATTTTAGAGGGTAAAAAGTAGTGCTTTATATAACAAGGATGAATACATTGTAGAATTCCTATACATGAAAGCGGAAGCCCAAGAAAAATGATTGGAATTTTAAAAACCTACCCGAAAATATTCTGACCCCAGGCGACTTTATTAAAAATCACACGATATATGCTGAATATCATGGAAATAATACAGGCTAGAAATAAACCCCGCTGTGTATATTTGAAGGGCTTAAGCTAAAATTTAGTTACTTAATGCTGGCTCTAGTTGTGCCTCTTGAGAATTGGGAATTTTGTTAGCGAAGTTAGTTGTTGGGACTTCAGGTAAATCTGGAACTTTAGCCATGAAAAAAAATGGATTTTACCAAGTTCTTGTTCGTTGGCACTAACATGAGTTGGCGTTTCAATTGCTGAAACCTTATCATTAGCTGGGGTATCGGGAAATTTGGTTTTAAGTTCTTGGGTAATTTCGGATTCTAAAGCCTCTAGCTCTTCTAGCAACGACTCGTCATCCAGAGAGTTTTCACCAAGCAAAAAGGATATATCCTGAAGAGAGTTAAAACTTAAAAAAATATAAGATGCTTTTAAAGCATACCTTTTGCTGAGCTACTCCATTTGCTATATCATCCATAAGCCTTTCAACCTTATCGATGGGCATTTCCTTTTGAATCTCTTGCAGAGTTTGTGACCCCTTTTCTAAACTCTTAAATATCTCCACTTCCAGCTGAGCTAACTCTACACTATCTATCTTAAAAAGTATTAATATCATGGAGCATACGTTGCAATGATTTACTAGCTCTTTTAAATTAAATAGTGAGGATTCAGATTTCGCCTTTGCAGCCTCGAGTGTCTTTTTATATTTGAGTGCATTAATAGCACTGGATTGCTTTCCTTCAGCAGCCAAGGCCTTGATCGTTCTGTTTTGAGCAGAGATCTTCTCATCTAGCTGCCAAAAGATTAGAATTTAATTTGTGTATTGATATTATTCAGCAGTTTAGGAGATATGACACTCTTACATTTCGATTGAAGCTTTTCAGTTGTCTGCTTTTTGTTTTCATTTCAATTAAAGTTGTATCATGTTTGTTCAGTTTAACTGTGTTTTTAGATGTGGCGCTTCCCATTTTAACTTTAAAGGTACCCAAGAACAGGTTGTATTAGTTTGTTTTGGGACTGATTTTAAAATGACAACAAGTTCTTTATATCAAGTATTTTAGATATTAGGTTTAAATATATGGTTAATTAATAGACTGTTTTGAAGAAACTGAATTAGCCTGTTGTACTTTACTAGCTCAGCTACATGTCTGGAAAGGATGAGGACCATACTTCAAGCAATCTATTATATATCTCAAATTAAAAATATTTTTTGACGGATGTGGGTTTAAGTAATCCTAAATGTTGTAGCAAGCTGGGATACCTGCTAGGCTCCATGATTTTAACCCCATCTGAATAAATCTAAATTCAAGTGCTTCAGGTTCGACTCGCTATCGCCGCTTGGTCGAATCCGGCTTGGTGTGGTGCCAGATTCGAATCTGCACCAAAAAGCGAATAATTTCAAAATATGAATTTGGCTTGCAAAGATGTGCAAGTTTCTGTTGATAGTCCCTTTCACCTTTTCCAAATAAACTCTCCTTTCTTTAAATATTACATATTTGACGTTGATTAATCATTGGTTGTACAACGTCTAGGGATCGAAAAGGGTTTGGATTTTAAATATCCACCTAATGAGCTGATCCAATGGGTAGAATGTGTAACTTTTATGGGCTATAATTTCCATACTTTGGCTTGATAGTTGGTGCCTTTAGCTGGGTTGGGGCAAGTACAAGTAATTTGGGCTGAATTTATATACTTTGGTTTTTTATAAATAACCTTTTTGGGTAAAAAAACAATTTAAATTAAAAGTTAAAATTTCATATATTGTAAAATACTGTAAATTCAGAACCTGAATGTAAAAATGCAGGATTGTCAAATCCTTGGTCCAAATTTTGAATCACTTTTGCGGGCAACTCAGCTGAGTGAAAAATAAAATATTTAATAAAATCAACCATTTATTTTGATTTTTTTTGGTTTATTTAAATTGGCAAATTTCGAATCTCTTGAGCAGATAACTCAACTAACAAAAGACAAAGCTCAGCAAACAAATGCGGGATACATGAATCAGAAATGCGGGATTCTAATGTACAATTTGTGATTTGCTGTATTTCAAACGAATCATAGACATCATGTGAAAATTAATGAATCTGAAATTGCGGGATTGTCAAATCCAAGAACCAAGTTTCAAATAAAAATTGCGATGAATTTGAAATAAATATAATTTATTGGTGTCTCAAAAAGGATGCCAAAGGATCTAGAGTGGATTTGTGCTGATTCTTTTAGGAATCATAGGCACTCTCAAAAATCACCCTATTCCATTTTAGGACGGCCAAAATTTAGATCAGAATATTCACAAAATTAACATATACAACAATAAAATTGATTAAAATATACATTTCTCTTCTTGAGTTTAAAATTTTAATAAATGTTTATTATGTCTTCTTCCAACACCAACCAAGTCAATGAGCTGTTCCCTGGCCTTGACAAAATCATGCAGGGCTACGCTGGGTCTCTTAATGGTGAAGCCTCTGTCTATGGCCACTCCCAACCCGCAGGCCCCTCCACAAGCACTACCCAGGAGTGTGTTCTTTCTCCTGTGTCCTCAAGCATGGCCCTGTTTGCCTATCATGCACAGGCAGCTGCTAACCAAAATCCCTTATCAGTGATGGTGTAAATTCACTGCCACCTCTGGCTTTGGATTGCTCAATCTTTCCCCGTTGTACCAAGAAAGGTCCCAAAACGCCCGCCAAACCCCTCCATTTGTTGAATGATTTAGCTCACACAGTTGATGAGAGGTTTGTGCTGGCTTATCCTGTGGAATCTCTGCCTTTGGTTGCTCCTTCCTGGGAAGAAACCCTGGTGTTGTCCGTTTTTAAAAACTATCAGAGCCACCCAATCAGGTGTCGCCACATTGACGCTTGATAACCCAGCTGACCCCCAAATGTCTGGCATCTCTTCCAGCTAATCAGATTTGATTTCGGAAATTGGAGTAAAACTCTCCAGTCCCCCTGAGCCCATCCAGCAAAGTTTTTTACCTAGCCAATCAGGCTCACCCCCAACTGTCATGTGACCAGTTTTTTGCAATCCATTCCTTTTAACCAAGCAAGGGGACTTTCAGTCCCCTGCTTGTCTATTTTCCACTTACATTAAAGTTTGGAGTCACCTGCACCTTAATTTTCTTAATTTTGAGTTGCCTGGAACCAGTTGTGTCCCTAAAGCTCAAAATATTAGAGTGTAGCCCCTACCCTAAGCTTACCTTTAGCCAGCCGGTTTTGAACCCGGCTTCTCTTCTGGCTCCTTGTACAAGTGTTCTTTCACTTAGTTGTCATCTCTTTCGCTCTCGCTTTCAAAATCAGAGTTCAAAGCTCAAAATTTCAATTGAATTTTCCTATAATTTCTATTATTATCTTGAATTTTCCTTTAAAAATCATTGTTTTCAAACCTGCTTTCGCTTGCAGTTATAATCCAAGGGCCCCAAGACAACAGCGAGGCTACCCAAACCCGTTCTGCTGTTTTCCCAAGGATTTGCCAAAGACTACCCTAGTCTTGCCATTTTTCTCTCCTTTTCTCCAGAAATTATACCATCCTACCCCAAATTTTGTGCTGGTTCTTTCTATGATACTGCCGGCTCTTAAATTTGTCGTCTTTTCCTTGGCTCTGTTTCTCTTGCTTCTGTGGTCCACCTTCCCTGACCTGTGGGGGAAAATCTCCTCATCGGCCCGTCTGGTAGGTAGCGACCCTGCCAGTCTCTGGGACCTCCCCAGCAGTCTTCTCTTTTCCGTAAAGGCTGTGGTTAAGAGCCTGACGTGTGACAATCTTGACCTGGACATTGTGGAGCTTGCTTTGCCTAGTTCTGAAGAGGTAGTGCCCCCACACCTCCTCTCCCCTCCATGGTTCAGAAGAATGTGGTACCCCCGGGTCCTCCAAGGTGGCCTCCCCCGCTCCTACTTGCACTCCCTGGTTGCTCACTGGCCTGATTCTAATGGGTTTGAACACCTACTTCCCCCAGTTGTCCCCGGTGTCCTCCCTGTGGTCCCCTCTCTGAGCGGCCATCCCAGTTGCGCACTGGATGGCATCCTGGTGGTTTGTTGCACCGGGATGGGAGCCAAACTTAGTTAGTTTAGCCCCTCTCTCTCACAGATGGCATCTGGAACCAGCCATTTGAGCCATGGGGTCACTCAGAGAGCCCAGAACCCTAAAACAGCCAATCAGATGGCATCAACCAGTTTCCGAGATGGACACGTCCCTCCCCCAGCCAATCAGCCTGCAAGACGCAGAAGAAAATTGATCAACCTGGAGATTGTTCTTGAAATGGTTGAAAAGCGAGAGAAGCTTATGTCCCTTGGGGAAATTGCGGCCGCAATGGGGTTTGCAAAGTCCACTGTGGCTGCAACCCTGCGAGCCCACGCCAACTGTGGCCCCCCCACCAAGAAGACCCCAACTGGTGCTTGTACCTTGACCAAAGGTGAAAAAGCCCACCCTCTCATGATGGCCATTATGGAACGTGACCCGTGGATGCCCCTGGTCCAGGTACGTCTCCAGTTGGGACTCCACAGCATCTTCACCAACAAAAGAACGGTGAATTCATGGATGCACGGAGTTGTGGTTGCTGCTAGAATCCTGTTCAATCAAATTCTCAGTGGCCCCATTTTGGTGGATACTGACCCCTACAATTTAACAATTATTAATTTTATCAAAGGAAGGGCAATGAGGGCCCATAATGACGTAATATTCCTGTCGTATGCTAAGATCTCGACCAGTATCCAAGACTTTGGAGAGAAGCACATCCAATCTGACATGTACAAGCGCGGCCCAATCTTGTATCGGTTTGTCGGTGTTTTATTGGCAGTTTCCCCATTGGGTGTCAATTATTACTTGGCAATATCAAACACCGCAGATGGGTATGCCTACCAGACAGAGCTCAAGGACATGCTGGAGGAGTGGGCCGCCCAAAACAGCGTGTACACAGTTGTAATGAGTGCTGAGATGGAACAGCAGGATTGGGCAACCAAGGAAATTAGGGCTGTGGGGCATACCTGCTGGTCCTACCCTATCAACTACGCCAACATGCATCTTGCAGATGTATGTCTCTACAATTTTGTTTCCACTCTCAGGCACTTAAAGCCTGCCACCTACAATGAACTATGCACCCAAATTGATATGGGCTATGAGCTTTTCCCTTCCGCGTCCGTCCAGGACTTATTTGATCTCATCATCTTCTATGCAAGTGATAGTGATAAGTCCAGAAAGGACCCCCACCTCCCCCCACGCCACGCCACTACATCTGTTTTGTCAAGCCCGCATATGTGACAGGAGAAGAATTTGAGCAATTAAAGCAAACCGCTCTTGCTGCCCCTCCCCAGTCAACAGACCCTGCCTCCCCAACCCCCCATCAAGATCAAGCCACCTGCCTTCCAACCCTGACTCCCAAGCAACCACCCATTCCCTCCCCACCATCTCTGATACCGTCCCTTTCATAGACACAGATGAAGGCAATGTTCATTCTGCCCATTCCCTCCCCTTCCTGTCCTTTGATTAGTAAATAAATTTTTCTTGGTGACTACTATTAAAATTGATTTTTTCTTTCAGTTCATAATTAATAATATATTTTTTACATTGTTATAAGTTTCTGTGTGTAAAGAATGTTGTACATTTGATGTGGTAGCATATACTTATTTCCAAGGATATTTTCATCATCATCATTAATAAATTGAAGACAATAAACGTAAATATTGCATTAGAATATTGCAATTAGACATCAACTATTGATATTTTGATATTATGTGCATAACTCAATGTATTTAGTTTAATAAAATACATTGTAAATGAGGCCTTTTTGTTTTAATTTATTTAAATTGACTGTGTTTATATTACAGAGCCATTAACACTTAGTACAAATATTAATAATTAGTGAATTTTACAGCCTGTATATTTACCTATTGGTAATAATTCTGTAAACTTTTCAGTCGGATTTTGCAAGGTAATAATAATCTAATGTGTTAATAGATTACTGTTTATTGTCATTAATTGGCTGATTTTCTTTGATGTGGCAATTGTGCATTTTCTGATGTTTACACACTAGTATCCAATTGGTTGGCTTCACATCCAATTGCACAGGCAATAGGAAAACAAGCCGCCACCCTGAGACTGGATGTGGTTGGGGTGGCGGCTTGTTTTCCTATTGCCTGTGCAATTGGATGTGAAGCCAACCAATTGGATACTAGTGTGTAAACATCAGAAAATGCACAATTGCCACATCAAAGAAAATCAGCCAATTAATGACAATAAACAGTAATATATTAACACATTACATTATTATTACCTCACAAAATCTGACTGAAAAGTTTACAGAATTATTACCAATAGGTAAATATACAGGCTGTAAAATGCACTAATTATTAATATTTGTACTAAGCAATAATGGCTCTGTAATATAAACACAGTCAATTTAAATAAATTAAAACAAAAAGGCCTCATTTACAATGTATTTTATTAAACTAAATACATTGAGTTATGCACATAATATCAAAATATCAATAGTTGACGTCTAATTTCAATATTCTAATGCAATATTTACATTTATTGTCTTCAATTTATTAATGATGATGATGAAAATATGTATGTGTCAAAGATAGTACTATAAAAGCCAGTTTTTTGATGGAATTCAAACAAAATGTCATCAATCTATAACTTAATCAACAAATTAGAAGCTCACCTGCAAAAGGTTGTTGAAATCAAGAAAAACATCAGAGAAATAGTGACAGAAAAGCTAGGGGACAAGGGCCAGCCACTGATCCAACCAAAAGAAGATGCTCTGAACAAATTGGGAAATATTATAGATTAAAAGAATAAAGAAAAATTACTTAATCTACAGGGAACAATTTTATCAAGTCTAAAGTTCAACAACACAGCCTACAATTTGTGGGAGTTCTGGCAGGGGGCCAAAGAAAACAATGAGAAGATCAGACTAATAAAAGGAATAGAAATTCAAAAGGAAATCAACACCAATGAAGAGGAAACCAACCAAATGGAAACAGATGAAAATGAAACACAAGAAAGAAGCAGAAGCGCATCAAGAAATACAGAAGCTTTATCAAATGGAAATCAAGAGGAAGCACAAGTTGCAAGAAGAATAAGAAAAATTAAGCCTAAGAAAATTAATGAAGAGCATCCAACACTCATGAAGTTTGCTGATATGGCGCCTGTGGCTGAGGGGGCCACAGGGGAAAAAATCAGTAAGTTTTTTATGTTTAACTTATATTTATTTTAGTCATTACCAGGGATGGGGATGAGGTCGCAGAAGTGGCAGCTTTTACACCGAGTTGGTTTTATGGGGGCTACCAGCCTCTTGTGGCCCCTATAAATCAAATAAATAAAAATCAAATAAATAAAATAGTTCAGCAGAATATGAATATGTTTTTTAATAGTGAAGCTTAAATCAGGGAATATCAACCACCTGTGGGGTGCTTGCTATGAATAAGATAAGCCTATGAACTAGGATCAACAATCAAAATAAAAGAAATGAATGAAATTCATGGGGATTTGAAACTGAACTTCGATGAATACATATATGAAAGCGTTCAAAGGTTCCCATTCTCAAATATCAACAAATACAAAAAAAGTTTAATAAAGACCAATTTTCAAATAGGAAATGAATATCTGAAATCAGCAATTTTTAATGAAATTTTTAAGGCTCTATCAAACAAAGTTGGGGATGCAGTCCTCGTGAATAGTTTTAAACCTTTAATGATATCATTTGCCAAGGCCTGGGGGGCAGATTCAAGTTGGGCACCCCCCGGTACCCTCTTCAAGTTCAACCAAACATCCTATATAAATAGGTTAATACAAACATTCAAAAAATTATGCATGTTCTTGGAGAAATATACCTTGCAAAGGATCCACGCCGTGGTGTACCTGGGAATCCTGCTCCATTGCATACTGAAAGCCAATGTGAAAAAATTAGAAGATGTACCTATACAGATTGACATATGCCGCGTAGCCCTCGACAGACAGAAAACACCACAGGTATACAGGACAGTCAAGCACGTCCTCTATGATTCATTTGCATTGGCAACACTATACGGGTACTACGTACCCCCCCCAAAAAAACCTGCTAATTGATTCCCTCACCTGTCTGCCTTTTATAAGACGTTTGGCCACTACCGGGGTGCTGAGTGCCACTCCCCTAGCAATTGGCACCAGAGTCATCCACCACATACAGAAGAGTATGTGGTCCCAATTAGATGCATTAGCTGAAAATTTAATTTCGGGGTATAATTCCCCGGAATAAACACATTCCTCTTGCAACTTGCATTCCCACAATAAATAATTTTCCCTTGCAAAAAAAACTTTTTTATTTTTTATTTATTTTATTTTAAATATTAAAATTTAAATATTAATATTTTAATACTAAATACTTCACTATTTTAAAAATTTTACTTGTAAAATTTTAATAGTAAAATATTTAAAAAAATATATTTAATATAAAAATATTTAATAGTAAAATATTTTCTGTTAAAATAATTTAATATTAAAATATTTAATAGTAAACATTTAATATTAATATCATATAATATTAAAATATTTAATAGTAAAATATTTTAATATTGAATAAATCACAATTAAACAAAAAATTGGTGTATTTTGAATATTTAACCTTTACTATTAAACTTTTAAGATTTTTAATTATATTTTTATTTTAAAATTTTATTTTTTATTTTACTTTTTAGTGGGTAAATTATAGTATTAGTATATCTAAATATATTACAAGATAATAGTTAAAGTTGCAACCACGTCAAATATTTAAAAATAAGTTAAATTTTTTTATTTATTATTTATTATCTTGTTGAGTATGGGTACATTTATCACAAAGATAAACATGGAGAATTGAATTTATCCACATCATGCAGCCCGCTCCACTATTGTTCTAAACAAATGATTGCTTACAACTCAAATTACCTTTCCCTTGTAATATGATTTGATAAACATATTTAATATACTTGAACTGCGTCCTAAGTACAAATTAGTAAGGTATACATAAAAATCATTGGTTGCCGTGTCGTGTAGCTACAGTGGCACTGAAATACCAAGGAGCAGATGATGACACACAAGGTCCAATTTGTGGCTTAGAAAAGTCAAAGTACCAAAATGATTCACAATTATTTAAATAAACTATTTTTTTCTATCTTTTTTATTATTTATTTATTTGTTACCGCAAAAGCCAATAATGTTCAGTGCATCATATAAAAATAAATCCCTCTTATCTAGTATAATTAATTTTACTTACCTTTTCTAGTATTCTTAAATGTCTATAATACAATCAAACGTCCCATTATTATATATAAACAATAATTTGAGTCCTAATAAAAAATAAATAAAAATAAAAACAAATAAAACCGGGGCGCCCATTTATCTGATTGGCTCAGAGGCCAGGGCTTTAGGGAGGAAGGATTCCAAGTGCTTGTAAAATGCTGCAACCACATCGAGTGGCATCACAAATTGGCTGACCTCAAGAATATTGAATAGGTCCTTGGTGTCCTGCAGAAGGCCTTGTTTCACCTTATTCTTGATCCAACCAAACACCTCCTCAATTGGATTCAGGAATGGGGAATATGGCGGGAGGAAGAGAAGTCTCATTGGACAATCAGCAAGGCGGTGGCTGGAGGAGTGGCTATTCT
This sequence comes from Entomophthora muscae, assembly GCA_014839935.2. Lineage (NCBI taxonomy): Eukaryota > Fungi > Entomophthoromycota > Entomophthoromycetes > Entomophthorales > Entomophthoraceae > Entomophthora > Entomophthora muscae. The sequence continues at coordinate 29,200 of QTSX02002163.1, forward strand.
TGTCAATAGGGGGGAACTTGGACACAACCAGATCCACTTTGTGGAGCCCAACATTATCAAGCACAACAACGTTGGTTGTGCCACTATAATTTATCCAAAGGTACTCCTTGACAACTTGGAGAAAATCAAGAAAAGTCCCGCTATTGTGGGAACCCTTGATCATTTGGTATTGGTCCAACCTGCGAGGACCAAGAAGTGCGACCATGGAATAGGTCTGGGAACGGACAGCTGCACAATGGGCTACACTGTCCTTGGACTCCTTCTTGACCCACCCATGCCTAGACCTGAGTGAGGAGGAAAACAACAATTTGTTGATGTAGAAGAACTGTACGTTGCCAGTCCCCTTTAGTGCCAGATATGTCTTGGCATAAATGTGTCAATCCTTGATGGTCTTTTCACTGTTTCTGTTGTATGGAGAAACTCCGAGCACCTTCCAAGAGAAGCCCAAATCAACCATTGCGTTGTAAACAAGGGTTTTAGAAACAGAAAGCCCAAACTCTGTGGCAAGCATTGATTGGACAGCAAGCGTGTCCAGGTGGCAATCCCTGGCTACCCACTGCTTGATTGTGTCAATGTGCACAGGCTGCAAGAGTTTTGGCTGCCGCTTAGCCTTGGTGGATTTGGCAATTTGCCCGGTGTTGCCATACTTGATGTTGATGTCAACAATGTACCTGGCTGTGACACCAAATTGGGACACAATATTCCAAACCACCATTCCCCCGTTTAAGCAGTTGAGGAGAGCTTCACACTCACTATCCGTCAACCGACGCCAGCCCTTGGCAGGTACCACGGCATCCTGGCTACCAGGCTCAGCACAGGGGATGGGGACCTTCATGTAGAAGGTGGGATCACGCTTGGTTGCGCTGGCGCCGTCAATGGTGGCATACAATACAGGCGCAGATGGCTCTTCAGTGGTGGCCAATGGCTCATAGGAGGTATCAAAGACGCGGGGGCAAGAAGTGGCAACTCTTGGGTCAAGAGTGTGGGGCCAGGTGACAACTGGGTACACGGTGGAGGTGTAAGTAACCTCAGTGTTCCCGGTGACCCTGGTGTAGGAGACTTTTGTGGCAGGCCTTGAGAGTGGCTTCTGCCTGGGATTCAAGCTGGTTGATTGGGCCTGGGACGCGGGAGGTGGTTGGCTGGCAATGACACCTTGGGAGGCCTGTGTATTGACATGACTCTCCTTGAGTTGGGTTCTGGGTCTGTTCTTGGACCCTCTGGGACACCCTTGTGGACAGGCTGCCCCGCGGGCTGGTGCAGGAGCGGGTTGAGAATGCAATTGACAGTCCATAAAAATAAAATAAAAAATATATTTTAGATTAAATATGTATTTATTTGGAGTTATTGGTTTAGTTGTGGGTAGTTGTTTTCTCTTGATTTAGCCTTGAATAGTAGCAGAGTTTCTATATCCGTGATTTGAAGTGAATAATATTGTATACTTTCCGGGTTTAGATGATTTTAAAGTTTAATAACTTTTTATGTCTAATTATGGTTAATGAGATTGAATTTTTCATTTGATTTTATCCAGAGTGGAGCTTCTTGATTTGGGTTGGTGTTTCCTAGTGTGCTTACTGTACATTCAATTTAATTTCCAGTTCCTGCAATTAATATCTGAGTTTACTAGTGGCATTCAAAAGTGATTTGAAATTTGGTTCTTGGATTTGAAAATCCCGCAATTTCAAAAAACATAGTAAACTTAATGAAAATGGTTGATGGATTTGAACGCTTCAAATCTGATTCCAGTTAATTCATTTTGTCCATAGGAAATATGCAGCTTGACTTGAACTTTGCAAAGTGTCTATGAGTTCCCGCATTTTCAAATATTCAAATAAATACTCACAAAAATCAATTTAATTAAAAAAAAGGCCATCCTGCAAAAGTGATTTGAAATTTGGGCCAAGGAGTTGACAATCCCGCATTTTTACGTTCAGGTTATGAATTTACAGTAGACATTTTGTTGAATTTGTTAATAGCCCATGGGTAAATCAGCCATTTTCAGCTTTCTTTAGAATTCACATGAAAACAATCCTTAGTAATCACTACATTATTCTGGATTAATTACCATTATTTTAGTGAAAATAGTACCGTGCTTTTCACAGCTGCTTAGATAGACAAACTAAAGCCAGCTCAGTGAAAAACCATGCACTGAATGGAATACTAAAAATGTGAGATTATTTTGGCAGTACTAAAGGTTAAATATATGTTAGTAGTTATATTATGTCACATCAAATGTTGCAACCAAGGTTGACATCTTGGTTGTCAATGTATCTCACAACACACAAGGGATGCTCATTGAGATACCCCATGTCAGATATAAAGTTCTCCTCCCTCTTGGTTCAGATGACAAATAACAGAGTAATATTTCCTTATAAGAGGCAACCCTAATTAACAGCAAAGATCCCTCAATAAGTTATTTGAATCCCAGAAAAACCTTAAGTGGATTTTTACCACCATGCCATTTCTCTTTATGGTCCAATACCTGCTCCCACAGTATAAGAATTTCCTGATATTTTCCAGTAAAAACATCTTACATTTGTTGTGAAGTGATTGGTTGTAAACTAGCTGTCACTATACTCACACATTGATCCATTAAGCTTGGTGAACCAAAGGACAATGGTACTCTTGCTCTGGATGATAACTAGTCTAGATAATTGTGAAGAATTGTTGACCAGGGATTGTGGAAAGCTTAATTCATTAGGTGGCCATTGACAATCAACCAGGGCTAATCAATTACCCTTTTGGAAATGAGTGTCAACCTATCATATAATTAAATGCATGATTAGTGGTCCATGATGTTGTCTCCAAGGATTAATTGCGCCATGCTGCTACCACTTTAAATAATAAGCGCCACAGCGCTGGCATTAATTATTCCTGGCGCCAGAGTGCCGCTCTAGTTTACAGCAAGCGCCAGAGTGCCACAATAAATTACATCAAGTGCCAAAGCGCCAACATGATTATTTGCAAGCGCCAGAGCACCGCTCTAGTTTACAGCAAGCGCCAGGACGCTAGCACAATTAATTACGAGTGCCAGAGCACCGCAATAGTTATCACTAAAGCACCAAGACACCAGCTCTGAAAGGAAATAACGCTGAGGCGCCAGGGTTGATTTGAATGGCCTATTTGACTCCTTGTTAGAACCAGATAAGGAAGCAATTGCATATCTTAAAAAGGATCAATGATTAATGCACTAGCAGAGGGTGTCCTTGTGCTAGGCATTGCAGGATTGTGCCCTAAAATAGAAGGTCATTCCTTTTTCCACCAACCCAACCAAGAATCTACAGTGCGCTGAAATGTCCTAGAAGATATTGCCAGCAACTAGTGATTATTAATATGAGCATACCTCTATATAAGGTGTTGGCAGTAAACACCCAGGGAATAGTTTTTTACCTACTTGTATAGGACCCAATAAAGACAATTATTATAATTCAAGTTGGTCAATATCTTCCAAATCTTCACATTCCAAGGCATATAGTGAGCATGTGCCCCTGCCTATTAATTCTCCTGTTGAATCTGCCTGCATGCGCCCATTTTCAACAATAATCAACTAAGTTGCACTCCAAGTTCATATTAACTAATGATCATCCAATCATTAGTTTAATAGTGGGCTAAGTGATAGAGGAAACTGGGCTGTAATTAGAGGATCCTGGTGTTCTGTGACTCTCATTAATCCCCTCAATTACTATATAACTCTCTCCTTGATTGATTAAATAAAAGATTGAATTTACATAATTTATACTTTATTATACACATTAGGCTAGATATATATCTTGACCTAATCTTTAGTAATAATAAGATCATATTTTGAGTTAAGCAGACAGCTATTACTCACTCTATAACTGGAAATACAACAACAGTAGTTTTAAAAGCTATGGTGACAAGCAAAAAAATACCTCAGATTTAAACAAAATGATTTTGGATTTGAACAAAATCCAAGTTGCGCAAGATTCAGGATTTGAATATTTTAAATATTTTTGGTTAATAAATGAACTGTCAAACAAAAACAAAATTTCACTAGCCCATTATACAAAATTATAGCAAAGATCAAGCAGCGTTGTTTAAACCACAAACAAAATAAACTGATGCAGCAAGTGAGATGGATGGATGCTGTTCCAGGGTATATTATAATCCAATCAGGATTCATATGAGGCACCAACAGAAGGACTAAAATGAAACAAAATTTGAGCAATCTGGAAGTGAGATTCCACAAGCACAAAAAAAATGAAGTCACAAAAGATGTGTAGTATGAGGAGCCTAAAATAGAAGTACAGTAGTTTTAGAAGCTATGGCGACAAGCAAAAATTCTTCAGATTTAAGCAAACTGATTTCAGATTTAAACAAAATCCAAGTCACGCGAGATTCAGGATTCAATTAATTTAAATATTTTTGGTAAATAAATAGCTGTCAAACCAAAAACAAAATTTCACTAGCCCATCATATGAAATTATATCAAACATCAAGCGGTGTAGTTCAAACCACAAACAAAATGAACTGACACAACAACTGAAATGGATGGACGCTATTCCGGAGTATATTATAATCCAAGCAGGATTCATATGAGGCACCAACAGAAGGACCAAAATGAAACAAAATTGGAGCAATCTAGAAGCAAGATTCCACAAGCACAAAACGAAATGAACTCATACAAGATGTGTAGTATGAGCATCCTAAAATAGAAAAATAACAGTTTAACAGCCAATCATCAGCTATCCAATTTAGGAACAGAGGCATTTTATCCATTTTCATGGCTCCAGATTTGTATGAAATGGTTTTAAGAACCTTCCAAATATGTGCTTGAGATTATACTAAAAATAAATTTTTAAATTTTAAAATTTCTACTTTTAGTGATTTTATCCTAGGTTTTTTACAATGATTTTTAATAACAACATCTTCAACGGCGCCAGCAGCCAAGCCAGCTTCAATGGAGGCAAGGCTCAGAACGTAGAGGCACCCATTTACACCCAAGCCTTTGAGGCGAGTAACAAGGAAGCTGACCTGTACCTTACTACTGACCCCTATGGCTTTGACTTGTTTGAGAGTCACTTAGCGTCTAGCTCTGCCCCTGCTCCCACACCCACACCCACCCCCGCACAAGCTGCCCGTCAACTAACAAATCAGGATGGCAACCCTGATTTGAAACATCTTTCTGCCACCAGCCAACCTGCTCCCCCCTCAGCCAATCAGGCTTCAGCTCCCCCAGCCCAGCGCCCCAAGCGACAAATCATCACTGCCCAAATTCTTCAGGAAATTGTGGCACTCAACCTGCAGGGTATGTCCTGGGATCAGATTGCCTCCCAGTTGCAATTTACCTGAGCCACCATAATGTGGGAGTTCAACAACCTAATGAATAAGGGGAATCTGATTAGGACAGCCAAGAAGCCAAAGAAGGCCACGGAGTCCCAGATAACTGAGGCCTACCCAATAATGCTTAACCTCCTCCAGCGGGACCCCAAGCTTCCCTTGACCCAGGTCCAGAAGCAGCTTGCGCACCATAATATATGGGTCTCCAAGCGCATGGTGCAGCTCTGGATGTATAAGAAGGTGGCTTCTATACAGGTTCTTACTAATTTTGCCGGCAACCAATGGGATGGCACTGAGGATTCCCCGTATGATCCCGCCATTGAATCCACCCTGGTCCAATGCCTGACTAGTCTGTCAGATGATGTCATGTTCATCTCTTACTATAAGCTATTGATAAGGAGCATCTTTTGGGGAAGCTTTGAATATAAAAGTAGGAGGAGAAGAAGTATATTTTATTTGATGATACTTTAGACTTATATAGATTTAGCTGTGGCAGGGATATTAGTTGGATCAAAGATAGGGAAGGTCATGTGCAGGATGGGTTCAAGTTGTTGGATACCTGGACAGTCATGTGATATTGGTTTGTTGCCATTTCTGGTACATTGAACGGTATATTAGAAAGGCACCAAATTGGGCAATGACTGGATGTTAGGTGTGATGGCAATAGCCAGAATACTTGTACATCCAGACCCTCAACGCGCCCCTCCCTTAAGGGGTTACTCAGGTACATCAGGAGGGGGCTTTGTCTTGACGGTTGCTGCCTGATGTTCCTGGAGTTGTTTACCTTTGGGCACCAACTGAGTCAAGTGTTCTCCTTTGCTAGGGCGGAGGCAAGATCTGTGATACTTTTTGGTAATGGGTTCTTTGGCACCCTAGAACTTAACCAGGTAAGTGTTCCTGTCTGGTCAGTATCTGATGATTCTTCCTGGTCCCCTGTGTACTGAGTCTAGTTTCTTTCTGTTCCCGGCTAGGACCCAGATGGGGGAGTTGATGGGGAGTGGGTCCTCTGTTGAGGTTACCTTTTGAGTTTTGAGTCTCTTTATTTCAGCCAGTTTGGCTTTGAGGCGTATGTGTTGTAGGGCTGGTTTCTTTTCTACTGTGGGAGGTTTCCCCGGGGGGATCTTTACATATGGCTGGTTATTGCGGGTGACTATTTCTGGTTTGTACCTGTAGGTTAGCTCAAACAGTGAATAGCCTGTCCCTTGGTTGGTGCAGACTTGGGATACTAGTAATGCATGTTTCACGTATAGCAGACATGTGTCTTTGGCTTTACCATCCATTATTTTCTCCAGGGTTCTGATAAGGCTGCCGTTAAGGCGTTCAACTCTGCTGTTGGCCTGTGGCCTGTAGGGCGAGGTTGTGGAGTGTTTGATGTTTTTTGTTTTTAGATTGTTGTTTACTAAGTGATCTGTTAGCTCCTTTGCTCCATCTGTTATGATGTAGTCTGGAGTGCTGTAGTCTGCTATGATTGCTTTATTGATGAATTGATTTATTGTTTCCGCCTTGTGATCTTTTGTTGCCCAGCAGATGGGCCAACGTGCGGCAAAGTCAATGGCTACAATTAGGAAACATTGATTTGTTTTGGTTTCTGGGAAGGGTCCCACTACGTCCAGTCCCCAAACCTTAAATGGTTCAGCGTCAGGTACTGGGTTAACTGTTGGCTGTGGCGCCTTGGTGCTGGCGTATTTTTCACATACTGTGCACTTTTTAGAACATCAATTATGTCTTGCTTCAGGTTGGGCCACCATACTATCTCTTTCAGTGTAAGATCTAGGTTGTTAGCCTTTGTGTGTCCTAGCAGGCAATGGTGTCTTAGTATAGTGTCAACTTTTTGTGCAAGTGGGATGTATGGAATGTGTTTATCTTTGATAATTCAGTATACCATGTCATTTGATACGTGGAAATGTTTTTCATTCCTTACTAGCGTATCATGGGTTAGTTGATGTGTGGAGGGGTCCTTTCCCTTTGTCTTGTACTCAGTGTTGTATAGGTTGGGCCAGTCAGGGTGATCCTCTCTTGGCTGACATAGCCTGTTGTGTTCTGAGGCGCGGCACAGATACACAACGGGGAATCTTAACCTTAGGATTGGATTTGTACTAAGTCTCTGTTAGATGACAGGGAAGGCAAATGTGTTTACCTTGCGGCTCTGGATGAATATTCTCTACTAGGTGTGGCTAGAGAGAGGCGCGGAAGTACAGAAGAAAAAAATGTGAATAGAACTTAATTTTATTGGTAGAATAGGAAATGGATTATATAGTGGTTAGGAATACCACAAAACACTACCAGGACAGTAGGATCACTCGCCACAAGCATGAGTGGGGTGAGTGAGTTGTGTAGAGTCAGGAAACCAAACAATCATATTTCCTGATGCGGAAACCAGTTCATTTTGAGGGTCAAAAGCAAAAGCAAGAGATTTGTCTTCAAAATGGCCCACCAAAGGCAAAATCAAAACATGGTGAATGCCGTTATTCACAACATTGCCCCCCTCTAGATTAGCCTTAGGGGGTGATACTTGCGGAGGAACTTGGCGTATACGCAAGCAAAAGGACGGCCACTGGAGAGGAGCTTTATAGTGTACTCAGATCCTCGTTTGAAAGTCATCTCTAAAGGACCAATCCACAGGGAGGCCAACTTATGCGCGCGCCCATCCACACGGTGTTGGTAGTACAGGACATGGTCACCAACATCAAACTCAGGCAAGGGGGAGCGCCCAGCGTTGTCAGGAAAGAGCTTGAGCACCTTAGTCTTATATGCAGAAGTGTAGGCAGTGGCCTGTATATCAATGATGCAGTTGATTAAGTCTTTGATGTGGTTGTCAGGGTTCATGGCCTTATCAGAGGAGAGTAGGGGAGCTCCCAAGAGCGACAGAGTGGTGGCTTCACACCCATACAACATGCAAAGGGGGAGTACCCTGTGATCCAATGCCTGCTCAGACAATAGGCAAAGAGAGCAGCAGGTAAGTATAGATCCCAATTGGCAGCGTCAGAGTAGGTGAGTTTTCTCATGATAGAAACTAGTGTTGAGTTGGCACGCTCAACTGCCCATTAGTGGAAGGATTGTAGGGGCAGAGAAAGACTGGTGAGTTCCTAGAGCTTCAACAACAGAGGTTACAAGTTTGGCATTGAAGTTGGTTCCGTTGTCTGATAACAGCACTTGAGGGCAGCCATGACAGTAGAAAACATCCTTCAGCAGGAAGGCAGCAGTAGTCTTAGCAGTGATGTCTTTAGTAGGGCGAGCTTCTACCCACTTGCTGAAGTGGTCAACGGCAATCAGGATAAAGCGGCATCTGGAGTGTGAACTGGAAGAGGGCCTACAGCATCAATGCTAACCATATGAAAAGCGTATTGAGGGGGAACCAATTTGAATTTGTGAGAAGTAGCTCAGGGCCTCTGGAGTTGGCAGTCATGAAAACTAGCTATGACATCTGGGATCAACAGGCAAAGATTCTCCCAGAAGTAATTCTTCTGAAGCCAGTCAAAAATCTTGGCAATGCCTCCATGGCCAGTCTCTTTATGAGCTTGCGACACCAAGGAGAGGCAAAGACTGGGGCTCACGTATGGCAGGTATTGACCCTGCACCTTCTTGAAGAGTTGGTTATCACGTATGAGGGTGTCTTCAGACAATTTGGCCAGGGCAAGTCAAACCTCTTCCATATCACTTTCCCAGGAAGAAGGGTAGCCAATTAGCTTGTACAGGCGGTCTGCCTCAGCAGGATGTAGGGCAAGGATGGCATTTGGGACAACCCATCAGCGTTCTGATGTTGAATCCTGGGGCAATAGAGCACAGTGAAGTCATAACCTTGCAGGCAAAGAGCCCATCTGGCTAAGCGTCCTTCAGGCTCCTTAAGTTGTTGTAACTATTCGAGCAAAGCGTGGTCAGTGACAACAGTGAAATGGGTACCATACACATAGTGGCGGAATTGTTTGACTGCATGCAGCACAGCAAGGCACTCCTTCTCTGTAACACTATAATTCTTTTCATGCTTATTTAGCACACGGGAAGTATAGGCTACAGGGTGCTCCACACCTTCATTGTCAAGCTGAGCCAAGATAGCCCCAATAGCAAGGTCACTAGCATCAGTGTACAAGATGAATTCCTTATTTTAATTGGGGTACACTAAAATGGGCGCTTCTTTGAGTTTCTGCTTTAGAGTCTTGAAGGCCTGCTGTTGGCTGGCAGTCCATTTAAAAGGAACATTACACAACAGTTGGATCAGAGGTTTGCTAGTATCAGAAAAATCAGGAATGAATTGTCTATAGTAACCCATCATGCCCAGAAAGACTTGTACTTCTTGTAGGTTGGTGGGCAGAAGCATTTTGTCAATGGCTTTAACCTTCTTGGTCATTGGACAAATCCCTGTTTGGGTTACTTCATGGCCCAGGAATTCAAGGCGTTCTTTGAAGAAAGGACACTTGGAGGGCTTTAACTTGAGGCCAGCTTCTTGGATCTTTATGAATACCTCTTTAAGATGGGCTAGGTGATCAGTGAAAGTTGCGCTGAAGACTGTTATATCATCTAGATAGACTAAGACACACAACAACTTCAAGTCACGCAGGATGGAATCCATGGCCCTCTGGAAAGTTGCTGGGGCATTACAGAGCCTTTGCGGCATGTGGGTAGGTTCAAACAGTCCTTCTGATGTGATGAGCGCAGCCTTCTGACAATCTTCAGGAGAGAGGTCAACTTGCCAGTAACCAGACGCCAAATCCATGGCAGAGAAAAACTTAGAACCCCCAAGGCGTCAAAGAGCGTCATCAATGAGCAGTAAGGGATAGAAATCTTTCTTGGTTAGAGAATTCAACCTTTGATAGTCCATCACAATCTGGTGGCCCCCATCCGTTTTCTTTAAGATGAGCAGAGGAGAAGCCCAGGGACTTTGAGAGGGAGCTAACAGTCCAGCGTCCAGCAGTTGTTTGAGCTCCTTAGAAACCTGCACATCTTCCACTTGGCTGCGGCAATATGGCTTGGCACAAAAGGGGGGAGCATCTCCTGTGTCAATCTGATGAATCCCACCTTTAGCCAGCCCATAATTAGTGCTATCTTTAGCAAAGATGTCTGAGAATTGATCTAGTAAATCAAGCACCTCTTTCTGTTGAACCGGGGACAACTGAGGGAAGTCTTGGGCAGTGAACAGAGATAGGACTTGAGGCTTTTCTTTGGGTAGGTTAAAGTCTTGAAACGTTCCAAAAGGGTGAAGAGACAAGACGTCAGGAGAATTTAACAACTTTTCTGTAACCAACAACCTGTCCTCTGGATACAGTCATAGGAAGCGCAGTAAGATTGGCAACTAGTAATTGAACAGGGTCCTTGTGGGAAACTTCCAGAATTCCAGGACAAAGGTAAGGCTCTTTACGCCCCAGCAATGAGGGGAGTACAGCTCTAAGAAAGTCTGTTCAGGTAGTTCATATAAAATCTGGGAGTCTATGATAGCCTGAGAGCCTGAGGGGATGGTGATAGCAGACGTGGCCATGAGAGGAATTCCCTCAGCTGCAGGACAATTCATGGGAGGACACTTCATGTTGGTGGAATGGGTTTGGTATTTTAGGGTGAAAACTCCAGTGGGGTACTCCAGAGTACATGTCTTCAAAGCGTTTACCAGGAACTTTGATTAGCTCTTCAAAGATCAGAGGGACTTTGTACCCTAGGATAGAAAGATACCCATCCTTTAGGTTGATGATCCCATTATATTCCCGAAGGAACTGGGTACCAACCAAAAGTTTGTAGCTCTCATTTTCTAGAACAACAGCCGGCGCAGCTAACAGGAGTTTACCAAATTGCATTGACAAGGCGGAGTACGCGCCAATGGCGCAAGTCATGGAGAGACCAGCAGTACCATAGGATTGATGGTAGTTGAGGCCGGGGGCCAGCTTAAGTTTCTTCACCAGTTTAGAAGAAGCAACATTGACAGGAGATCTGGTGTCCAGGACAGCTTTGATTTTTACTTTCTGAATAGATATCTCTACCCTGGTGGTGGTGCGTCCAAAGGGTGATAGAACAGCCAAGATATCCTGCGCCTCAGCTAATTCCTTGTCCCACATCATAATCATGCATCTTAGTCCTGGGAACTCCTTATATACAGTTTGGAGAGGGAGTGAGACAGATACATTCTTGAAAACGGCGTCTGCAACTTTAGCGGCTTCCTCTGATGATTCCACTAATACAGGGGACAGTTTTGACTGAGTAAGATAGGGGCAGGAGACAACTGCTTTTGCCTCCGACAAGGGCTTAGTGGTAGTAGTAGTCTTCCAAGATTGTATCTTGTAGGGAACTGCAATAGTCTCTGGGACGGCAAGGACAGAATACCCGTATGCATCAGGGTCTTCAACATCAGATTCATCCACATCAGAATCATCAGAAATGTCATAAAACAGAAGGAGGATAGGAGGAGCCTCATCATCAGTAGGCTCAGAGTCAGTAGCAGGCAGAGGTATAGAAGGAGACTGGGAAGAATTGTCAACCAAGAGCATCTCCACCTCTAGGTTGACTGTTTTTTTCCCAACTGATCCTTTGGATCAGCTCCCTCAACTTGCATATTGGTGCAAATGCGAGAGTGGTGGCCTATCTGACCGCAGTTATGACAACCCTGACGTCAAGGAGGATTTTGTGAGTTCATAGTGAGGATACAAGGGCCGCAAGAAGAAGAGCCAGAGTTGGAAGCGGCACAACTCTCCTGAATGACTGCCCCAGAATGGGTAAGATGCATATCTTGTAGCAGTGTCTTTATACTTTTCATGGAGGACAGCATAGCCTTGTGGGCTTTTAAATGAAGACACAGGAGTTGATTCACCTTGAGGGCCTGGGTGCAGGCCATATACGCTTCATGCGCTGTCAATTGTCTGCTTGTTATTAATTGTTGTCCCTCCATGTAAAATCTGTCTGCAAATTCAGCTAACGTCTCTTTGGGCTTTAAAGATATGTGCATGAAGGCATCCTTTTTCACCTCCAGGCTAAGATCACCACCAAATTTGTCAATCAGGAGCTGTTTCATGTCTTCCCAGGTCTCAATGGTGGGTAGCTCTGGCACGACTACTTCTTGACAGGTCAGGTGTAGACAGGTTAGAATGTGTTCCTTCTTAACCTCATCTGATGATTGCCTCATGGCAGTTTTATAAATAGTTAAGAAAGCTGCAATAGTTGAGGTTTTGGGATCAAAGACTTGCTTAAAAGTAGGCTTGAAGTGTGCCTCAGGAGCTGGACCAGCATTGCTGCTATTGAGTACATTTATGCGCGGGGAGAACTCAGCTTCAGATTTGGAGGGGGGTTGTCTAGCCCATAGTTGACAAACACTTTCTTTAAGGGTTGTCAGAGTCTTGGTAGTTCTGGCACCCATAGTGTTAGCTAAAGTGGTCTGTTGTTCAGTAACATCTAGGCGTTGTCCTTGGGTAGTGACAACAGTGGAGAGCTCAGCCAGCTGCAAAGTAAGGGATGGTCCCACTGACAGACAGGGGGCAAATCTGTTGTTTACCAAATTGATCAGCTCACTCATCTCCTGTATGTCCCTGTCCAACTCAGTCTGGTCTTGTTTCAAATGGTCCACCTCATTAGCTAGGGCAATCAACTCTCTAGCACAGTGGATTTGAGGAGCTCCCGCCAAACCAGGACAACAGCCATCTTCCTTGTTAACCCCAAGTGGGCTAGCAGCGGCCGTCACTACCTCACGTAAAGCAGCAACTTCTTGCTGAAGTTCAGCAACCTGAGCAGTCAGCGCAAGAACCTGGGGGTCAAGTTGAGGCATTTCAGTAGGACGTCCTTGGCTACAAGTGGAAGCGCGTAATTCTTGGATGGCCTCCCAGATCCTCTGCTCTCTGTCCACCAGATCATCAGCAGGAGGAGAAGGCGGGACATCAGGTTTGGGAGTAGACAGCTCATTCACCTGACTCTGAAGTTTGGCAATAGCGGCGGCAGTGGTAGCTCTCTCTTGATTGAATTCCGCACTGAGCTCATTTAGACCTTGGGCGGCAAGGTCAGTTACCTGTTGCAATTGCTCAAAGGAATAGACACTGAATGCATTGAGCTGTTGCACTAGGCGTTCAAAGTTGGTGAGATAAGCGTTTAGGGTGGAGTCTACTTGAATTTTCCAGGGTTTTTCTAACTGGTGAAACTCATGTAGCTGCTTCCTAACGTACTCAGGGAAGGACTGGCGCATTTTCTCAATAGAATTGACTAAACGTGTTTGAGAAGTGACCAAATTGCGCTGATTGTCAGATACCAGGGAGAACAGGAAATGAATCCATTGTTGGTAGGCGGCAAACTGGTCCCAATGATGGGTAACAGCTGCTTGTAGAGACGAGATTTCTTGAACATGGAGTCCCAACACCATCTGGTGGTGGGCCAAGGCAGGCTGTACAAAGGATGACAGCAGATGATCAGCAGAGCCAGCCACTGGGAGGAGATATTGTGGAAACTGAGGGGCCACAATTAACTCATAATATTTGGCACAGCTAAACTGTAGCTGAAGGCGAGGGATGGCCCCGTGCTGAGCTATCCCAAGGGCTACCGCCATGACTTGTTCCAAGTCAGGGGTACCCATAGGGTAAGCAACTAGGCGGGGACCATTCCCAAGGTTCAGTACAGTAGGGACAATAGGCGGGTTGGCAATGTCTTCCTCAATAGGAGGGCTGGTAATTTCAGGCAAGGTCAACTACCAAATAGGCAGAGGCAAGGGACCTGAAAACGTAGATGTGAAAGGGATAACCAAGGTGCTTACAGCCCCTGTAGTGAGCACCATTTTTGTCATGTTCTGAGGCGCGGCACAGACACACAACAGGAAATCCTAACCTTAGGATTGGATTCATACTAAGTCTCAGTTAGATGACAAGGAAGGCAATTGCGTTTACCTTGTGGCCCTGGATGAATAGTCTCTGATAGGCGTTGCTAGAGAGAGGCGCAGAAGTACAGAAGACACAAAGAAGAAATGTGAATAGAACTTAACTTTATTGGTAGAATAGGAAATGAATTATATAGTGGTTAGGAATACCACAAAACACTACCAGGACGGTAGGATCACTTGCCACAAGCATGAGTGGGGCAAGTGAGTTGCGCAGAGTCAGGAAACCAAACAAGCATATTTCCTGATGTAGAAACCAGTTCATTTTGAGAGTCAAAAGCAAAAGCAAGAGATTTGTCTTTGAAATGGCCCACCAAAGGCAAAATCAAAACATGGTGAATACCGTTATTCACAATAACTGGGCAACCACCAAGCTTTGTGACGTAACTAAATTAAGTCAACCCTCTTAAAATATTGACAGGTTTTTGAGACTCTAGTTGCTAACTTAACCAATTTCAAGAGCATGTTAACTCTCAGCTCAAGTTGGTTGGGACCCATGTTGATACTTGGGGCCAACATCTACATTTAAAGTATGGCTTGGACAAGGCCGCTTTGGGAAACACTTTGAGTCAAGCTCAGAACCATGTTGATGATAGGGTGGCTTCCATTGAGGTGACTCAGCCGACTCTTCCTGTTGATACTCTCTCTGCATTCTAAGAAAGTGTATGGGTGGGGATAATTGAACTTAAAGCTACCACTTGACGTCAGGCCGCCGCTCCACATCCCCTGCCTGTCAAACCTACACCTGATCCTCACATTGCCCTGCTAAATGACCAAGTGGCTACTTTATAAGGAGAGATCAAGTATTTGAGACAACGTCCCTCTGACACTGATGACTTGTCCTCTTAGTCTGATGGCAAAAGGGAGACTGAAGTCTCTGGAACTCCTACCCACCATGACCATGGGTGTTGCCTAGGGTTGGAGGGCCAACCCTGTGTCAACTGTGCTCTTCCCTTGGACCATTTAGCAGCAGTAACAAATGATGTGGCTGATTGGCAAGATGCTCTGGAGCGCAAAGTAAAAACCCTCTCTTGCCTTACGGACACAATAAATGGGCAGATTACCCCTCTGGTTGCCCAAACAACTTCTTTGATTACTCATGTCAATGGGGTTGCAGGTACTTTGGCAGTACAACAAATCAAGATTGACACATTTGGAACTTCTGCTGTTACTGCCCGAGATATCAGTGGGCAGAATAGTTTTACCTTGGATACCCTGGAGGAAAGCCTTTGCCTACTCTGGGCTAGACAACCTGCTGCTGAATCCAAGTTTGAGGGCAATCCCCACATCAATGTTCTCAACCCTGGCAATAACAGCCAATCCACTTCCTTGTCTATTGACCCAAACTACAAGCCAACCTTCAAACAAATATTTGACCCTAAGACCTCTACTATTGCTGTCTTTTTAACTATCTATGAGACCGCAATGTGTAGGGCCACAGATGAACTCAAAAAGGAACATATACTTACCTGTCTTCATCCCACGTGTCAAGAAGTAGTGGTCCCCAAACTCCCCTCCATTGTTACTTGGGAAGACATGGAGTGCCTCCTTATTGAAGAAATCAGAGGAGATCTCAGCTTGGAAGTCAAGAAAGATGCATTTATGCATATTGCCTTTAAACCCAAGGAAAAATTGGCTGAGTTTGCAGATTGCTTCTATATTGAAGGTCAACAGTTAATCACCAGTCAACAGCTAACTCCTCAGGAAGTGTACACGGCTTGTTAAAATGCTTTGAAGGTGAACCAGCTTCTATGTCTATACTTTAAGGCTCACAAAGTTTCTCTCACTTCCATGAAGAGTATTAAGACGCTCTTGCAAGACATGCATTTGACCCATGGAGGTACTGTGGTACGTGAAAATAAAGCCAATAATGCCAGGACTACCTCTTGTATGCTGTGCATTATGACTCTGGGTTCAGGTGGACAGACTAAGAGACAGGGCTGTCATAACTGCGGTCAAATAGGACATCACTCATGTACCTGCACTAATCCTCAGGTGGAGGGTTGTGACCCTAAGGAACAGGCAAGAAAAGAGAGGTCAGCTTAGAGGCAGAGACGCTCTCTGCTGACCAATCTCCCCTGTCTTCTCTTGACCCTCCTTCCAAAAAGGAAGCTCCTTCTTCCTCTGGCCCAACTATTTTTCACCTATTCCACAATGTCTCCAATGATTCCAAACCTGAAGATTCTGATAGTGAATAATCTGATATTTATGGCTACTCCTTTCTGGCTGTTTCAGAAACTATGTCTGTCCTGTATAAGCTTTGCTCTGGAAAGACTACCACCACTTCTCGAGCATCATCAAGTGAAGCCAAAGCCATGGTGGCTTGCCCCTACCTAGCCCAGGCCTATCAACCTCCTGTCTTGGTTGACTCTTCTGAAGAAGCCGCCAAGCTAGCTGAAGCTCTCTTCCAAAACGTGACTGTATCTCTCCCTCTGCAGACTGTGTATAAGGAGATTCTTGCTTTGAGGTGCATGTTAGCTAAATGGGAGAAAGAGCTAGAAGCCATGCAGGATGTGCTGGCCGTTTTACCCCCCTTTGGAAAAGATACAACCAGTGTGGAAGTATTAATCCAAAAGATAAAAATCAAAGCCATCCTGGACATGGGTTCTCCAGTCAACGTAGTATCTTCCAAACTAATGAAGAAACTTAAACTTACTCCTGATCTCAACTACACTCAATTGTATGGCAAAGCTGGCATGGCACAAACTTGAGCCATTGGTGCATACTCCGCTCTACCCATGAGGTTTGGGAAACTCCTCATTGCGTCTCCTGCAGTTGTCCTTGAGAACAAAAGTTACAACCTCTTGGTTGGTACACAATTCCTCCGCAAGTATAACAGGATTGTAAACCTGTGAGATGGATACCTTTCACTCCTAGGATATAAGGTCCCTTTAATTTTTGAAGAACCACCTTGTCTCCCAGGAAAACGTCTTAAAACTTGTGTGCTTGAATATCCCACGGATATCTTCTCCCTCAAGTATAGGACGGATTCCTCCAACATGCGCACCCCTCCTCCTTCATGTCCCACGGAGGAATGTGTACCTCTTCTTGCCCTGGCGGCTATCACCATTCCTCCCAGATCCCAAGTGGTAGTTGACTCTCATGTTCCCTATGAGCTAACTAAAAAGTTGTTCCTGGAACTCTACTCTCCTGAATCCCTAAGCCGTAGAAAGCCCTGACTTTGCCCAAAAATCCTTGATCAAACCCACAAAGAGCCTGTACAACTATTTCTTGCCAACTTGACAGCCCTACCCATGCAGGTGACTCAAGGCCAGGTTGTAGGACATGGTTGTATCTTGGGAGCAGAACAAGTGGCCTCTCTCTATCCCTTTGGGAAATTTGACAATTTCAATTTACCTGAAGAGGATCCCCAAGTGCTCTCCCTATTCACTGCTGCCAATTTTCCTCAACTCTTGCCTATCCAACAAAAAGACGTGTTGGACTTGCTTGATCAGTTTAGCAACATCTTTGCCTCTGGTCCTACAGACTATGGACTAGCTAAAGGAGTCATCCATCAGATTGATACTGGGGATGCGCCCCCTTTTTGTGCCAAACCATACCGCTGTAGTAGGGTGGAGGATGCACAAGTGCCTAAAGAACTCAAGCAACTTCTGGACGCTGGGTTACTGGCTCCTTCCCAAAGTCCTTGGGCTTCCCTGTTACTGATTCTCAAGAAGAAAGATGGTGGACATCACATTGTAATGAACTATTGCTGTCTGAACTCTCTCACTAAGAAAGATTCATACCCCTTGCCCAGAATTGGTGATGCTCTCAGACAGCTGGGTGGTTCCAAGTTTTTCTCAGCCATGGATCTAGCCTCTGGATACTGGCAAGTTGACTTATCTCCCAAAGATAGAGAAAAGGCTGTGCTTATCACCTCAGAAGGCCTTTTTGAACCCACTTGTATGCCCTAAGGACTCTGAAATGCCCCTGCTACATTTCAACGGGCTATGGACTCCATCCTACGAGACCTAAAGCTCTCTTGTGTCCTTGTGTACCTTGATGACATCACTATATTAAGCGCTACCATTACTGACCACTTAGAACACCTCAAGGCTGTCTTCATCAAGATTTGCAAAGCTGGCTTGAAGCTCAAACCCTCCAAGTGTTTCTTCTTTA
This sequence comes from Entomophthora muscae, assembly GCA_014839935.2. NCBI lineage: Eukaryota > Fungi > Entomophthoromycota > Entomophthoromycetes > Entomophthorales > Entomophthoraceae > Entomophthora > Entomophthora muscae. Next base: position 47,444 of record QTSX02002163.1, read on the forward strand.
AGGAGCAACTCAAATTTCTAGGTCATGAGGTCACTCAAACTGGAATCCGCCCCATGAATAACAAGGTGGAAGCCATCAACAAGATGCTACCTCCCACAAATCTCCGGGAGGTTCAGGTATTTCTTGGTATGATGGGCTACTACCGGCAGTTCATACCCAATTTTGCTGAACTGAGTGAACCCCTTGTTCAACTCCTTTGTAACATCCCCGTTGAGTGGACTGGCAGCCAGCAACAAGAATTCAAAGCGTTGAAGGCCAAACTCAAAGAGGCTCCTATCCTAGTCTACACTGATTATGATAAGGAGTTCATCTTGTATACCAATGCAAGCGGAGTTGTGGTAGGTGCCATCCTAGCACAGTTTGATGATGAAGGTGTTGATTGACCTGTAGCCTACTCCTCTTGGGTCCTCAATAAACACAAGAAGAACTACAGCGTCACTGAAAAGGAATGTCTGGCGGTGCTGCATGATGTAAAGCAATTCAGGCACTACATTTATGGGACCCACTTCACTGTGGTCACAGATCACTCCGCCCTTAAATGGCTGCAACAACTAAAGAAACCTGAAGGTTGACTGGCTTGTTGGGCTCTGCGCCTGCAAGGATATGATTTTACTGTGGTACATTGTCCTGGAGCTTAACATCAGAACGCTGATGGCTTGTCAAGGATGCTAATCCTAGCTATCCACCCCACTGACACTGATTGACTATAAAGATTAATAGGGTACCCTGATTCTTGGGCCACTGAACCAGAAGACATTTGCCTGGTGCTGCAGACCCTATCCAAGGACACTGTGATTTGAGATAGACAGCTCTTCAAAAAGGTCAACAATGCCTACTTACCCTATGTTTGCCCTAGCATGAGAATAGCCATTATTATGCAAGCCCATGTTGATACTGAACATGGAGGGATAGCTAAAACCCATGACTGGCTATGCAAGAACTTCTACTGGGAAAATATGCGCCTTCTGATCCCTGAAGTTCTTGCTTCCTGCCATTCTTGTCAACTCCAACGCCCTTGCCTGTCTCAACATCAATTCAAACTCATCCCCCCTAAACATGCCTTCCATACTGTGAGTATTGATGCTGTTGGGCCTCTCCCTTGGTCTAGATCTGTGTTTTGCTTTATCTTAGTTGCCATAGACCACTTTAGCAAATGGGTCAAGGCCAGGGCTACTAGAGATATAACTGCCAAGACCACTGCTAATTTCTTGCTGCAAGACATCTTCCATTGACATGGCTGCCCTCAAATCCTGCTTTCTGACAATGGTACCAACTTTAATGCTTGCCTTGTCATGTCCATTGTAGAGGCTATGGGTACCCATCAGTCTTTTTCTGCGCCGTATAATCCATCAAATAATGGGACTGTTGAACAAGCCAATTCCTCCCTGGTATCTATAATGAGGAAACTCACGCTCTCTGATGCCGCTAACTGGGATATGTTCCTCCCTGCTGCCCTCTTTGCTTATCAATTCAGTAGCACCAAGTGACTGGTCAATCCCCATTTGTGATGCTGTATGAGCGTGAGGCCACAACCCCTTCAATCTTGGGACCACCTTTGATTATGTTGATGCGTCTACTAATCCTAAGGCCCATGTTAAAGACTTAACTAATTGTATCATTGACATCCAAGCAACAGCATATTCTACTGCTTAAAAGGTTAAGGCCCTAGAGCTCTCCCCGTCCAATTCTGCTAGAGCCCCCCTCCCTGAGTATCAAACAGGCAACTTGGTTTTCTACTATCAGAATTGTACAGGAGGTAGAGCCCATAAGCTAGACTCCCTCTGGGTTGGGCCTTGCAAGGTCACCTTTAAGAAAGGCGTCAAATATACTGTGAAAATGCTGTCCTCTGGACGCCCCTTTGCCTGAGTCCATTCCAAATTCCTTTGCAAATATCAACTCCCTGTGTCCAATCTTGAGGGAGGAGGTGTTGTAAAAGGCAGCATTCATGCTATTTTGATATGGCCTTCAAATAATGATAATTGCAAAGATTTGACTAGTTTTGCTTTCAAGTTTGGGAATTCCTTGCCTTCCGTAAATGGGTCTATACCAATATCCACCCATTTTGGAATACCATACCTTCCCTTTTCTGATACTGGTATGACCTCACCCCAACGTGATTCCCTTGGCCACTCTGTCTATTTAATGAGTGATCACTGTCCCTTGTCTACTATTTAAGTAGAATTATTTCTCCTAATAAAGACAAGTTTATCCACATTTGTGTTGGCTTTAATATTCTTCAAGCTTTTTCCTTTCTTTTTTGCCAAAAGGAATTCCTCATCTTGTATTCCAGTAAATTAGGGTATGTGCCCTTAATTTTGCCCTGAAGGCTAACCCAAGGCTAGCCTCAAACCTCAAATCTTTTGTTATAAAGATTTCCCGCTGTGTCCTCCTGGATGTCGTCCCCAGGAGCCAAACACAACAATATACTTGAAAGTGGTAGAACAGGTAGGCCATCCACACCTACACAACTTAAAGGAAAAATTCCTCCAAAGAAAATAATCCAGCAGATAGCACTCCCCACTGGCTGGAGACAATATGAAGAAGTTCAGGACGTCCCCACAGGATTCACTGTCTTCAACAATATTCCTGTACCAACCAAACAGTACAATTTTCTCAGTACTCAAGGAGTCCTGAACCCACCACCAATTACTGAAGCAACCAAAATACCTAACATCATATTACAATGCCTACACTCAGCAGAAATTGGAATGTTCTCAGGACAACGTCAAAAGAACACCAACCTCTGGATTCAAAGTACCCACAACAAATTTACACAAGTAGGCCTCCCCCACAAATTTCTGGGCAAGTGAAACTGCTTTATGTGTCACCAGGGCCGCCTCAAGATTTGTAGGCAATTGGTTTGACCAACACCCTGATCACAACAAAGACTCAGACATGTTCAAAACTGCCTTCCTGGAGAAATTTTTCATAAAGGACTTTGATGTTGTGATCATGACAGAACTCAGAACCTTCAAAATGACAGGAACCATCAAGGAGTACATTTCAGCCTATGAGGACATAAATGATTGAGATCCCAATACAATCAATTTTAATGAGGCTGGACCACAACTGGACTTCAACAATGTCTCCATACACATCAGACATCAATTTGACATGAGCCGCTGTAAGAGCCTCCAAGACATATTTTTGGAAGGAAAAAAGGCTGCATAAAAATCTGACAACCTGCATGTAACAAAAAGGAAAACCCACAGGAAATAAGGACCCTCAACCTAACAAGCAGAACACCCAAGCCAAAAACTCCCATCCTTGAGGCGGAAATTGTACCAAACAATCAAATCAAATGAGCACTGATAACACCACTGAGGAGGGAAAAGCTCAGGGGAGTGCTTAGGCAAGCAGCCCTCCCCCAATTTGTAAGACTTGTACAGGGACCAAGATGTGGACTCAATTACCATGATCCAAGTACCCTCCAGCAATCCTATACTGTTTGCCACCAGACTGGAAATAAACTCCTCACTTATCCTTTCCACCTTCACATTTATCAGGGAACAGCACTATTCAAAACTGGAGCAGACCAATCCATCATTGACAAATTATTACCAACCTTGTGAAACTACCCACGGTTCAAAGTAATGTCAAGAGAGTTATCATGACAGATAACAGGAGCACACCAGTTATCAAAGAAGTAAAACCCTTTTGTGCCCAAATAGAAGATGTAAAAACTACTCTTAGTGATCCAATCATACCAATCCCCAAGTAAGATTTTATACTTGGTCTGGACTATATGAGGAAGACTAAACCTCATATCAACTGGGATAGGCTATCCTCACCATACAATGAGGTGAGGTGCACCACCACTTGTATCTAACCCACCTTGAAACATTTATGAGAGACCATGTATTTGTGAAAATTACCAAAGCAGAAGAAAAAAAGGACCCTAACAAGACTGATTGGAAAACCTGCACATATGATATTATCCACTTTAAAAATTCAGAGACCTCACGCAAACAATACCCAATCTGACAACAGCTAGTCCTAGAATTCCCTTTGGTTTTTCAAGAAAAGTTACCAGAACTACCGCCCAACCGGGGCATCCAGCATGAAATTGACCTAAAAGGGAGTGTACCAAAAGCATAACCTATCTACCGCCTAACACCACAAGAAGACAACACACTAAAGGTCTATCTAGACAAAGCCCTTGAAAAAGGACTCATACAACTCTCTAAATCTCCTTTTGGTTTGGCTGTCTTTTTTATAGCAAAGAAAGATGAAGGACTCTGTCTGGTCACAGACTACAGGGCGCTTAACAAGGTCACAATTAAGAACATGTATTCCCTGCCCGTGATTGGTGATCTTTTTGATGCCCTGGGGGGTCCCAAGTCTTCACAAAGATTGACTTGACAGCAGGTTATCATCAAATCCGTGTTAAACCAGAAGACATACCTAAAACAGTGTTCAGAACTAATTATGGCTTGTTTTAATGTGTTGTCCTCAACTTTGGCATGACAAATGCCCCAAGCACCTTCATGACCTTTATGAATGAAGTTTTTAAAGATTGCATTGTAAAAAGGGCTATCATCTATCTTGACAACATAATCATATACAGCCCAACTAAGAAATAACACTGGAAAGACGTCCACCTGGTCCTCCACACCTTAAAAGATAAACAACTTATATTCAAGCCCTCAAAATGTGACTTCTTCTTGTCAGAACTACCATTTTAGGAACATTATTATTAGAAAGGAAGGAGTGAATCCAGACCCAGAAAAGATATGAGCCATAACCAACATGCCAGCGCCGCAAAATAAGAGTGAACTTTGTACATTTCTAGGCATGGTATCATATGTTAGGAGATCCATTCCTGACTGGGGCATCTTAACTGTCCCCTTATATGTAATCACAGGCAAGAGGACAAAATTTGTATGGACACCATTAAGATATCAACACTTTCAACAGTTAAAATAATGTATGACCACTGCTCCTATCTTACAGTATCCAAATTGTCACAAGTGACAAACTCCTGTTGATCATGCTCATAGTAAAACCTCAACTACAGAATTCAAACCCTGATACCCTGCAGGCCGCCAGCCTGCAGGACCAGCCACCTGCAGATTTTTGGGCTCAAACCAGAGCAGGATTTGACTTTGGGGAATCCCCTAAAGCTTGATGAACCAAAATCACCTACAATGACACTCCCCACACTAAAGGTTCCTGTTAACCCAACCAATCAGAGGGCAGTTCAAGCCAAAGATCCCAGAATAACTTGGACCATTGCAGAAGAGGAAACAAAGAAACTTCCTATAGAATGCAGGCCACCCAGAGATGACCAACCCCACAACCTGACAAGAAAATTTGAGTATTTTAAGTTCAAACTAGCCAATGAATTAACTTCCGCAAGGGATGCCACCAAGGACTGGGAAAACTTGGTAGACAGTAGCACCCAGGCCAAAGAAATTTGTAAAAGTTTACCCATGGCAGATGGGCATACTTATACCCTGGACTGCCAGGAAGTTGCCCATTGCCATTCTTGCAATAAAGTGACATGAACCTTTGGTTCAACCAGGTTATTTAATATTTGATTTTAGTTTTATTTCACTTTCAGTCTAACTCCCATGGTTTTGTACTTCACACCCACTAACCCCAAGAAACTGTGGACCAGCCGCCCAAACTATATTGTCCACCAGGAGCTCCCTTTGGCTTGGTACATTTCACTGAATACCCACCCAACCTGGCGTACTTGGAGTTCACCCTAGAAGAAATCCTAATTTACAATCCAGAGGCTAGAACTAGAGAGACAGAGACCATTTACAGAGAGGGCACTAAAATCACCAGACCTTCTCTGCTATTCTGCGTCAAGTACAACTACCTGCCCACATATTTGGTTTCCATGACACCATCTCTCACCCTGCAGCCCAACCACTTGCAAGAATCTGTTGCAGCCAATGAATCCACTTCCACTCAGATATTTAGAGTGATGTATATCACTCTTGTCAAAACAGCAGGCTCAATCTGCCAGCAAGGTTCCAAGTAAGCGGGTTCACAACCTGCAATCCAATTATCTGTCCACTTGCAGCCAAGTTAGGAAGACAACTTGAATTACCCAATACAATAACATGAACAAAAGCTGATCACTCTCAGTGGGTGACTTGTTTTGGCGCTTAATTCATTACAAGGATCAAGCCACCCCCTTCACCATCCAACCATGTGATCAACACAATCATGTTTATGTTATCCTTGATTCACAATTAATATATAATCCATATCTCTCAATAAAGATTATTATCTAGTTTCTAAATACTTTTCCCCTTGTAACTCTACTAAAACAGCACAGTTACAACATTGGTAGCACAGGTAGTTGTGACAGTCCACATGTTTGGTGGTTTGCAGGCGGGGCTAATGTTGGCCAAGTGGAAATTTGGTTGTTTGTTGCAGGTAAAGGCCTAGTAGGTAACAAAGGGATACTAGGGTAAGTAAGGTGAGGCTAGTAGGTAACATAGGACTACTAGGGAAAGTAAGGTGAGCCTAGTAGGTAACATGGGGCTAATAGAGAAAATAAGGCCTGGCTGGTAGGTAACAAAGGACTATCAGAGGCAGATGTTGCCTCAACCCAGAAGAAAATATTGGCTGCTTTGGGCTATAGTTCTTCACCTAGTAGGGAACTGTGGCTGAAAAAGGGTGAAGACTGATATAGCAAGCAGAGAACCTTGTTTGTCTGGGGGGAGAAGGTTTTGGACCCCTGGCGGGTAACACGGTCTGCCAGGGAGGGGAAGAGCTCTGAGGGCTCTACGTACCCTGATAAACTTACAGGAGGTCTGTGAGCAAGCATACTACCTAACAGACTGGTAGGGTGTCCTTGTTTATGCCCCTATGGGAGCTTTGGGGAGAACCCAGAGTGAGCATTGGAGGGTATAGATTTGCTTGGATGTGTCATCAAGGCAGTTTGCTCAGGGAAGCAGCTGCAGAAATTGGTGTTATCAGACCTCTGGGAAGTAGAGCTGATTACTCTGCAACTGAAAGCCCAGACTTAATCACCTTGGTGAGTAAAGACATCACATAGACATTAATCTATGGTTGAATGGCCTAAGTGGAATGCCACTTGTGAGGGCCCAGTCAAACGCCATTTCAATGTAGACTCATGCCTGGGTCTACAAGCTCTGGTAACAGGAACTGAGATAAAGAACTGAGGTGGTTCACAGAATTAACAGAGAAAACTAGTAAGAGGGACTGTTTCATCACAGTGAAGGCTAGTTGATGGACTGTTAATTCATATTGAATTTTGGGAACCAAGATGGTTCATTGTGCAGAGGGAGCTAAGGAGGTTCCTAGTGAGGATTTGGTGATGGACTAGTGGAGGATAAGCTGAAGGACTGCAAGATCATGATTTAGGACTAGCTAAACATGATGAAGGTTGGCCAAAGGACCAGAAGAGGCAGGAATAGCTGGTCTGGATGCAGGAAGTACCATAAGATTGAGGAAGAGATTTGAAGACTGGAAAGAAGGTGCTTTGAGCACTAAGATGGACTGATGGCTGGCTAGCTGAAGAACTAGGAGATATGTTTGAGGAGCTGGTTGAATGACAAGAAGATGTGAGTGCAGGACCAGAAGATGACTTAGAAGGAATAGCCAGACTGGAAGCAGAGGCTGGAAAATCTAGATTTAGTGTCTTTTGAGAGGAAAATGGATATAAAAGAAGCAGTTAAAGAATAATTAAATACTGCCTAAATATGATAAAAAAATAATTAACTATCATGTGTTCAGAAAGAAAGAGGAAGAAAAATGGTTTACATGGTGTTAAAACTGTAAATTTATTAGAAGAGGATTGAGTAGGAAAGGAGCTAGAAAGAGGCTGAAAATAGGATGGAGAAACTATGAGGGCAAAAGAGCAAATTTTGCCAAGAACAACTAGGAGAGGTGAGAGGACAAGCAGCAAGCAGGTTCAAAGTTGCAAAACGTTGGGAAAACCCCAGGGAAACATGGAGAAACATTTTAAAATTGAGGGGTCAAAATTTGCCTAAGTGAAACATATGTGGAAGCGCTCAAGATTTGCTGGGGAAACGCGACGGGAATCAAGGCAAAACTGTTTGAAATGCAGAGCAGTTGTTTACCCGGAGCAAGACAGCCTCAGGTTTGAACCAAGGTCAGGAGCAAGTCATATGGGGAAACCTTTTTGGCAAAACCAATGAATCAAGGAGTATGATTGGCTGCAAGCCAAAGTCTATTTGATCAGTGTTTTGAGGGCTTTAACTTAAGAGTTAAAGCCTAAAAAATGAGGAGCAGAAGCAGAAAATTCAGGGCTTTCATTGGCTGGAGTAAGTTTTGAAGTTTAATATATTATAGATAGAGAAAAACAGGATAGTTTAAGCTTTTGAAAACCAGAGTTTGAAGAGAGGTTTTTGGTCTGAAACAAGGAGCTATAAAAGGGAGAGCCATCTGAGACTCTTCAGGGACTGGATCAAGTGGATTACAAAGGCCACAAGGACTACAGAAGGAGTTGAGAACCAAGACCAAGGTGCAGAAGCCCAGGATAAAGGAGCCTAAGCTGAAACAGACCGCAGGAGCCCAAGATCAAAGTGCAGGATCCCAAGACCAAGGTGCAGGAGCCTAAGACCAAGTATAAGGAGTCCAAGAGATTGTTGAAGGACTCCAAGTATTGGCAAATCCAGATTTTTTTGCTGACCCCCCCAGGCCATATACCAGAAGATTTCTAAGAGGATCTTCCTTCTGAGAGTGAATAAAAGCCCATTTCAACCCCTATACATATTTCTGAGATATGTTTTCCCTTACTAGAGAATGACAACCCCTTCCAGCTGGTCCCTGGCTACAATTCAGGACACATTTGGGGACTGGCGGACAGGAACCCCACAGTAGGTTTCCCATCCTACCTTACTTTACAAAATTACACCTGTTGCCTGTACCCGCCGCAGTCAACAAATACTTGATAGAATCATGTCTGGCCTCCTGCTGGACTGGACCCCATACACACCTGGTATGGAAATACCCAATGCCTTTGTCCTGTACCAAAACACAGTGATCCCACTCTCTGCCTTCAACGCCTTGTCTGCATAAGGGTTCTTCCAGGCTCCCTCTGCTATGCCTTGTCCAACCAATGAAAAAACCATGCCAGCCTACATAGCTCAAAGACTTTGAAGCGCTGCCTTGGAACCTTTCGCAGGAGCCAACAACAACAACGCCGCAACATGGATCCAATCTGCTCAAAGCAAGCTAGCTCAGATAGAATGCCCACAGAGATTCTGGATTGCAGAAATCTCCATTTGACTGACGCATGACACAGGCACCTGGTGCAACAAGTGGCACAAAGAACACACCAAAAAAATTGGGACACCTTCAAACAAGACTTCTTGGCAAGATTTGTGCTGAAGGACACCACACACATGATTATCCGCCAAGTAAAGAACTTGACCCAGAATGGTACCGTGAAGGAGCTCACCCACACCTACAAGGAACTTTGCCTACGCGCCCCCTACAATATGGCCTTTGACACCCCAGCCACTCACCTCATGTACTACAACGCTCTCAAGTTGCATGTAATGAGACATGTGAACCTGGATCAAGTAACCAACCTACAAAGTCTATACCGCAAGGCCAAGAAAGCGGAACATATGTCCAATGCTCTTCACAAGGCACAGTCAGGGAAGAGAGAACAACCCAAAGACTCTCACCCAGATGGGCGCTCCAACAGACTGCCCCCAGGAAAATAATGGCAGTACCAACCACAAACCCACTGGATCAAATGGACACGGGAACAGGAACAACAGCCAATCAAACCAAACCCACTTCTGTATTGCGGCCACTCAAGACAACCAAGACAAGGGGAATCTTGGGGAGAGCACTAAGCTATCCAAGCTCTCCCCAGACCATTCCTGACTTGCCCAACAATGAGTACCAGCCAGAGGACGTGGATTAATGACCAATGATTCAAGTACCCTTGGAAGACCCAGTACTGTACACCATTGCCAGACACCCAAATAAACTGATGTTCTATCCTTTCTGTTTTTGCAGTTACACAGGCTCAGCTCTCCTGGACTTGGGCGCAGACCAAACCCTAGTCAACAGCAGCTTTTTTGACAAGTTCAAGCTAGCCACTAATCCTTTGCGGATTAAAAACGTGGTTTTAGCTGATGAACATCACATTGCTGTGACACAGGAAACTGCCCCCTTCTCCGTTATTCTAGAGAACCTACATTCTACCATTCAAGGTCCTGCCATTGAAGTTCTCAAATTTGATATTGTACTGGGACTCAATTGGCTATGAAAGAACAACCACCACGTGGACTGGGAAACCTCGGTATTGACCATCAAATGTGAAGGTGTCAACCACCAAATCTACCCCAACTCAGTGGATCAACTCCTGCTCAACCATGTCTTTGTATGTATCACAGAGACCTTGGACAAACAGGAGAACCTCAAGGCAATTGACTGAAGCTCTTGCCAATACAAGATTATCCATTTCAAGGACCACCAGGATACCACCATGCCACAGGATTGCAAAATTGTAGCTCAACACCCAGAAATCTTCAAGCAAGCTCTACCCAGGTTACCACCAGAGAAACACATCCAGCATTCCATCCAACTCAAGGGAGCGGTACCTAAGGCACAGCCCATTTACTGCCTCACTACAAACAAGGACAACACCCTGTGTGCTTACCTCAAAGAGGCACTGGAGAAAGGACTTATCCGCCCCTCACAGTCCCCTTTTGGGGCCGCTGTATTCTTTGTGGCTAAGAAGGACGGTACCTTACGCCTGGTCACAGACTACCGAGCCCTAAAAAAAGTTACCATCAAGATTTTTTATCCACTACCACTGATTGACGACTTCTTTGAAGCATTGGGAGGAGCCACAGTCTTTTCCAAGATTTTCCTAACTGCAGGCTACAACCAGATTTTCATTAAGGAGGAAGACGTCCCCAAAACAGCCTTCTGCACTAAATACGGCTCCTACAAATGTGTGGTGCTCAACTTTGGCATGACAAACGCCCTGTCCACCTTTGTAACCTTCATGAACAAAGTATTTGTTCCACACATAGGCAATCATGCCCTAGTGTACCTGGGCAATATCATTGTCTACAGCCCCTTGGTGGAACAGCACCACAAGGACCTGGAAGAGGTTTTTGCAACCTTGGCACAACACAAACTGTTGGCCAAAACCTCCAAATGCCAGTTCTTCCGGGAGCAACTACCCTTCTTGGGACACATAGTCTCAAAAGATGGCATCAAACCTGACAGTCAAAATATACAAGCCATCTGCAAGATGCCACCTCTCAAGGACAATTCAGAACTACGCACCTTCTTGGGAATGGTGGCCTATGTACGCTGTTTTATACCTGACTGTGGCGTTCTGGCTGCACCCCTGTCCGCCATTACTGGTGCCAAATCTAAGTTTTTATGGACCCCCAACAAGACCTATGTTTCAGACGCCTTAAGGAGAAACTCACAGCAGCTCCTATCCTGCAATAACCCAAACGTGATGAAGAATACCAAACAGAAACAGATGCCTCTGACGCATCCATTGGAGGAGTACTACAAATCAAAAACAACGCTGGTGACTTCCTTCCCGTGGCCTATGAATCACACAAACTGACAGACAGTGAGTGCCAATATCCCATACACAACAAAGAGCTGTTGGCAATTGTACACTTCCTAGTCAATTGGTGTTGTTACTTAGAGCAACAAGAAGAGTTCACTGCCTTGACAGACTGTCACGGTAGGTTCCATAATGCTGGGTATTGTCCGTCCAAGTAAGAAGGCACAGAAGGCCAGAAACCTATATCAAAATTGACCAAGTTAACAGATTTAAACCAAACAGTCAATCGAAAATGGGTCACAGCTGCTCCAGTTTGCCAGCTGAAACCAGCTCCCCCTTGTAAACTAATGTTGATAAATCAACGTAATATGAGGGTCACCCAATATAAGCTCATTAATCAGCATGGTTGTCAGAAACTGGTCACGCAAGGGTTCTTTGCAACCTGGACTAGATACTTACTTGAAGATGCCAAAGGAATAGGAGATCAAGACTCAGGTGGTATTGCTTAGTCAATCTTTCTGGTATATATTGAATAATTTTCCCTGTAGCAACTCTAAGAGTTGAGTCCTTCTAAATTTACTCAATAAAAATCAATTATCCCAAGTTCTAATTTTAAATTTTAAAAATGCATCCTGTGCTTGGATTGTTGTGGTATATCCCGTACAATCTGATTCTGAACAGAATCATTTCAGGAAGATGGGGGCCAGCATCTGGAACTTTGTTGTCGGCACCGCAAAATGTTAATTCCATGCCAGCCAATCTTGTAGCTACTCCCCCCATTCTGGAAAATGAAAATTGTGTCACTTCTCAATGCCCAGAATTCTACACTGAAGATGAATTGATGCTTTCCCAGGTAATTTATCTTAGTTTACTCTGGTTAGGATTGATTGTTCTACTTAATCCTGGAGTTTCAATTGGAAATTTCACAAAAAGATATTTAAAGCTGCGTTGGTGGTTAATCATCAATTCTATGTGGATTTGGGGGTAATTCCCCATCATTTAGAAATGGCTTCATATTATCCAGTGATTTCTGTTACATTACTCAACTCTTCTACGTCTGATTTTTTGGAAGCAGTTTGTCATGAATTTGTGTTTCTTTTCTCCTGCTCCATTGAGATATATGTGTTTACCATGTGTATTTGCATCAGTTCATTTCTGAGTTTTTAGTTTGGGCTTTTTTTTAATTTATGGTTTCCATCTCCGGTTGCAGTTGTAGAAACTGGATCCTCTGTTTCCTATTTCCGTTGTGTCATGTCATTTTGGTGTCTGGATTATTTTCCTGCTCCACCCACTGATGAAATCTCGCGTGAAGTTTTGTCAGCCTTATCATTTTATTCCAGCTCTAACCTTAGTCACAAATCCCAAGTTTACCGTGTGATGACAAAGGTTTCTGAAGATGTCCATGAATGGTTGTTGTTTGTGGTGGAACACAATCCACGTGTTTTAGCTGAGAGTGCATATCTATACCCTTTGTTAAAAAATTTGTGTGTATCTATTGAGGAGCTCAAAGTATATTGTAAGCTGTACGCCTTCCATCAGGGTACAACTCTGCTTTTGGTATTCCTTCCTCAGTTTCTTACCTACTGCTGTACAATTGATGTTCCTGAGGTGAACAAACTCTCAGCATTGTGGTTAGCAGTTGACCAGACTGCCCAGGATTTGGCGGTTTGGGATTCCCCATTAATCAAAACTGAGGCCCTGGTAAGCCAAATTTTTTCTCTGGTCTCAAATCTGTCTACTTCCAAACAAGGTACGTTGGTAATTGAGGATAAACCTGCTGTGTGCTCTTGGTTTTCTGGTCCTTGCTCCTCGGTAGTTCCTTCCAACCAAAGCCAAGATTGTTCTCTCCCTAGCTTGTCTCAGCTACAATTGGCGGTGATGAACAAACTTGGTGATGTAAAGGAGGCCCCTGTAGTGTCTGTTCCTGATAGTTCCTTGGCAATGCTTCAGCACGTTGTACCTGCAAAATCTTCTGTTATTATGTCCAAAGAGTTGCCCCTTGTTCCCATTGATTGTGATAACCCCGTTCTTCCAGCTGCCGTCCAAGAAATGATCAAGTGTTACTTCCAGGAGCATCCTGCTTTCTTAGCTGCCGTCTGTACTGCCAATGAAAAACAAGACCCTGCCAAGATTGCTACCTTTGTTGCAAATAAATCCACTTCTTGTTACTTCTTGTTTCATGGTAGCATCAATAATGGTCAGACTATCTATCATCCAGCCATCTTGTTAGATACAGGTGCTTCCAAAACTTTTTATGAGTGTGGAGACTGCTGACTTGCTACAACTCAAGTACCATCCTGGAATGCTTGTTAAGGGTAGAAATTGTCAAATGTTTCCCTCTTTCCAGCTGAAGAAGCCAGTTACTTTTGTAGTTGCAGGTCAGTCTTTTACTGCAAGGTTTTCTGTTTGCCCTATCATTATGTATCCTATCATTTTGGGGGTGAGTTGGTGGAGAGATCATAATTTATCAACCTTACTGGAGAAAAATGAGCTACAGGTGGAACACTCCTTGGGTATAACTATTTTTATTCCGCTGTTGGATATGTCTGAATTAGAGCAATCATCACAGACAATACAGTCAGTGCCTATCCCTGTCCTCACAAGTTCAGATTTACTGGCATGTTTGCAACCCAGGTCCGTGGCATTTGACGCCACCAGAAGCGAGATCCTTCCCAAGCACACTCAGTTTGACTTTGACTTTGACTTTAAGGTCACTATTGATATGATCAGAATTGTGTCTCCTATTTACCCTTTAACCTTTAAGGAGGATGCATTTTTGGAAGAGTGGACTTGTGACATGTTGGCAAAAGGCTACATTTTTAAGAAGGCTTCATCAATCTGCTCTCTTCTATTATTTTTTCAGAAGTCTGATGGGTCCCTTTGTCCTTGTGTCAACTACGGGAATTTTAATAGCATTGCAATTCAGGATCCTTATCCTTTACCTCTCAAAGCATATATCTCTAGGTGCGTTGAGAAGGCCAAGGTATTCTCAAAACTTGATATGTTGAATGCTTTCAATCAAATCAGGATTGCAGAAGAAATAGAATGGTTAACAGCATTCAGAACTAAGAAGGGTATCTTCCAGTTCCGCGTAATGCCTTTTGGATTGAAGAATGCCCTGGATTGCTTTCAGCGTTTAATTGATTCAGTCCTGGGAGATCTCCTAGGTGTTTGTTCCATTGCATATATGGATGACATCTTGGTGTTTTCTCCGGATGAGGAGTCCCATAAGGCCCACTTTTCAGCAGTTGTAGAGCACATTCTCCAAGCAAACTTGATCATCAAAAGGAGTAAGTGTGAATTCTTTGAACGTAAGGTTACCTTTCTGGGTAATATTATCTTTGAGAATGGCCACACTATTGCCTCTGACAAGGAAGCTGTGGTTTGAGAGTATGCTACACCTGTGACAGTATCCCAACTTTTTAGTTTCCTGGGTGCATGTACGTTCTTGAAGAAATTCACTCCCCACTTGTCTGAGGTGGCCGCCCCTTTATATTTGACTAGTGGAAAGACAACTTTAGTCTGGACGCCTGAGTGTGCAAGTGCCTTCTCACAGTCAAGGCTCTTTTGTTGTCCTCCCCAGTGCTAAGAAATGTGGATCCTGAGCTTCCTTTTGTGGTTTCTATCAATGCATCTAAATACGCTGTGGCTGGTGTGCTGTTGCAGACGGCTAGTGACGGGATTGAGAGACCTGTAGGGTATTTCTCCCGGAAGATGGAAGCTCAATAACACAACTACATGATTTACAACAAGGAATTTTTAGCTTTTGTGGGATTGTTAAAGCACTGGCATTACCATCTCATGTTGGCATGTCATCCATTTGTAGTAAGAACTGACCAAAAACTCTTCTATATTATTGACAACCCAGGGTTTTGTCAGGTTGTCAATCCAGATGGCATGGTGATCTGACAAGATACAAGTTCCGCTACAAGTTTATTAAGGGATCTGACAATCACTTGGCTGATGCTTTAATCAGGAATCCTTCACATCTCCCAGATGCTAGTATGGACGCCAAGTTTAACACACATGCTATGATTCTAGACAAGGCTGTGGTGCCTTTTGTATTGCCTCTGCTGGCTACGTTGGCCACCATGTCCTTAGCCAAGGGCGCAGACCTGGACTTGTATTCCAAAGTTAAGTTTCTGCAACCTTTGTCCAAAGGTTATGATAGGCTATTGGAGCTAGCATGTGCAAACCCAGTAGGTCAGCCTCAGGGTTATCATAAGATTGGTCCAGTCCTATATCATCAAGGTCGCTTGTGGGTCCCTGAAGGCACTATTTGGGATGAAATCATGGAGGCTAATCATACCTGTCCAACGGCTGGTCATCCAGGGAAAAACAAGACAGTGGAACTTATCCGCTGCCAGTTTTCCTGGAAAGGTTTGACTGTGCAGGTAGCCGCTTTTGTTTGAGATTGCCTGGTATGTGTTCAATCCAAGGCCAGTTGGAATAAGACTACTGGTTTACTGGTCCCACTTCAGCCTGCTGCGGGTCCCTGGGCGTCTGTGTTGGTGGATTTCATTGGCAAGCTTCCTAATTACAATAGATTTAACGCAATCATGGTAGTAGTTGATTGTTTCACAAAGATGGCACACTTTGTACCTTGCTCAACCACAATTACTTCAGTGGAAACCGCTAGGCTATTTGTGAACAGAATCTTCTCTCTACATGGCATCACAATGGAGATTGTAAGTGACTGTGGTCCTCAATTTATTGCTCAGTTCTGGGAAGCTTTTACTGGAATCCTTGGTACCAAATTGTGCTGCTCTACTGCTTTCCACCCCCAATCCAATGGACAAACAGAGAGGATAAACCAAAGTTTGGAGGTCTACCTACGCTGCTACACCAATCCGCAACAAGATGACTGGTCTGATAATCTACCCATGGCAGAGTTCACATATAATGACACCCCGCACACGGCAACTCAAGTATTGCCATTTATGCCAATGTGGGTTACAATCCTTCTTCCAACATGGGTCCTTGTTTGGTTAGCAACGTGGAAGTTGCAACTGATCAAGCCGCTGAATTGAAGCAGGTCCATCAGGAGCTCCAAGTTACTCTTGCCACCGCCGTGACAACTTACAAGGAATACGCAGATTGCAAGCGCCAGGAAGGTCCAACTTACAGGCCAGGTGATCTAGTCATGGTTGATGCTTGCAATATGAAACTTAAGGTTCCCTGTTGCAAATTGGGTCCCAAGAAAGTTGGTCCCTTCAAGGTAGAACGTCAGATTGGTCCCTCTGCCTATCAGCTGGATTTACCTCCTGCTTTCAAGATTTTCACACCTTCCATGAATGTCTCCTTGCTCCCTTCAAAGGAACAGAGACCCCCTCTTCCCAAGCCATTCTTGCAGAAGGAGAACCTGAGTACGGGTTAAATTGTATTCTGGCTTCCCGCAAGAATTGCCGCCGTTTGGAATATTTGGTATCTTGGAAAGGTTATCATGATTCTGAAAACTCCTGGGTTCCCCACTACAATTGTTCAAATTCCTCTGATCTGATCCAAAAGTTCTACAAGCGCAATCCCACTGCTATTGGACACCCTGAACTTACCCTTGCTGCAATGAAACTCCCACCTGCCTATAATAATTTCTCTTTATTCCATCTCCCAGATGGTGGTATTGTGCCCAGGACTAAAGTGGAGGGGAATGTCACGGTAGGTTTCATAATGCTGGGTATTGTCTGTCCAAGTAAGAAGGCATGGAAGGCCAGAAACCTATATCAAAATTAACCAAGTTAACGGATTTAAACCAAATGGTTGATCAAAAATGGGTGACAGCTGCTTCAGTTTGCTAGCTGAAACCAGCTCCCCCTTGTAAACTGATGTTGATAAATCAACGTAATATGAGGGTCACCCAATATAAGCTCATTAATCAGCATGGTTGTCAGAAACTGGTCACGCAAGGGTTCTTTGCAACCTGGACTAGATACTTACTTGAAGATGCCAAAGGAATAGGAGTTCAAGACTCAGGTGATATTGCTTAGTCAATTTTTCTGGTATATATTGAATAATTTTCCCTGTAGCAACTCTAAGAGTTGAGTCCTTCTAAATTTACTCAATAAAAATCAATTATCCCAAGTTCTAATTTTAAATTTTAAAAATGCATCCTGTGCTTGGATTGTTGTGGTATATCCCGTACAATCTGATTCTGAATAGAATCATTTCAGGAATATGGGGCCCAGCATCTGGAACTTTGTTGTTGGCGCCGCAAAATGTTAATTTCATGTCAGTCAATTTTGTAGCTCCTCCCCCATTCTGGAAAATGAAAATTGTGTCACTTCTCAATGCCCAGAATTCTACGCTGAAGATGCATTGATACTTTCCCAGGTCATTTATCTTGGTTTACTCTGGTTAGGATTGATTGTTCTACTTAATCCTGGAGTTTCAATTGGAAATTTCACAAAAAGATATTTAAAGCTGCATTGGTGGTTAATCATTAATTCTATGTGGATTTGGGGGTAATTCCTCATCATTTAGAAACAGCTTCATATTATCCAGTGATTTCTGTTACACAGACCATAAGTCACTCATCTACTTGAAGACCCAAGAAAATCTATCCCAAAGACAATCCAGATGAATGGAGCTTTTGGAAAGGTTCAACATGCTTATACAGTACAAGCCAGGCCCAGAGCTGGCCATGGCCAATACATTGTCCCAATTATACGTCAGAGCCACAAGGGGTGAAAATGGGCTTGACCTAGATTAGCCCCTCCTGGTGCTATGTACCAAAAATGAAGGCTTCCCCCTTGGTACGACAGATATCACAAAGGAAACTGTTATCAAAAATGAGCACCTATTTGCCGACGTCTATGGAACTCTACACCAAAAAATGTCTGATGGCACAACCATACCATACATTCCTACACACCAGCAAGTTGATACCATCCTACACTATCACAGAGACCTTGGCCATACAAAGAGTCAAAATCTTTACAAGTTCCTGAAACACAAGGCCTGGTGGCCAACCTTATATCAAGATGTCCAAGAAGTCTTGGATCAGTGTGAGGTGTGTGAAAATTTTGCAAAGAGTGAAACTCCCCCCAAGTTTTTATTACCCATTCACACACAATTACCATTTAAGGTGTGGGCTCTGGATATTGTGGGACCCATGCCAGGAATCATAACAACAAAAAGTACATTATCACTGCCATCAACTTTGCCACATGCTGGCCAGTAGCCCAAGCAGTTAAAACACATACCGGCAACAATGTATGACGTTTCATAGGAAAGGAAATCATCAGCAAGTTTGGAAAGCCAGAGCTCCTGATAACCAATGGATGCAAAGAATTGACCTCTGAAAAGACCAATGTATACCTTAACAAGAATGGAGTACAGCACACGGTGACAATACCCTACCATCCTCAGGCCAATGGACGTGTGGAAGGGCTAAATGGCATCCTCGTGCAAGCCTTGGCCAAGCTCACCACCGGGAGACCTGAGGACTGGTACAAGCAGCTATTGACTGCATTACTTGTATGCCAGACCCGTGTGAACAGATCCACTGATAAAAGCCCCTTTGAGCTAGTTTATGGAACACAACCCAATATCATCCAGCGCTAACAGGACCTAAGCTGGAGATACCAGACAAAGTTCCCCCAATCAGATCCCCAGGTTATACAGGCCAATAGCAACCAGACAGAAAGAGAAGAGAAGCGCCTACAAAAGGCTTTTGTCCCCATCAAGGACAGACACAAGGTCAGCGACAAAGTTTGGGTCATGAACATTGATAAAAGTAAACTACAATCAGAGAAAGTGGGCCCTGCTATCATTCTAAAGGTAAACAACAATAACACTTACCTTGTGCAAGGGCTCAGGAAGCACAGACAGGACAAGGTCCTTCACCATGATTGCCTCAGACCTTGCAAGGCCAGACAAAGACAATGTGAGACTGTGTTACCCGCCACCAAACAACAGTTAGTCCAGTATGTTGCCCAGGATCCCGACAACTTCCCTGACAACCTGCCTCCAGAGGAGGCCAACTCTCATCTGGGGGGTGTTGAAACAGCAGGCTTGACCCACCAGTCAGGTTCCAAGTAAGCAGGTTCACAACCTTCAATCCAATTATCCGTCCACTTGCAGCCAAGTTAGGAAGACAACTTGAATTACCCAATACAACAACATGAATAAAAGCTGATCACTCTTGGTGGGTGACTCATTTTGGCGCTTGATTCATTAGAAGGATCAAGCCACCCCCTTCACCATCCAACCATGTGATCAACACAATTGTGTTCCTGTTATCCTTGATTCACAATTAATATATAATCCATATCTCTCAATAAAGATTATTATCTAGTTTCTAAATACTTTTCCCCTTGTAACTCTGCTAAAACAGCACAGTTACAACACTCTCACCGGCTTAATTGATTCAATGGTATCTGTAAGCGGACCTTGGGCCCTCCTGGGCAAATTGTTATCTTATTTTATAAGGTTAGCACCAATCTTATGGTGGGCCCTTCCTGCTGGGCCCGCAGGCCAACCACCATCAAGTTCCCAAGAACCCCCCACAGGTTGGATCCCTGACACAAATTGTGAAGGAGTGTACAAACTAGAAGCTGATGCATCTGATTATGCAATATGGGGAGTACTTCAAATTCAAACTGCAGAAAAGATATTCCTACCTGTAGCATATGAATCAAGAAAGCTGTCAGGATTGAAAATTCTTCCCCTCTGGAAACCCAGGCCTAGGAGCGGGAATTGAACCCTGTCCCTGGATCCCCCCAGGCTGTTAGGCCTGTGGACCGCAGGACCGCCCACCCGCATTTTTCTGGGATCAAGCCCCCGCAGCTGATACCAAAAATGATGGCCCATGTGGCAAAACTGGTCAAACCAAGGAAATTATTGCACCAAATGGAAGACTAATTGCAGCGCCTAATGGCGTTACTGAAGCGGCAACTATTAGCTTCATGAATTTGCAGTCTACACCAGCAATCAATCAAGAGCCAACCCAGGAAAGAGGCATGGGCCTGTAAATTCACTGTCCCCTTTGGCCTTGGATAGGAAGTCTTTCCTTGTTGCACAAAAAAGACCACTCAAAGTCCAGCAAAACCACTTAACTCACTCAAAGATTTAGCTCACACTGTGGATGAAAGATTTGTGTTGGCATACCCTGCAGAACCCCCAGCTTTGGTTGACCCAGCCTGGGAAGAAATGCTGGTTAATTTGGACTATTTATTAGCTTGGTATTGTCCTCTCTTAAAAACAATCAGGAACGCCCAATTAAATGGGGCCACATATATGACCAGAAAGTTGAATGAACCTGAGCTAGTTGAGTTGCCTTCCAGCCAATCAGGTGGTCCTGCAGAAATTAGCTTGAAACCTTCCAGTGCTCCTGGCCTTGGCCAGCAAAATTTCTCTTCCAGCCAATTGGATGCAAGTCAAGTTGATCATGTGATTATCCCCTAGCAACTCACCCCTTTTTACAATGCCAGGGGACTTTTTGTCCCCTGCTTGTCAATCTTCCAAATTATTAAACTTTGGATCTTGTTGCACTTGGTTTTTTAAAATTTGTAGTTGATCAGATCTCATTTTGGGTTCCTATTGCCTAAAGATTCTAAAGTGTTAGTCATTTTCCAAAACCTTACCTTTTGTCAACCTGTTTCAAACCCAGTCCTTCTCCTGGGACTCCTGAGACAAGCTCTAGCGTATAGCTATCTTGATTTTTGCTTTTGCTTTTGCTTTCAAAGCTTACACTCAATATTAAAAGTTTTAGTCAAATTCATTATAAATACTTACTTTATCTTAATTTTTTACTTTAAATTCTTTATTTCAAACCTGCCTTTGTTTTTGCCTGTTGTAAAAGACACCCAAGATCACTGCCAAGCTGCTCCAGGCCTCCTAGCATATTTTCTACCTGTCTACTTGTTGTGCCCCCCCCTGTTTGGCAATATTTTATTTGTTTTACCTATAAAAAGACCACCTAACTTGCCCAAATTTTGTGGTGAATTTAACAATGATACTCCCAGCGTTGAAGTTTGTGGCATTTTCCTTGGCCCCCTTTTTCTCCTCTTATGGTCAACCTCACCAGACCTGTGGTTAAAAATCTCCTCTTCTGAACGGCTTGTAAGTAAAGCTCCCTCCAGCCTTTTGAGCCTTCCTGGCAGTCTCCTTTATTCTGGGGAGGCCGTGATGAAAAGCTTGACATGTGATGATCTGGACTTGGATGATATTGACTATGCTTCTCTTGACCCTGTGGCCGAGGAGGTGCCAATGCCCTCTTCCCCTGACCTAGAGGAGAGCAACTTGGTGCCCTTGCACACCCCTGTGATGCCTCCTCCTGCCCCTACACGTACTCCCTGGTTGCTCACAGGCATGGCGCTGATGACACTGAATGCATATTTCCCTCAGCTGTCCCCGTGTCCTCCTTGTGGTCCCCCCTTTGAGCGGCTGTTCCAGTACTCCACTGGGCGGCATCCTGGTGGTTTGTTTTACCAGGATGGGAGCTAAACTTAGTTAGTTTAGCCCCCCTCTCTCACAGGGCCTGCAACCTGGCCCCATGACCACAACTCTAGAGCAAGATAATCAGGTAGCCAAATTGAGATTCTTGAACAATGAAAGAACTCCCAGGCTGGGAGCCATTTTGCTGCCTCTGGACCTGAGCACCTGATTCCCCCAGCCCAGCCTTTCCCAATGCCCTGATGAATTCCCCATGGAAAATGTTACATTTGGAGGTGGGGTGCTATATAGACCAAAGGACCCCGCGCTCCAAACTTATTGCCATTTTTGAATTAAGATTATGTTATTTTGGCTTATACAACTACTGCCTTATTTTTTATTTGCCATCTATCAATTCAGTTTGAGATCTCCCGGCCCTTCTGCCCCACTGCCTGCAGTTTTCCATCCACCTGGTGCACCTTTTGGGCCTGTCCACTTCACTGATTACCCCTTGAAGCCCAAGTACAAGGACTATAAGCCAGAAAATATACTTAAACTTGATCCTTTGGCCTGCATACAATCTGCTATTAGATACAACCGTCAAGGCCTGTGGATATTCTCCACACCAAAACTATTTAGAGGAAAATTCAACTACCTTCTTGCCTACAATATCTATATGGAACTGCATATAACACCCAAACCAAAGTTGGCTTCTTTGCCTGACCTCCCAACTGACCATATCAGCAAGCTCTTCAGAATAGTGTACATCACCCTCATGGGGGTGATGAACATCATCATACTGGCTGCTGGCCCGTGGTCTTGGGTGGGGAAGTCTGCTTCCTACCTTATAAAGTTAGCTCCTCTCTTGTTGTGGGCTATGCCTACAAAAACTCCGGCCCAAGTTACCCCAGAAAACGGCAGGCCAGCTGCCCAAGACTGGATCCCTGACAAAAGCTGTCTGATGGTGAGAAAAGGTACCCAATACATGAAAAGGAACTGATAGCTATTGTCCACTGTTTAATGAAGTGCTGATGCTATTTGGAAGGTGCACAGATATTTAAAGTGCTAACCAACCACAAGTCCTTGGTATTTTTCAAAGCACAACAACGCCTATCAAGAAGACAAGACAAATAAATGAGCCTTATACAGAGGTACCCCATGAAAATTGAATACAGGCCAGGCAAGGAAATGCTTACTGCAGACGCCCTATCAAGGCTATAAAATAAACACATCCTCCGCACTGATGGCAACCCCAACTGGCCCATGTTAATCATGGGGAATCTCCAGGAAGGGTTCCCATCTGGCACACCAATGGACATCCAAGAGAAAGTCCTCAAGAACAAACATCTGTTCAAAAACGTATATGGTACTCTACACCACATACTACCAAGTGTCAATACTGTACCCTACATCCTGTCAACACAAAAGATTGACACAATCCTCCGTTATCACAGAGACTTGGGACACACCTGTAGCAGGAACTTGCATGAATACTTCAAGACCCACTACTGGTGGCCCAACATTCTGGACAACATCTAGGAAGTACTAGACCAATGTGAAGTCTGTGAAAAGTACGCCCGCTCCAAGGCACCCCCAAGTCATTAATACCAGTGTCAATCACAACCATTCAAAGTGTGGTCACTGGATATTGTGGGACCAATGCCCAGCAATAACAAAGACAAAAAGTACATTATCACATATAGTGACTATGCAACTAGATGGTCTGTAGCACAAGCTACAAAAGAACACAAAGGAAATGATGTAAGACAATTCATTGGCAAAGAGGTCATAGCTAAGTTTGGCAACCCTGAACTCCTGATCACAGATGGAGGAACTGAGCTTAAAGCCATCAACACCAATATCTACCTTGCCAAAAACGGAATAAAGCATACTGTAGCCAGCCCCTATCACCCACAAGCCAATAGAAGAGTTTAAAGACTAAAAGAGTCCCTTGTAGAGGCCCTCAGTAAGTTATCTGCCAACAATCCAAAAGCCTGGGACAATATGCTGCCAACTGCACTAATGGCGTACAGAACAAGAGTAAATCACAATACAGACAAAGGCTCATACAAACTTGTCTATGGTCATAAGCCCGCCATTGTTAGCACTACATCAGGACCACAATCATCTCTACCTAAGAAAGTGCCAAATAAAAGTGACCCTGATGTACAAGGCGCCTGGAAGGACCAAGAGGATAAAGCAAAATAAAGGGTTGAGATGGAAGCAACCTCAAACAACAGGATTGCTTCCAAGTCAGGGCCAAGATCTGTGTCATTAATCATGACATGCATAAATTAGATCCAGGGTTGTGAGGGACAGGAATTGTCAAGGAAGTCAAACCAAACAACTCTTATCTTGTCAAAGGGATTGGAACCCGTACAGAACTCAAATGTATGCACCATGACCAGCTCTGCCTGAGCAAAGCAAGAGCAGCACAGCCTAACTCACGGCTTCCTGTACCCAATGCAAAACTGGATCAGTATCAAGCCCAAATACCTGACATTCTCAAGAAAATTCTCAAGGTTCCACCTTCCAGCACCCCAGGGGGAGATGTTGCTGTCGAGTTTATACTTCTAGGAAGTATAATAAATAAAATAAAGGGGAAGATTAAGAATAGAATGATACTTTATTGAATATGAATATAGGATAATATATAGTATCATGACAAGCCACATGTTGTCCATGTACGTCATGGAGGTCATGGGGCTTATCTGAGTAATTTTCCTCTTGAGTCACAATGCTTAATCAAGTTGTGTTCCATTTAGGACCTGGATTGAGTGATCCCTGTCATAGATGGTTAACTGATAATGGTGCCACCGGTTTATTGACTGGGCAGTGAACCACTTGGTGAGCCGCTCGGTGATTTACTCAGGGTGTTAATTCCCTAAGAGGGAGTAATCAAAGATGTTGCAACATCTCCCCCTGGGGTGCTGGAAGGCGGAGCCTTAGGGATTTTCTTGTTAGTATCTGGTATACGGGCCTGGTACTGATCCAGTTTGGCGTTAGGAACAGGGAGTCTTGAATTTCATTGGGCTGCTCTTGCCTTACACAAACAAAGTTGATCATGATGCATATGTTTTGGTTCAGTTTGAGCTCCAATCCCTTTGATGAGGTAGGTGTTATTGGGTTTCACCTCCATGACCATACCTGGTCTGTGTAACCCTGGGTCTAATTTGTGTTGGTCATGATTGAAAACCCAGATCTTGTCTCTGACTTAGAACCTTTCTTGTTGCAATGAGATTGCTTCCTGCTGAACTCTTTGTTGTTACATCGCCTATTGGTCATTTCTGGCTTGTAGTACTTTTGGGACATTTCTGTCTGGTATCTTCTTTGGAAGTGGCAGCCATGGTCCCGTGGTTGTACTGACAAGTGAAGGTTTCTGACCATAGACAAGTTCATAAGGGCTTTTGCCTGTATTGCGGTTGACTCGTGTTCTGCAGACCATAAGGGTGGTTGGTAGAATTTCAACCCAGGCTTTTGGATTGTTGACAGATAACTTACTGAGGGCTTCCACTAGAGAGCCGTTTAGTTGTTCTAAGCGTCTATTTGCTTGTGGGTGATAAGGGCTGACTGTGACGTGTTTTATTCCATTTTTGGCAAGATAGATGTTGGTGTCATTAGCTTTCAATTCAGTGCCTCCATCTGTGATTAAGAGGTTGGGCTTTCCAAACTTAGCTATGATCTTCTTGCCAATGAATTGTCTCACATTGTTGCCTTTGTGCTCTTTTGTGGCTTTTGCTATGGGCCATCTGGTTGCATAGTTGATGGCTGTAATGATGTACTTCTTGCCTTTGCTTTCACCAGGCATAGGTCTCACAATATCTAACAATAATACCTTGAAGGGTTGTGTGATGGATACAGGTACTACTGACTTGGGTGGAGCTTTGGTTTGGGTGTACTTTTCACAGACTTTGAATTAGTCTAATACTTCCTTGATGTTGTCCAGCATGTTGGGCTACCATTAGCGGGTCTTGATATATTCATGCAAGTTTCTGCTACAGGTGTGTCCCAAGTCTCTGTGATAACGGAGGATTGTGTCAATCTTTTGTGCTGACGGAACGTAGGGTACAGTGTCACCATTTGGAAGGATTTGGTGGAGGGTACCATATAAGTTTTTGACCAGATGTTTGTTCTTGAGGATTTTCTCTTGGATGTCCATTGGTGTTCCAGGTGGGAACCCTTCCTGGAGATTCCCCATGATTAACATGGGCCAGTTGGGGTTGCCATCAGTGCGGAGGATGTGTTTATTTTATAGCCTTGATAGGGCGTCTGCAGTAAGCATCTCTCTTCCTGGCTTGTATTCAATTTGCATGGGGTATCTCTGTATGAGACTCATCCATTTGATTTGTCTTCTTGACAGGTGTTGTTGTGTTTTAAAGAATACCAATGACTTGTGGTTGGTGAGTACTTTGAACATCTGGGCTCCTTCTAGGTAAAATTGCTATTTCATGAGACAGTGTATGATGGCAACCAACTCCTTATTGTGTATAGGGTATCTTTGTTTGCCGTCTGATAGCTTCCTGGACTCATATGCCACAGGGAGGAAGTCTTTCTGGGCCGTTTGGATACAGAGGACTTTTCCTATGGCATAATCAGAGGTGTCGGTTTCTAGCTCATAGATACCCTCACGGTTTGGGTATTGCAAGATGGGGGCAGTAACCATGCGCTCTTTCAGCTGGTGGAAATGTTGATCTTGTAAAGGTGTCCAGACAAATTTGGTTGTTTTCCCAGTGATGGCTGACAAGGGGGCTGTCAGAGCGCCCCAGTCAGGGATGAATCTGTGTACATATGCTACTATTCCAAGGAAAGTGTGGAGCTTGCTCTTAATTCTTGGGGCTGGAATCTCTTTTATAGTGCGTATTTTGTCTGGATCAGGCTTGATACCGTCCTTGCTAATGATATGACGAAGGGGAGTTCAGTTGAGAAGGACTTTCATTTGGACAGTTTGGCAATTAGTTGGTTTTCCTGCAGGGTAAGGAGGACTGCGCAGATGTCTTCCCAGTATTGTTGTAGGTTGGGACTGTAAATGATGATGTTGTCCAGGTAGATGATTGCTCTTTTCCCAATGTGTTCCTTGAATACTTTGTTCATGAAAGTTACAAAGGTACTGGGAGCGTTTGTCATGCCAAAATTGGGGACAACACATTAAAAGGATCTGTATTAAGTCCAAAATGCAGTCTTTGGAATGTCTTCAGGTTTCATGCAAATTTGGTGATATCCTGCTGTCAATTCAATTTTTGTGAAGATTTGGGACCCCCAGGGCATCAAAAAGGTCGTCAATTAGGGGCAGGGGATACCTGTTCTTTATTGTGACCTTGTTGAGGGCCCTGTAGTCTGTGACTAGGCAGAGGCCTCTATCTTTCTTTGCCACAAAGAAGACAGCAGCACCAAAGGGTGATTTTGAGGGTCTGATGAGGCCTTTCTCAAGTGCTTTGTCAAGGTAGGCCTTTAGAGCATTGTCTTCTTGTGGTGTGAGGTGGTAGATGGGTTGCGCCTTGGGCACGCTACCTTTTAGGTCAATCTTATGTTGTATACCCCAATCAGGGGGCAGCCCGGGTAGTGATTCTTGGAATACAGAGAGAAATTCATTGACTAGCTGGTCTCTAATTGGGTTCTGTTTGTGTTGAGTTTCTGTGTTTTTGAAGTGGATGACTTCATATGTACATGTACTCCAATTGATTTTGCTGATGTCAGTTTCTTTCTCTGTTTCCATGATCTTTACAAATATGTGGTCCCTCATGAGTGTTGCAACTGAGGTTTAAACCTTGCCTGCCAACGTATCTTACAATACACAGGGGGCGCTTGGTGAGTTGCCCCTTGATGTATCTAATGTTATGAATGAATCTGGTGGCAATGTCAAATGGCAGGTACTTCATCCTAATTAGAAGCACTACCAATTTGACCTGCTGATCCCTGCACAACTTATTCCTTGGCTTTGAACCTTACATGGAACTCCCCACTATGCCACCCCCTTATGGCCTTGTGGCTTTCCCCATATAGTATATTAATTGCATTTTTCTACAATAAACAATACATTATTCTTATTATTCTGTCCTTTCTATTGGACTGTTGTCTTACCCAATTCCAAATACTGAATCCTCATTGGTTCAGTTGCAACAGTGGTAGCAGAAGTAGGTTCCAACCTATTTAAAAAACAAAAATTCACCCCAAGAAAGGACAGAGTACGGGCTGCATGGCTACTCCACAACAAGAGATGTTCCTTCCAATCCCCAAGGGGGACATTCCTGAAGGATATGTCATCTATCAAGACCAGTTAGTTCTCACCAGTGTATACAATTGGCTCCGCCTCAGGCAGCGTGACGCTAGCGTCACACCGCCACAGTCGGATTTGTTGCAATTTATGCTCAATCTCCAACTATAGTCCTTCACTGGAAGTGCCAAAGGAGCTGACATTGTCAGTTGGCTCCAGTTCACCAAAACGCGCCTTTGTATCTGTCAGGTTCCTGAGTCCATGTGGGTTGCCACTGCATCTGGCCGTCTTAAGGGGCCCGCCGCCGTGTGGTTCACCAACTGGGCCAGCCAGGAATTTGACGTCACCTGGGCAACATTTCAAGACGCCGCCAAATCCCGGTATAGCAAAACCTTCTCCCCCATTATCTTGGGGACTCCCCTCCTAGCCATCAAACAGACTGGTTCCGTCCCTGAGTATCTCGCCGCGTGGTAACAAGCCCTTGCTGTTGCCCCCAAAGCGGTGACCAATGGGAACACCATGTTGCTCACTCTCATTGTCAATGGGTTAAAACCCCATATTTGCAAGTGGGTTCCCGTAGGCCGCTGCACCTCTATTGACAACTGCTATAAAGCCATTGTAGAGGCCAGTAACCAGGCTTCAATGGGCTTCCGCCGCACCAACAATACTCCACCCCAACCACGTCCTGCACCTAGCAATGGTCAAGGTCAAGTGGGACGTCGCCAACCTCAACAGCAGGAAGGTGCAGCTAAACGCCCCCGCGAGGGGGAGCTCCAGCTAGCGCTAATCAAGGACCAGGGAAAAGCCTGGGGGTTGTAACAACGAGAGGCCCTACAACCTCAACTGACCCGCCCTCTCAGCCCTTGCTTACAAAGAACCCCTGAGACTACAATCTTCATGAGGTCAAAACCCTAGACGTCTTTCAGGTCCATAGCAACAACCCCGTGCTGCAAGCTGCTCATTCCGCAAATAAAGTAACACGCTTGTCCTATCCCTTCAGTTTCCATGGGAACACCCACAAGTTACTGGTAGATAATGGGGCTGATCACACCCTGGTAGATCAGGCATTTGCTGACTCCCAACAATTAGACCGAGTACCCAGCAGATTCAAAGCAGTACGCATAGCTGATTCCCACAGAATTGCCATCACCCACAAGACGGTACCCTTCTCCGTAAGAATAGGGAACGTCCAGGTCAAACTCTCTGGACCAATCATGGCAGGCCTCAGCCACAATGTAATTGCTGGCCTTGAATAGCTCTGACATAACCGCCCTTACATTGACTGGGATACCTCTGTCATCACCCTCAACAGAAATGGGGTGGGGTTCCAGATTTACTCCATGGAAATGAAAAACTACTACATGACACTGTGTTTGTCAGAATGACAGAAACAGGCTCATACAACTTCAAGGGGGAAACTAGACTTTAACCAATGTTCAGTCAAAGTTATCTGTGCAGAACCATCTGCAGTCCCTCCCTTGTCAACATCACCACCACCAGCGCTAGCTGCACTTCTCAAGGATTATAAGGACGTATTCAGTGAAACACTCAAACAACTACCTCCACCCTGGGAGATCCAGCACGCTGTACAACTTCAAGGATTGTTACCTAAAGCACAACCATTATACTGTCTCACACCAAAGGAAGATGAAATCCTCTGCCAGCACCTTGTGGATGCGCTTGATAAGGGATTCATTTGCCCCTTGCTCTCTCCATACGGGGCGGCGGTCTTCTTTGTAGCTAAGAAGGATGGGTCTCTTTGCCTGGTCACAGACTACCGCGCCCTAAATGAGGTGACATTTAAAAATAAATACCCCCTACTGCTGATTGACAACCTGTTTGATACACTCGCCGGCGCAAAGGTCTTTAGCAAGATTGATCTCACCGCAGGGTACAACCAGGTCCGCATTGCACCAGGGGATGAGGCAAAAACTGCCTTCCACACACGCTAAGGGTTGTTTGAGTGTCGTGTCATGAACTTCAGAATGTCCAACGCTCCCTCCACCTTTGCCATGTTGATGAACAAAGCCTTCAAGGAACTGATTGGGAAGTGTGTGGTTGTGTACCTTGACAACATTATTGTCTTCAGTCAAGATCAAACCACACATCTCCAACACCTCCATGCTGTCCTCAACACCCTTCGGGAAAACCAGCTAAAAGCTAAACCCTCCAAATGTGAGTTTCTCAAGTCAGAGTTGTTATTCCTTGGGAAGAGATGGTGTGCCCAAGGGATAAAGCCTGATCCTGCCAAAATCAAGGCAATCACTAGCATGCCGCCCCCCACTGATGTGGGCCAAGTGCGAACATTCCTGGGCATGGTTGCCTACGTACGCAAGTTCATCCCCAATTGTGGGGAACTAATTGCACCTCTCACTGAGCTCCTCAATACCAGAAAACGCTTCCATTGGACCCCCGCCAGAGATCAAGCCTTCAAGACGTTGAAGCAAAGGCTCACAACAGCACCAGTACTGCAGTTCCCCAACCAAAACTGACAGTACAAACTTGAGACTGACGCCTCTGACAGGGCCATAGGGGGCGTGCTAAGGGTAGAAACTGACAATGGCGTCTTCCTCCCAGTAGCATATGAATCCAGGAAGCTCACCAACTTGGAACAGTGTTACCCCATCCATGATAAAGAGCTGGAAGCCATTGTACACTGCGTTGAGAAGTGGCGCTGTTACTTGGAAGGTGCAACCTTCCCACCCCGCGTTCTGACGGACCATAAGTCCCTCCAATACTTCAACACACAGTCCCATTTGACACGCCGCCAAGCAGGATGGGTTGAACGCCTGTCCCCCTACCAATTATGCATCAAATATAAGCCTGGGAAAGAGCTCGTTACAGCCGACGCTCTTTCACAACTCTACGTAGCGTTCATCACTGGGGACAACGGTCTGGACCCCAACTGGCCCATGCTCTATCTGCGCCCTGAGGCAACCCACTACAAGGGCCTTAACTTGGTCACCATCTCCAAGCTGAAGGATAACACAAGTCAATTCACTATTGATGCTGGAAACGTCTGTTGCCGAGCAGAGATAGGCAAGAAGACGCCGTATATTCCCACTACACAACAAGGAGACACCATCTTACACTACCACCGAACCTTGGGTCATATCAGAGGGTGTGACCTCTTTGAGATCATGAAACATAAGTTTTGGTGGCCGCACATGCGCCAAGACATCCTGGACCTCCTTGAGACATGCGTATTGTGTGAAAAGAATACGTCCAAACCGGCACCTCCTAATTCTGTCCTACCCATTAAGGCTATGGAACCCTTTGAACAGTGGGCCCTCAACATTGTGGGACCGCTTCCCAAAGACAGGCTGGGTAAAAAGTATATTATCACTGCTATCAACTATTTCACATGTTGGCCAGTGGCCTGGGCCACAATCAACCACACCACCACCACTGTTACCCGCTTTATTGGCAAGGAGATTGTAGCTCGCTTTGGACAACCCAAGAGTCTCATCACAGATGGTGGGCCTGAACTTGTGGGGCATGTTGTGAAGGCATATTGCGTCAAGAATGCGCTCCAGCATATTGTCACGACCCCCTACCATCCGCAAGCCAAAGGGCGCGTGGAACAGTTAAACAACTCCCTGGTTTAATTGATTGCCAAGCTCTCACAGGAGCATCCTAATACTGCGTGGACTGAACACCTTCCCACCGCCCTACTGATCCTGCGAGCAAGAATCAACAGGGGCACTGGGTTCAGTCCTAACACCCTGGCCTTTGGAACACCTGACAGTCTGACAGGGGTGGAACAGGGGAAACTACGGTCCAAGGTTCCCGAAAACCCCCCTTAGTACCAACCCCCTCCCTGGACCAATGGCGCGCCAAAGCCCAGGAGATCAAACACAAGCGGATTGCAGGGGGGACAAAACACCTTGAAGCTAGATACGCCGTAGGTGACCCCGTCTACAGCCTCAATCCCAATTCCGCCAAGTTAGAACCCAACCACCTAGGGCCCTTCAAGGTAGTTGCCGTCTATGACAACCACACCTACCAACTTGAGGATGCCCAGGGAAACACCAAGAAACTTCACCATGATTGCTTGCGCCCCTGTCGTGCCATCCCCACACAAAGGTTGTTCATGCAGACCTTCCCAGACCTTCCGCAGACTCCAGTCCTAGTGTTTGATGACAAGCAGGGGGCAAGGGGGGTGTTGCAACTGAGGTTTGAACCTCGCCTGCCAACGTATCTTACTATACACAGGGGGCGCTTGATGAGTCACCCCTTGACGTATCTAACATTATGGATGAATCTGGTGGCAATGTTGAATGGCGGGAACTTCATCCTAATTAGGAGCATTGCCAATTTGACCTACTGACCCCCGCACGAGTTATTCCTTGGCTCCAAACCCTACATGGAACTCCCCACTATGCCACCCCCTTGTGGCCTTGTGGCTTTCCCCATATAGTATATTAATCACAATATTCTACAATAAACAATACCTTATTCTTATTATTCTGTCCTTTGTATTAGACTGTTGTCTTCCCCAATTACAAATACTGAATCCTCATTGGTTCAGTTGCAACATGAGGGTGTCAAGATGTGTTGGGTACACGTGATGGTGGACTTCTCCTTGCTGGATAGTGAGGGTGACACTTTCCCAGTCTATGTGAGGCTTTGTCTTTTGCATCCAATCCAATCCAAGTATGATATTGTATTTTGGGATTGGGATGATGGGGCCTCTAATTGTTGTTTGGACGTCTCCAATTTGGGCCCAGAAAGGTCTGGTCTTATAGGTAACTGGTGTGCTGTGGTTGTCTGCCATGATGACTCTTTTGATGTTACTTCAAATGGTAGGTAACTTCATGAGGTCTGCAAAACTCTTGTTAATAAGCAATTGGTCGGCTCTAGTGTCAAATAGCGCTGTGCCCTGGTATCTGCAAAAACAGAAAGAATAGGTAATGAGTTTATTTCCAGATTGGGAAGCAAACAGTAGAGGGTTGCTGGAGGAAACCTGGATCATGGTGATTGAGCCCACGTCTTGTTCTCTGTATGAGTCTTGTGAAGAGGGGGCGGGTGGCTTGCCTAAGCACTCCCCTGAGCTTTTCCCTCCTCATTGGTATCTTCGGTGCTAGCCTGGTTGGCTTGTGCAGTGTGATTCCCGTTTTGAGGCTGGGTACTGTTGGCTCAGTTGTTTTGCTTATTGGGGCAGGGCTCTCTCTTCACTGTGGGGTTCTCCTTGCATTTGTTAGAGGCGTGTAGATTGTCAGACTTCTGAGCCACATGTTTTCCTTCTAGGAATACATCCTCAAGGTTCTTGCAGCAGGTCATGTTGAACTGATGTCTAACATGTGTAGGAAGGCCATTGTAGAAGTCCAGGTGTGGTCCAGGTTCATCAAAGTTGATGGTGTTGGGCACACAGTCATGTAGTCCTTTGTATGCAGCAATGTATTCCTCAATAGTTCCTGTCATTTTGAAGGTTTGGAGTTAGGTCATAATCACCATGTCTGAATCCTTCATAGAGAACTTTTTGAGGAATGCGGCTTTGAATATTTCCCAGTTTTCCTTCTGGTCAGGATGTTGAGCTAGCCATTTGGTAACAAAACGTGAGGCAGTCCCTGTGACGCGGAGGGCAATTTTGTTAACCCAGAGTCTTTGGGGGTACTCCACTTGTTTGAATTTGCTCTTGGTGCTGTTGATCCAAAGAGAGGTGTTCTCACAGTGTAGTCCTGCAAAGGCGCCAATATCAGTGGTATGTAAGCGCTGAAACACAATATTGGGTATCTCAGGTTGCGTAGACGCTGTTGTGGCTGGCATGGTAGGGAACATTCTGCAGGTTTTGAGAGCATTGTACTGGTCAATGAGTACAAGGAGATTATTGTAGATGACAAGTCCTGGGGGACGTCTTGTCCTACTTTGTAATCTCTCCAACCGTTAGGAAGTGACATTGTTTGGGTTCTTGTCTTAGGAGGAATTTTTTCTTTGAGTTGGGTAGGTATGGATAACCTACCTGTGCTATCACTGTAAAGTTTATACTTCTAGGAAGTATAATAAATGAAATAAAGGGGAAGATTAAGAAGAGAATGATACTTTATTAAATATGAATATAGGATAATATATAGTATCATGACAAGCCACATGTTGTCCATGTACGTCATGAAGGTCATGGGGCTTATCTGAGTAATGTTCCTCTTGAGTCACGAGGCTTAATCAAGATGTGTTCCATTTAGGATCTGGATTGAGTGATCCCCATCATAGATGATTAACTGATAATGGTGCCACCGGTTTATTGACTGGGCGGTGAACCACTCGGTGAGCCGCTCGGTGATTTACTCGGGTGTTAATTCCCCAAGAGGGAGTAATCAAAGATGTTGCAACATTGCAACATCTTTGATTACTCCCTTTTGGGAAATTAATTCCCAATTAACTCTCCAAATGATTCCCCAACTAACCATTAAGTCGGTGGTGCTCTTATAATTTGACCATCTATTACGGGGATCAAACATTTTGAGACCTAAGAGGAACACTACTTGGACAAACCTCATGACCTAAGAGGAAAAATTACTTGGATAAGCCCCATGACCCCCATGACGTACATGGACAGTATGTGGCTTCCCATGATACTATATAATACTCTAAACTCATATCAAATAAAGTATCATTCTCTTATTAGTTTTCTCCTTTATCTCATTTTGTATACTTCCCAGAAGTATAATCTCTACATACTTGACAGTATATAAAGCTAATCCAAGCCATATGGGCTCATTTTTGTGCCTGTTGAGGCTTATTTTGCGGCCACCCTGATTTATTCCTACATTGTTATATCCAGTGTTGCAACTGAGATTTACACCTTGCCTGACAATTTATCTCACTATATGCAGGTGACACAACAAGTCAACCCCTTAATGTATTAGATAGCCTTATAACTCCTGACTTGATCTGTTGCCTAATTTGAGCAGCTACTTATATACACCATCTGGTCATAATCTCATCAATTATCACATCTAGGAATCCACCTATACTATCCAAATAGGATCATTCACATGTTGCCAAAGATCAACCTTGAGAAACCCCTGCTCACAAGCCATCCCCTGGTGGCCTATCACAGGGTATGAACCCCTTCTTCTTCTCTCTCAATAAATCTTATCTTAAGCCAATACCTCTTTCTTTCCTTTTGGGTAACTGCAGTTTACAGCACAGTTACACTACAGGTGGCGTTCAATGACTGCCTATAATTGAGGCAAGCTGGTCCACTTCGCTTGCAGACCTTATTTAGAAATGGGGCGTTTAATTTGGCGGAGGGTTGTCCCAAATTAGCTTTAGGAGGATGGCACGTTAAGTGGTTCATTCTATTGTCGTATGGTCACAATGATTTATTTTCCAAGTTAAATATTTGGTCGGCCGCCCAAGACTACGCGTACGTACCGAACTTGGATTGCTAAAACGTGGGTTTAAAAAAGATCACAAACTAGCTCTACAAAGATCCCTATAATAAAGTATTGTAGATAGCCACCCTTACTGGTGGGGGTTCGAGGACCAGGAGTTTCCTGGTTAGAAAATGGTCAAGGCTTGTGTTCTATATGATTTCATACACTTTAAGTAATTGAGCCATTTGGCAGTTCCTGGTGGAGTTGCGGCGATTTAATTGGGAGCGAATCGACCAATTATCTCCGTTCCGGCATCATAAGAGGATGCTCAACAAGCGGATATCCTCCAAGGAGTTACATGTGGAACGCCATTGTAGCTCCTTTGTATTAAGTAACATGCCCGACGATGAAACTTATTCTACCAATGAATTAGCGATCTCATCTGATAGAGCCAACCAGGTGCCGATAAACTTAACAAGGATCGGCTCAAGATTTGGTTTCGCAGAAGCCATAAGTTGTGAGGTTAGAAGTGGATGAGCTCGGTAGTTTAACCAGGTTATAGCGAACACTGCCCTATTTCCGAAGCCTAGATTATAATTTAACATGGAAGCCAGGGGATAATTTAAATTGTTTAAGCTTGCCGCCATGCCGGTCCAAGAGCTCCGAATAAATCCTAAACCATCTGATTCAGTGGGCGGTATCCGAATAACAAGTGTTACCAATACGAAAAACCATCAGTAGTTAACAACAAATCCAGCCGGTAAAGTTTATGTGGCAGGAACCCCCGATTAATAAATAGATAAACAAATAAATGCAGTTCCTCTTAATAAATCAACTAATTTTCGAAACCTAATTTATGCATAAAAGTTAATAGGATTCGAAAATCCCAACCCCATACTTTTATCGACAATTAAAAATCTCATGAGATATTTGAAATTTTTTTAACATCTGGCTAATTATTGCTCCTTTAGATTGAACCAAGTATGCTATGAAACGAAGCGAGTGGATTTACCATACGAATTTGTAATTCGCATAGATACCTAGCCATGCTCTGATTGGTTGAGGGTGTGGCTCGGATGTGAAGCTCCAGAGTTGAAATACTCGTTTTATTAAGGGTGAAACGATCCAAGGTCAGGAAATCGAGCCCAAACTCAAGCCAAAGTCTTGGAATAGTCTAAGTGGCAGGGACTAATTGACCTTGCCTGCAGCTTAAAGCAGGCAAGCTGAGCTCAAGTGGAGTACCACTATGAGAAGATGCAAAGTATCTCAGGAGGCCATCGAAGTTCACAAGTTAAAGATATCCACCAACCCTCGCGGCCCACGACCTCAGTCATGTGATGTGTGTCAGTTGCGTAAAGTCAAATGCAGCAAGGACCAACCGAGTTGCGCGAGTTGTGCACGGTTGGGCTATGCATGCTCGTATCGACGCGTTGGGATGCGTGATAACACTATTATCCAGGTTGACCCCAAGCCTCTTGAACGCCCGGTGGATCTTTTGCAGCTGCTGCGTTCACTCTTGGGGTCTTCAATCATCAACAATCAAAAATCTCAAGTAGGCTTTCATTTCGATGGAACATGCTTTTATATAGGTAACAGTTTGGGCGCTAGCTTCTTGGCCGCTAATGCTGCCATGTTATCTAAATCAATGGACGTGAAGGTACCGCCCGCCATAGTGACCCAGCGCCCATTAGGCTTAGCAGGCGGCCTTGAGCAGCAAAGCGAAGTGATTGGACTCTATTTCGGATATATCAATACTTTTTTCCCGGTAATACATCCGCCTTCTTTCTATTATCAGATGGGCCGTAACGAATCTGATGACAGCTTCATGGCATTGTTAAGCGTAATTTGTTTATGTGGCTCTTCATTTTATCCCGATCGCAAAATTTCCCAGCGCTTGGGGGATATGTATGCTCATCATGCGCTGGTGTATCTTCGCCGGTGCTACCTTCGGCCTAGCCTTAACGCGATACAAGCTTGCACGCTACTTGCCTTCCAGCTGAATCCGGTTGAATCAGATCCCATTATAAGCAACTCTTGGTTTTATTCTGGCATCGCACGCTCCATGGCTATTTCGCTTGGTTATCACAGACAAAACCCATCTCTCTCACAAGCTTCCAGAGGCGTCGCAAGACGCGTCTTATGGTTAATCACCATCAATGATATACTCTGCAGTCATATCACCGGTAGACAATCAAGTGTAGGTGCCAACCTCCTCAACTGTTACCCCCGGATTGATTCGCCTTGTGCCTCAGTCAACCTCGAGAGCTACACCAGCATTACTATTCCTGAGCTCATCAATATACACAGTGATGATAGCCTTCGGTTTTTCAGAGCCATCTGTGAGCTATGCTCTTTGATCAGTCAGCTCGATTGCTTCAACAAGCGATCTAAGATGCGAATCAATGAAACGCGTTCAAAGCCTTCAATTGGTAGCCAACGCTCTCGCTTCATCAAAGATCTCCAAGAGAAAGCTCTTTTATGCTACTCTCGTCTTTACCCCTTTGTATCAGGGCCACGAAACCCTCGGCGCCTTCAGCTTCCCGCTGCAAATGATTTACTTCTAGGGGTACTAAGTGTATACCACTTTTCATTTTTGATTGATCTTAACCGCCCTGATATACTCCCTTCCCACAATCTGGACGAAAATCGATGTATTTTACTTATGAAAAGAGACTCTGTTGATATGAGCGCCTTCCTTAAGTGCAACCCTCTCGAGCGGTGTCAGATAGCTGCACGGCTTGCGTTCCGAGTGATCTGCATCTCTCAAGGGAAGCTTGCCGAGTTCTGTACGCCTACCTTCTGGTACGCTGTACTTCAGATCTGTTTTACATCCCTCCTGGTCCTGGACCGGTCCGGCAAGCACCCCTGGGCCATTGCGTCAACAAAGTCCACCCTTCGGTTTTTGCGAAGCCTTTTGGTCCAAAGCGCTAGCCGCCGCGCCATCGTCCATGACTGCCTCTTAATGATACAACCCTTCCTGGAAAAATACCTTGACTCCCCTTCACTTTCTAGAGAGCCCTCATCAAGCACTACGACGTAATAAAAGCTCACCCCTTTTCGATAGCCAAGTTCCATAAATTCCCTGCCCAGCCTAACTTAGGAACTGTGAAGCTACTTTGAGATGAACCCCAAGGATAAAAAACACCCGCCACGTGAAACCCAATGGCAGTGGCCAAGCTAGTTTGAGATACAACCACCTGTCAAGATTTTTGGGCCTTGAATTTTTATTATGTTTATTTGGGGGATGTGTAGACATTGGTTTGTGTTGATAGGCGGATCTGTGTGACGACAGATGTACTTACTATTGGTGTAGATGGTACAGACAGCGCTCTGCCTGGAGGCAATTGGGTATAAGGGCTCTCGTTAAACAGGACACCAGCTTTGGTGAGGTGGCAGAGGATCCTGGGGTACTTATCAATACGCTCCTGATAGTACGTGGCACTACTGTAACTTGATCACAGTAATGTGGGTGATTGTAAATCAACTGCCCACCAAATAGATTTGGAGGAGCTTTTAATAGGATGTTATCTCTATGACCCAACTGCTGCCTGGCTGCTGTTAACTCTTGCTAGTTAGCCTATCATCCCCAAGATACTAGCGTCAGCCCCCAGAGTTAAGATTCCAAACCTTGCCAGGGTCTTGGAATGTCATAATTGTCATGCCGCTTGCATCTTCATCTGTAGGACAAACTTCTGTATTTGCATGTGTGTTCTTGTTTTTGATTGGCTAAGCTCTTCATAGTTCTGCAGGACTCAAATATGTCAGGTGGGCTTCCATCCATTTCCCAGTCGCTTATTGTGATTAGTGTAGCTCTTTCTAGAGCTGCAGGATTGAGTGTTGGGTGGGTTTCTGCCCATTCTCTCGATTAATTAAGTTGATTGGTTGGAGCCCCTTAGTGGATATCCAACTATTATCTAGCCAAGGAACTCAGATACACCCTGGGCGGTACCGCGTCCACTTATCCATAAGCCCTAGCCCAGGATGCCCAAGTGTTTCTGAATTCAGGGGATCTGGTACAGAATCAACCTACAGCCGGTCAGCCGCTGGGCTTTGTTATCTGACTAGCCGGG
Organism: Entomophthora muscae; assembly: GCA_014839935.2. Classification (NCBI taxonomy): domain Eukaryota; kingdom Fungi; phylum Entomophthoromycota; class Entomophthoromycetes; order Entomophthorales; family Entomophthoraceae; genus Entomophthora; species Entomophthora muscae. The sequence continues at coordinate 86,918 of QTSX02002163.1, forward strand.
CTGGATAGTCAGGTATTCAGAATCGAGGGCCCCGCTCTGGCTGCACCCCGTCCCGATTAGCAATGGTAGCGAGGGGATAGATTGGCCAACCCCACCGGCTCAGGATTCCCTGGCACCGCCATCCCAGGGTAGGCATGATATACCGGTGGCTGAAGCCGGTTTGCCTGTTGAACCTAAGCTGTACAGATGTTTCCAAAGCTCTCTAGGAACCCAGCTAACAAGCAGCAGGTGCTTGGGTACCGGCTTGGCCTCCCTACCAATGCAGGAGTGTCGTGTTCTGAGGCGCGGCACAGACACACAACGGGGAATCCTAACCTTAGGATTGGTTTTGTACTAAGTCTCGGGTAGATGGCAGGGAAGGCTATGCGACTACCTTGTGGCTCTGGATGAATAATCTCTACTAGTTGTGGCTAAAGAGAGGCGCTGAAGTGCTTGAAGACACAAAGACAAAATGTGAATAGAACTTAACCTTTATTGGTGAATAAGAGACGTAATATATAGTGGTTTACGACACCACAAAACAATACCGGGATGGTAGGATCGCTTGCCACAAGCATGAGTGAGGCGAGTGAGTTGCGCAGAGTCAGGAAGCCGAACAATTGTATTTCCCAGTTCAGATATAGACTCATTTCAAGGGGCAGAAGCAAAAGAGAGAGATCCGTCCTCGAAATAACCCATTGGAGGCAAAATTGAAACATGGTGAATGGCGGCATTCACAACATTGCTCTCTCTAGATTGGCCTTAGAGGGTAGTACTTGCGGAGGAACTTGGCATGCACTCGGGCAAACGGACGACTACTAGAGAGAAGTTTCACGGTGTACTCTGACCCTTGTTTGAAGGTTACTTCTAAAGGCCCAACCCACAATGTATCTAGCTTGTGAGTGCAAGCTCCTACTCTATGCTGATATTAGAGAACACAATCTCTAATGTTGAACTCAGGCAGGGTGGAGCGTCCAGCATTGTCAGGAGAGAGCTCAAGCATCTTGGTCTTATACACAGAAGTGTATGCAGTAGCCTGTATGTCAATTATGTGGTTGATTAGATCTTTGATATGGTCATCAGGGTTCATGGTCTTATCAGAGGAGATTAGGGGGCCTCCAGGAGCAATGGAGTGGTGGCCTCACGCCCATACAGCATAGCAAAGGGGGAATACCCGGTGACACAATGTTTGCTAAGGCGATAAGCAAAGAGAGCAGCGGGTAAGTATAGATCCCAGCTTGCAGCGTCAGAGTAAGTGAGTTTTCTCATGATAGAAACCAGTGTCAAATTGGCACACCCAACTGCCCTATTGGTAGAAAAGTTATAGGGAGCAGAAAAAGACTAGTGAGACCCCAAGGCTTCAACAACAGAGGTTACCAACTTGGCGTTGAAATTAGTCCCATTGTCAGATAGCAATACTTAAGGGCAGCCATGGCAGTAGAAAACATCTTGGAAAAGAAGGCAGCAGTTGTCTTAGCAGTGATGTCCTTAGTAGGGTGAGCTTCTACCCACTTGCTGAAGTGATCAACCACAATCAGGATAAAGCAACACCCAGAACGTGAGCAGGGGAGAGGACCTACTGCGTCAATGCTGACCGTGTGAAAGGCATGTTGCGGGGGAACTAATTTGAACTTGTGAGCAGCAGCTCAAGGCCTCTGCAGCTGGCAGTCGTGGCAGCTAGCTATGACGTCTGGGATCAGCATGCAAAGGTTCTCCCAGAAGTAATTCTTTTGAAGCCAGTCAAAGATCTTGGTAATGCCCCCATGCCCGGTCTCTTTATGAGCTGAAGCACCAACAAAAGGCAAAGACTAGGCCGCACATAAGGCAGGTAATAGTCTTGTAATTTCTTGAAGAGCTGATTGTCACAAATGAGTGTATCCCCAGATAGTTTGGACAGGGATAATCAGACTTTTTCTGTCTTGCTCTCCCAAGAAGAAGGATATCCAATTAGTCCGTACAGTTGATCAGCCTCAGCAGGGTGTAGAGCGAGGATGGGCATTCTGGATAATCCATCAGTGTTCTGATGTTGAATCCCGGGGCAATGTAGCACAGTAAATTCATAACCTTGCAAGCAGAGAGCCCACTTAGCTAACCATCCTTCTGGCTCTTTAAGCTGTTGTAACCACTTAAGCGAAGCGTGGTCAGTGATAACAGTAAAATAGGTGGCATACACATAAACTGTGGAACTGTTTGACTGCATGCAACACAGCAAGGCATTCTTTATCTGTAACACTATAGTTCTTCTCATGCTTGTTCAGGACAAGAGAAGTATAAGCCATAGGATGATCCACATCTTTATTGTCTAGTTGAGCCAAGATGGCTCCAATAGCCAGGTCGCTAGCATCAGTATATAAGATGAACTCCTTATCGTAGTCAGGATACACCAGGATGGGAGCCTCTTTTAGTTTTTGTTTAAGTTCCTCAAAGACTTGCTGCTGACTGGCAGTTCATTCAAAAGGGACTTTACGTAACAGCTGGACTAGAGGTTCACTAGTATCAGCAAAGTCAGGAATGAACTGTCTGTAGTAGCCCATCATGTCCAGAAAGACTTTTACTACTCACAAGTTGGTGGGGGAAAGCATTTTGTGATGGCTTCAACTTTCTTGGTCATTGGGCGAATCCCCGTCTGGGTTACCTCATGGCCCAGGAATTCAAGACGCTCTTTGAAAAAGGCACACTTAGAGGGTTTCAGTTTAAGGTCAGCCTCTTGAATCTTTATGAACACTTCTTTGAGGTGAGCCAGGTGGTCTGTAAAGGTAGCGCTGAAGACTGTTATGTCATCTAAGTATACTAGGACACATGAAAGCTTCAAGTTGCAGAGAATGGAGTCCATGGCTTGCTGGGGCATTGCAGAGTCCCTGCAGCATACATGTAAGCTCAAACAGTCCTTCAGATGTAATGGGCGCGGCCTTTTGTCGATTCTCAGGCAAAAGGTCAACTTGCCAGTATCCAGATACCAGATCTATCACAGAGAAGAACTTAGAGCCTCCAAGACAGCAGAGAGCATCCTCAATACACGGCAAGGGGTAGGAGTCCTTCTTGGTTAAAGAGTTCAATGTCAATAGTCCATCACAATATGATGGCCTCCATTCTTTTTCTTCAAGATGAGTAAGGGAGAAGCCCAAAGACTTTGGAAAGGGGCCAGTAGCTCAGCATCTAACAGTTGTTTGAGCTCTTTAGACACCTGAGCGTCCTCCACGCAACTGCAGCAATATGGTTTAGCTCAGAATGGGAGAGTGTCTCCAGTATTGATCTGGTAGATAACGCCTTTAGCTAGACCATAATCAGTGCTACCTTTGGCAAAGATGCCTGAAAATTGATCTAGCAAATCAAGAACCTCCTTCTGTTGAACCGGGGATAGTTGCAGGAAGTCTTGTGCTATAAAAAAATGTTGCAACTGAACCAATGAGGATTCAGTATTTGGAATTGGGGAAGACAACATTCCAATAGAAAGGACAGAATAGTAAGAATAAGGTATTGTTTATTGTAGAATATTGCAATTAATATACCATATGGGGAAAGCCACAAGGCCACAAGGGGGTGGCATAGTGGGAAGTTCCATGTAGGGTTTGAAGCCAAAGAATAACTCATGCAGAGATCAGCAGGTTGAATTGACAACGTCCTAATTAGGATGAAGTGCCCACCATTTGATATTGCCATCAGATTGACTCATGTCGTTAGATACGTCAAGGGGTGACTCATTGAGCGCCCCCTGTGTATCGTAAGATACATTAGCAGGCAATTTTGGAAACTCGGTTGCAGCACCCCCCTTGCCCCCTGCTTGTCGTCAGACACCAGGATCAGTGCCTGCAGAAGGTCTGGGAAGGTCCGCACAAACAACTTTTGTGTGGAGATGGCGCAGCAGGGGTGCAAGAAATTGTGGTGAAGTTTCTTGGTATTCTCTTGGGCATCTTTGAGTTGATAGGTATAATTGTCATAGACAGCGGCTATCTTGAAGGGTCCTAGATGGTTGGGTTCTAACTTAGCAGAGTTGAGATTGAGGGTGTAGACAGGGTCACCTGCAGCGTACCTGGCTTTGAGGTGCTTTGTAACCCCTTCAATTTATCTGTGTTCAATTTCTCAGGCCTTGGCACGCCATTGGTCCAGGGATGGGGTTGTTACTAGAGGAGGTTTCTCAGGAACCTTGGACCGTAAATCTCCTTGTTCAACTCCTGTCAAGCTTTCAGGCGTCCCAAAGGCCAGGGTGCTGGGGCTGAACCCCGTGCTTCTGTTGATCCTTGCCCGTAAGATGAGTAGGGCAGTGGGCAGGTGTTCAGTCCATGCGGTGTTGGGATGTTCTTGTGAGAGCTTGGCAATCAACTGAACCAGTGAACCATTTAACTGTTCCACACACCCATTGGCTTGGGGATGGTAAGAGGTTGTGACTATCCGTTGGAGTGCGTTCTTGGCGCAGTACGCCTTCATGACGTGCCCAACAAGTTCAGGGCCGCCATCTGTGATGAGGCGTTTGGGTTGTCCAAAGCAGGCCACAATTTCCTTGCCAATGAAGCGGGTGATGGTGGTGACAGTGTGATTGATGGTCGCCCAGGCCACTGGCCAGCAGGTAAAGTAGTTGATGGCAGTGATAATGTACTTCTTTCCTAGTCTGTCTTAGGGAAGGGGCCTAACAATGTCAAAGGCCCACTGTTTGAAGGGCTCCATGGCCTTGATAGGTAGGACAGACTTTGGGGGTGCAGGTTTAGACGTGTTTTTTTCACACAGTACATATGTTTTGAGAAGATCCAAGATGTCTTGAGGCATGTGCGACCACCAAACCTTTTGCTTCATGATTTTGTAGAGGTTACATCCTCTGATGTGACCCAGGGTTTGGTGGTAGTGCAGTATTGTGTCACCTCATTGTGTGGTAGGAATGTAAGGTGACTTTTCACCTGTCTCTGCCCGGTGGCAGACATTGCCAGTATTGGTGGTGAACTGACTTTTGTTGTCCTTCAGCTACAAGATGGTTACTGAGTTGAGGCCTTTGTAATATGTTGCCTCAGGGCGGAGGTAGAGCATGGGCTAATCTGGTTCCAGGCCATCATCCCCAGTGATGGACGCTACATAAAGTTGTGAGAGGGCATCAGCTGTGACAATTTCCTTCCCAGGTTTGTACTTGATGTGCAACTGGTAGGGAGATAGATGCTTGACCCAGCCTGCTTGGCAGCGTGTCAAGTGTGACTGTGTGTTAAAGTACTGGAGCAACTTGTGGTTGGTCAGGACGCGAGGTGGAAAGGTAGCCCCTTCCAGGTAACAGCACCACTTCTCAACACAGTGCACAATTGCCGCTAGCTCTTTATCATGAATGGTGTAATGTTGTTCCGAGTCAGTAAGCTTCCTGGACTCGTATGCCACAGGGAGGAAGACACTGTTGTCGGTTTCTACCCTTAGCACGCCCCCTATGGCCCTGTCAGAGGCATCAGTCTTGAGATTGTACTGGCGGTTTTGATTGGGGAACTGCAGCACTGGTGCTCTTGTAAGTCTCTGCTTCAAAGTTTCAAAGGATTGATCTCTGGCGGGTGTCATGTTCTGAGGCGCAGCACAGACACACAACGGGAAATCCTAACCTTAGGATTGGATTTGTACTAAGTCTCAGTTAGATGACAGAGAAGGCTATGCAATTACCTTGCGGCCCTGGAAGAATAATCTCTACTAGTTGTGGCTAGAGAGAGGCGCATAAGTACAGAAGACACAAAGACAAAAATGTGAATAGAACTTAGATTTTATTGAGGAATACAAAATGGAATATATAGTGGTTATGAATACCACAAAACACTACCAGGACAGTAGAATCACTTGCCACCAGCATGAGTGGGGCAAGTGAGTTGTGCAGGATCAAGAAACCAAACAATTGTACTTCCTGATTCAGTTATCAACTCATTTTGAGAGGCAAAAGCAAAAGCAAGAGATTCATCTTCAAAATGGCCCACCAAAGGCAAAATCAAAACATGGTGAATAACAGTATTCACGACATTGCCCTCCCCTAGATTGGCCTTAGGGGGTGGTATTTAAGAAGGAAATTTGAATGCACTTGAGAAAAAGGACAGCCACTGGAGAGGAGCTTTACAGTGTATTCAGACCCTCACTTAAAGGTCACTTTTAAAGGGCTGATCCACAGAGAGTCCAATTTATGTGCGCACCCATCTACTCTGTGTTGGTATTAAAGTACAAGGTCACCAACATTGAATTCTGGCAGGGAGGAGCATCCAGCATTATCAGGAGAAAGTTCAAGCATCTTAGTCTTGTATGCAGAAGTGTAGGCAGTGGCCTGTATATCAATTATGTGGTTAACTAGATCCTTGATGTGGTTGTCAGGATTCATGGCCTTATCAGAGGTAAGCAGGGGGCCCCCAAGAGCAAGGGGGTAGTAGCCTCTCGCTCATACAGCATAGCAAAGGGGGAGTATCCAGTGACACAATGTTTTCTAAGGCGGTACGCAAAGAGAGCGGCAGGTAAGTATAGATCCCAGTTGGCAGCATCAGAGTAGGTGAGCTTACTCATGATAGAAACCAGTGTTGAATTTGTACGCTCAACAGCCCCATTGGTAGAAGGATTGTAGGGGACAGAAAAGAACTGGTGTGATCCCAAAGCTTCAATAACAGAGGTTACTAGCTTGGCATTAAAGTTAGTCCCATTATCTGAGAGCAACACTTGAGGACAGCTATGGCGGTAGAAAACATCTTGTAACAGGAAGGCAGAAGTTTTCTTAGCCGTGATGTCCTTTGTAGGGCGAGCCTCTACCCACTTGCTGAAGTGATCAACCACAATCAGGATAAAGCAACACCCAGAACGTGAGCAGGGGAGAGGACCTACTGCGTCAATGCTGACCGTGTGAAAGGCATGTTGCGGGGGAACTAATTTGAACTTGTGAGCAGCAGCTCAAGGCCTCTGCAGCTGGCAGTCGTGGCAGCTAGCTATGACGTCTGGGATCAGCATGCAAAGGTTCTCCCAGAAGTAATTCTTTTGAAGCCAGTCAAAGATCTTGGTAATGCCCCCATGCCCAGTCTCTTTATGAGCTTGAAGCACCAACAAAAGGCAAAGACTAGGCCTTACATAAGGCAGGTAATAGTCTTGTACTTTCTTGAAGAGCTGATTGTCATAAATGAGTGTATCTCAAGATAGTTTTGACAGGGCTAATTGGATTTCTTCCATCTTGCTCTCCCAAGAGGAAGGATATCCAATTAGTTCGTATAACTAATCAGCCTCTGCAGGATGCAAAGCAAGGATGGGCATTCTGGATAAGCCATAAACATTCTGGTGTTGAATCCCAGGGAGATGGAGCACAGTGAAGTCATATCCTTGAAGATGTAGAGCCCATATAGCTAGACGCCCTTCAGGCTCCTTAAGCTGTTGTACCACTTAAGCAAAGCGTGGTCAGTGACAACTGTGAAGTGGGTACCATATACATAGTGACAAAACTGCTTGACTGCATGCAACACGGCAAGACACTCTTTCTCTGTGACACTCTAGTTCTTCTCATGTTTGTTTAACATGCAATAAGTGTAAGCCACAGGATGGTCTACACCCTTTTTGTCTAGCTGGGCCAGAATAGCTCCAATAACAAGATTGCTAGCGTTGGTGTATAGGATGAACTCCTTATTGTAGTCAGGATACACTAGGATGGGAGCTTCTTTGAGTTTTTGCTTAAGGGTCTCAAAGGCTTGCTGCTGACTGGCAGTCCATTTGAAAGGGACATTACGTAACAGCTGGACTAGAGGTTCACTAGTATCAGCAAAATCAGGGATAAACTGTCTATTGTAGCCCATCATCCCTATAAAGACTTGTACCTCTCACAGGTTGGTGGGCAGGAGCATTTTGTTGATGGCTTCCACCTTCTTAGTCATTGGGCAAATCCCGGTCTGGGTTACTTCATGGCCCAAGAATTCAAGACGTTCTTTGAAGAAGGCGCACTTGGAAGGGTTTAACTTAAGTCTAGCTTCTTGAATCTTTATGAACACCTCTTTGAGATGATCCAGGTGATTGGTGAAGGTAGCGCTGAAAACTGTTATATCATCCAAGTATACTAGGACGCACAACAACTTCAAGTCACGGAGGATGGAGTCCATGGCCCTTTGGAAGGTAGCCGGGCATTGCAGAGTCCCTGCAGCATGCAAGTAGGTTCAAAAAGCCCTTCAGAGGTAATGAGTGCGGCTTTTTGGCAATCCTTGGGTGATAGGTCAACTTGCCAGTATCCAGATTCCAGATCCATTGTAGAGAAAAACTTAGAACCTCCAAGGCATTGAAGAGCATCATCAATAAGCGGCAAGGGGTACAAGTCCTTCTTGGTCAAGGAGTTCAATTGGCAGTAGTCCATCACAATACAATGGCCTTGTCCTTCTTCTTTAGGATGAGTAACGGGGATGCCCAAGGACTCTGGAAAGGGGCCAGCAGCCCAGCGTCCAACAGTTGTTTGAGCTCTTTAGATACCTGGGCGTCCTCCATGCGGCTGCAACAATATGGTTTTGCACGGAAGGGAGGAGCGTTGCCAGTGTCAATCTGATGGATAACACCTTTGGCTAACCCATAGTTGGTACTGTCCTTTGCAAAGATGTCAGAAAATTGATCTAGCAAGTCTAGCTCCTCTTTCTGTTGAACCAGGGACAGCTGTGGGAAGTCTTGCGCAGTGAACAAGGGGAGGACTTGGGGTTCATCCTCAGGTAGGTTAAAATCTTGAAACATGCCAAAGGGATGAAGAGACAGGACATCAGGAGTGCTCAACAACTTGCCATATCCAACAATCTGCCCCCTAGACACAGTCATGGGGAGTGCAGTCAGGTTGGCTACTAACAATTAAACACGGTCTTTATGAGAGACATCTAGGATTCCAGGACAGAGGTAAGGTTTGTTGCGTCCTAATGAGGGGGGGAGAGTACAACTCCAAGAAGGTTTGTTCAGGTAGTTTATATGATATCTGGGAGTCTAGGATGACCTGGGAGCCAGGTGAGATGATGATAGCAGATATGGCTAGGAGAGGGATCCCTTCAGACGCAGGACAAGTCATATGTAGACATTTCATGTTTGAAGAGTGGGTGCAATATTTGAGGGTGAAAACCCCAGTGGGATATTCCAAGGCACACATCTTGAGACGCTTCCTGGGAACTTTAACCGGCTCTTCAAAGATCAGAGGGACTTTGTATCCCAGAATAGAGAGGTAACCATCTTTTAAGTTGATTATCCCATTATACTCTCTAAGGAACTGGGTTCCAATTAAGAGACTGTAACTCTTGTTTTCCAAGACAACTGCTGGTGCAGCTAGAAGAAGCTTGACAAACCACATGGGTAGAGCAGAGTATGCCCCTATGGTGCTAGTCATAGACAGTCCAGCTGTGCCATACAACCTTTGCTAATTGAGGTCAGGAGAAAGTTTGAGTTTCTTCACAAGCTTGGAGGAGACAACATTGACTGGAGAGCCATTGTCTAAACAGCCTTGATCTTCACTTTTTGAATGGATATCTCTACTTGAGTGGTAGTGCAACCAAAGGGTGGAAGGACAGCCAGGATATCTTGAGCCTCTTATAGTTCCTTACCCCACTTCTCAATCATATATCTTAATCCTGGGAACTCCTTATAAACAGTCTGGAGGGGGAGCAAAACAGATACATTCTTGAAGACAGCATCAGCAACCTCAGCAGCTTCTTCTGACGACTCCACTAGCACAGGGGACCTCTTAGCCTGAGTGAGGTAAGGGCAAGAGACAAATTTTTTGGCTTCAGATAAAGGTTTAGCAGTAGTTGTGGTCTTTCCTGATCACAATTTATAGGGGACTGTAATGGTTTCTGGAACAGCAAGAACAGAATACCCATATGCATCAACACCATCAGCATCAGAGTCATCCAGGTCAGAGTTGTCAGAGACATCATGGAACAATAGAAGGATGAGAGGAGCCTCATTATCAGCAGGCTCAGAGTCAGATACAGAGGGAGGGATAAAAAGAGACCGGGAAGAATTGTCAACCAAGAGTGTCTCTGCCTCTAGGTTAACTGTTCTTTTCCCACCTGCTCTTTTGGATCAGCTCCTTCAACCTGTGGGTTGGTGCAGACTCAAGAATGGTGACCTATCTGGCCACAGTTGTGGCAACCTTGACAAGAGGAGGATTTTGCAAGTTCATGGTAAAGATGCGGGGACCACGGGAAGACAAACTAGAGTTAGAAGTAGCTCAACTCTATCTAACAACTGCCCCAGAATGGGTAAGGTGCATGTACTGCAACAGCGTCTTTATGCTCTTCATGGAAGAAAGTATGACCTTATGAGCTTTGAAGTGAAGACACAGAAGCTGGTTAACTTTGAGGGCTTGAGCGCAAGCCATGTAAGCTTCATAGGCTGTCAATTTCCTGCTTGTAATCAGTTGCTGTCCTTCCATGTAGAATCTGTCTGCAAACTTGGCTAGTGTCTCTTTAGGCTTGAAAGCAATATGCATGAATGCATCCTTCTTTACTTCCAGGCTAAGGTCACCACCAAACTTGTCAATCAGAAGCTGCTTCATATCTTCCCACATCTCAATGGAGGGTAGTTCTGGCACAACTACCTCTTGGCAGGTTGGGTGTAGACAGGTCATAATGTGTTCCTTCTTGACTTCATCCAAGGCTCTTCACATGGCAGTTTTGTAGATAGTTAGGAAAGCTGCAATGATTGAGGTTTTGGGGTCAAAGACTTGCTTAAAGGTAGGCTTAAAATGTGCTTTGGGAGTTGGACCACTATTGTTGCTATTGAGTACGTTTATACACAGGGAAAACTCTTCTTCAGATTCAGAGGGAGGCTGTCTAGCCCATAACTGACAAACACTCTCTTCAAGGGTAGTCAGGGTCTCAGAAGTACAGGCACCTGTATTGACAGCTTGAGTGGTCTGTTGTGCAGTAGCATCTAAGCATTGACCTTGGGTGGAACACTACTGTGGAGAGCTCAGCCAGTTGAGAAGTAAGGGATGGCCCCACTGAGAGGCAAGGGGCAAACCTGTCATTCACAGAGTTGATCAACTCACTCATTTATTGTACATCTCTATCCATATCAGTATGATCCTGCTTCAAATGATCCACCTTGTTAGCTAAGGCAATTAGTTCCCTAGCGCATTGAATTTGAGGGGCTCCAGGTAAACCAGGGTAGCAACTATCTTTGTCAACAACCCCAACTGGGCTAGCAGCAGTTGCCATCATCTTGCGTAGAATGGCAAGTTCTTGCTGTAGCTCCACAATTTGAGCAGTCAATCTAAGCACCTGAGGGTCAGGTTGAGGAGTCTCAGAAGGACGTCCTTGACTGCAAGTAGCTGTATGTAGCTCTCAAATAGCGTCCCATATTCTCTGCTCTTGATCTGCTAAGTCATCAGAAGGGGGAGAGGGCGGAACATCTGGCTTGGGCGTAGATAATTTATTCACTTGACTCTGTGTTTGGCTATAGCAGTGGCAGTGACAGCTCTCTCTTGATTAAACACTGTACTGAGTTCATTAAGGCCATTAGTAGCAAAGTCTGCTACCTGCTGTAGTTGCTCAAATGAATACATGCTGAATACATTGAGCTGCTGCACAAGTTGTTTGAAGTCAGTGAGATAAGTGTTTAAAGTGGAATCTACTTGGGTTCACCAGGGTTGTTCTAGCTGGTGAAAATTGTGTAGACGCTCTCTCACGTATTTGGGGATAGACTGACACATTTGTTCAATAGAATTAACCAAACAGGTCTGGGAGGTAACAGAGTTGCGCTGATTGTCAGATACCAAGGAAACAGGGAATAGATCCACTGTTGGTAAGCAGCAAACTGGTCCCAGTGATGAGTGATAGCTGCTTGTAGAGAAGAAATCTCCTGAACGTGGATCCCTAACACCATTTGATGGTGGGCTAAGGCAGGCTGCACAAAGGACAATAGCAAGTGCACAGCGGAACCAGCCGCTGAGAGGAAGGTTGTGAAATTTGAGGAGCCACAATCAGTTCATAGTATTCCGCTTGACTGAACTGCAGCTGAAGGTAAGAGATGGCTCCTTCACAGGCTATCCCAAGGGCTACTGCCATGAATTGTTCTAAGTCAGGGGTACCCATGGGGTAGGCCACTAGGCAGGGATCATTCCCGAGGTTCAGTACAGTAGGGACAATAGGCGGGTCAACAATATCTTCCTCAATAGGAGGATTGGTAATTTCAGGTGAAGTTGGCTCTTGTATAGGCAGAGGTAAAGGACCTGAAAACGTGGATGCAAAAGGGGTAACCAAGGGGCTTACAGCCCCTGTAGTGAGCACCATTTTTGTTGTGTTATGAGGCGCGGCACAGACACACAACTGGAAATCCTAACCTTAGGATTGGATTTGTACTAAGTCTTGGTTAGATGATAGGGAAGGCAAATGTGTTTACCTTGCGGCCCTGGAAGAATAATCTCTACTAGTTGTGGCTAGAGAGAGGCGCAGAAGTACAGAAGACAGAAAGACAAAAATGTGAATAGAACTTAGATTTTATTGAGGAATACAAAATGGAATATATAGTGGTTATGAATACCACAAAACACTACCAGGACAGTAGAATCACTTGCCACCAGCATGAGTGGGGCAAGTGAGTTGTGCAGGATCAAGAAACCAAACAATTGTACTTCCTGATTCAGTTATCAACTCATTTTGAGAGGCAAAAGCAAAAGCAAGAGATTCATCTTCAAAATGGCCCACCAAAGGCAAAATTGAAACATGGTGAATAACAGTATTCATGACAGCGGGGGTCTAATGAAAGCGCTGCTTAGTGTTGAGGAGCTCAGTGAGAGGTGCAATTAGTTCCCCACAATTGGGAATGAACTTGTGTACATATGCAGTCATGCCCAAGAATGTGCGTACCTGGCCCACATTGGTGTGGGGCAGCATGTTGGTTTTGGTGGGGTCGGGTTTTATTCCTTGGGCAGAGATGGTATGCCCAAGGAACAGCAACTCTGACTTGAGGAACTCATATTTGGAGGGTTTAGCTTTTAGCTGATTTTTCTGAAGGGTGTTGAGGACGGCACGGAGGTGTTGGAGATGCTTGGTTTGATCTTGAATGAAGACAATAATGTTGTCAAGGTACACAACCACACATTTTCCGATCAGTTCCTCAAATGCTTTGTTCATCAACATAGCAAAGGTGGAGGGAGTGTTGATCATTCCAAAGTTCATGACACAACACTCAAACAAGCTGTAGCACGTGCGGAAGGCAGTTTTTGCCTCATCCCCTGGTGCAAAGCAGACCTGGTTGTACCCCACAGTGAGATCAATCTTGCTGAAGACCTTTGCACCTGCAAGTGTATCAAACAGGTTGTCAATCAGCGGCAGGGGGTACTTATTCTTAACAGTCACCTCATTTAAGGCGCGGTAATCTGTGACCAGGCAAAGGGATCCGTCCTTCTTGGCTATAAAGAAGACAGCCGCCCCGTATGGAGAGAGCGAGGGGCAAATGAAGCCCTTATCAAGCACATCCATGAGGTGCTGGTGGAGGGTCTCATCTTCTTTTGTTGTAAGAAAATAAAAAGGTTGTGCCTTAGGTAATGATCTTTGAAGTTGTACAGCATGTTGGATCTCTTGGGGAGGAGGCAATTGGTCCAGTGTTTTGCTGAAGACGTCCTTGTACTCCTCAAGGAGAGCCGCAAGTGCCAGGGAAGGTGGAGTGGCCAAGGGAGGAGCCGCAGGTGGTTTGGTGCAAATAACTTTGACTGAAAACTGGTTGAAGTCTAGTTTCCCCCCTTGAAGTTGTACAAACCCGTCTCTGTTATTCTGAAAAACATGGTGTTGTGGAGTAGCTTACTCATTTTGACAGGGTAAATCTGAAAGCCCACTCCATTCCTGTTGAGGGTGATAACAGACGTATCCCAGTTAATGTAGGGACTGTTGTGTTGAAGCTTGTTGAGGCCAGCAATTACGTTGTGGCTGAGTCCTGCTATGATTGGCCCAGAGAGCCTGACCTGGAAGTTCCCCATTATTACTGAGAAGGGTAACACTTCATGGGTAATGGCAACTCTGTGGGAATTGGCCACCCAAACTGCCTTGAACCTGCTGGGTACTCAATCTAGCTGTTGGGAGTCGGCAAACGCTTGGTCTACCATGGTGTGATTGGCCCCGGTATCTACCAATAACTTGTGGGTGTTCCCACAGAAGCCTAAGGGATAGGCTAAGCGGGCTACTTTATTTGAAGAATGGCTTGCTTGTAATACAGGGTTGTCACTGTGGACTTGAAAAGCATCAAGTGTTTTGACTTTTTGAATTTTGTAGTTGCAAGGGTTCTTTGAAAGTAGGAACCAAGAGGAAGGATCAGGTGGGGTTGTAGCGCCTCTCATTGCTACAACCCCCAGGCTTTTCCCTGGTCTTTGATCTGTGCCAGCTGAAGCTCCCCCTTGCGGGGGTGTTTGACCCCATTCTCCTGCTGACGGGGTTGGCAGCAGCCCACTTGACTGTGACCATTGCCAGGCGTGGCGTGGTTGGGGTGGAGTGTCACTGGTACAGCAGAAGCCCATTGAAGCCTGATTATTGGCCTCCACAATGGCTTTATAGCAGTCATCAATGGAGGTACAGCAACCTACTGGGACCCACTTACAAGTATGGGGTTTTAACCCATTGATGATGAGGGTGAGTAGCATTGCATTTCTGTCAGTTACAGCTTCAGGAGCGGCAGCAAGAGCCTGCTGCCAAGCGGCAAGGTACTCAGGAACAGATCCAGTTTGTTTGATTGCTAGAAGGGGCGTTCCCACCACAATGGGAGAGAAGGTCTCGCTGTAACGTGATTTTGCGGCGTCTTGGAATGTCGCCCAGGTAACCTCAATTTCCTGACTGGCCCAGTTGGTGAACCACACAGCAGCAGGACCTGTTAGGCGCCCAGACGCAGTGGCAACCCACATGGGTTTGGGAGCTTGGCAGACACAAAGGCAGGTTTTGGTGGATTGGAGCCAACTGACAATGTCAGCCCCCTTGACACCACCCGCAAAGGATTCCAATTAGATGTTGAGCATGCATTGTGACAGGTCTGACTGGGGAGGGGTGATACTGGCGTCACACTGCCTGAGGCAGAGTTGGTTGTACACGCTTGTGAGGACTAACTGGTCTTGATAGGTAACATACCCGTCAGGGATGTCCCCCTCAGGGATTGGCAGGAAAGTTTCTTGTTGGAGAGTAGCCATACGGCCCGTACTCCGTCCTTTCTTAGGGGGAATTTTTGTTTTAGGTGGGTTGTGAACCTACTGCTGCTACCACTGTTGCAACTGAACCAACGAGGATTCAGTATTTGGAATTGGGGAAGACAACAGTCCAATAGAAAGTACAGAATAGTAAGAATAAGGTATTGTTTATTGTAGAAAAATGCAATTAATATACTATATGGGGAAAGCCACAAGGCCACAAGGGGGTGGCATAGTGGGGAGTTCCATGTAAGGTTCAATGCCAAGGAATAAGTTGTGCAGGGATCAGCAGGTCAAATTGGTAGTGCTTCTAATTAGGATGAAGTACCCACCATTTGATAATGCCATCAGATTAATCCATAACGTTAGATACATCAAGGGGTGACTCATTGAGCGCCTCCTGTGTATTGTAAGATATGTTAGCAGGCGAGTTCAGAAACTTGATTGCAACAAAAAGATAGGACTTGGGGCTCTTCTTTAGGTAGGTTAAAATCCTGGAACGTACCAAAGGGGTGAAGTGACAAGACATTGGGAGCATTCATTAATTTGCCATAACCAACAACCTGCCCTCTAGACACATTTATGGGGATAGCAGTTAGGTTGGCTACCAGCAATTGAACAGGGTCTTTGTAGGAGACATCTAGGATTCCAGGGCAGAGGTCAGGTTCATTGCAACCTAGCAAGGGAGGGGAGCACAACTCCAGGAATGTACACTCAGGTAGTTCATACAATATTTGGGAGTCCAAGATGACTTGAGAGCCAGGGGGGATGGTAATAGCGGGAGTAGCCAGGAGAGGGATACCCTCAGACGCAGGGCAAGCCATAGGCAGACACTTCATGTTGGAGGAGTGGGTACGGTATTTTAGAGTGAAAACACTAGTGTGATATTCTAAAGCACACATTTTGAGGTGCTTCCCAAGAACTTTAACTGACTTCTCAAAGATCAGAGGAACTTTGTACCCCAAGATAGAGAGGTAATAATCCTTCAAGTTGATGATCCCATTTTATTTCCTAAGGAACTGGGTACCAACTAAGAGATCATAGCTCTCATTCTCCAAGACAACGGCAGGTGCGACTAAGATAAGCTTGCCAAACTGCATGGGGAGAGCAGAATATGCCCCTATGGCGCGAGTCATGAATAGCCCAGCTGTATCATACAACTGGTGATAGTCAAGGTTGGTGGCAAGCTTGAGCTCTTTGACAAGTTTTGAGGAGACAACATTAACAGGAGATTCAGTATCTAAGACAGCCTTGATCTTCACCTTTTGGATGGATATCTCTACACAAGTAGTAGTACAACCAAAGGGTGAGAGGACAGCCAGGATATCTTGGGCTTCTGCTATTTACTTGTCCCACTTCTCAATCATGCATCTCAAGCCTGAAAGCTCCTTATAGATAGTATTAAGAGGAAGAAAAAACTGACACATTCTTAAATACAGCGTCAGCAATTTCAGCGGCTTCTTTGGATGGCTCTACTAGCACAGGAGACCTCTTTGCTTGAGTGAGATATGGATGGGAGACAACCTCTTTGGCCTCAGACAAAGGTTTAACAGTTGTCATAGTCTTCCCAGAGTGTAACTTATAGGGGACCACAATGGTTTTGGGGATGGCAAGAACTGAATACCCGTAAGCGTCAGGGTCATCAACATCAGAATTGACCAAGTCAGAGTTGTCAGAGATATCATGAAATAACAGCAGGATGGGAGGAGATTTAGTATCCACAGGCTTGGAGTCAGTTATGAAGGGGGAATTAAAGGAGACTGGGAAGAATTGTCAACTGAGAGCGTCTCTGCCTCTAGGTTGACTGTTCTTTTCCCGCCTGCTCTTTGGGATTAGCTCCTTCAACCCAAGGATTGGTGCAGACTTGCAAATGGTGACCTATCTGGCCACAGTTGTGGCAACCTTGACTTCTAGGAGAATTTTACGAGTTCATTGTAAGGATGCAAGGGCCAAAGGAAGACAAACCAGAACTAGAGGCAGCACAATTCTCCCACACAACTGCTCCAGAATAGATAAGGTACATATCCTGTAGCAGTGTCTCTATGCTCTTCATAGAGAAAAGCATGGCCTTATGGGCTTTGAAATGGAGGCACAGAATCTGGTTAACCTTGAGGGCTTGAGCACAAGCCATGTAAGCTTCATGGGCCGTCAATTGTCTGCTTGTTATCAGTTGTTGTCCCTCCATGTAAAATCTATCTGTGAATTCAGCTAGAGTCTCCTTAGGTTTGAAAGTGATGTGCATGAAGGCGTCCTTCTTTACTTCCAAACTAAGGTTGCCACCAAACTCATCAATCAGAAGTGGCTTCATATCTTCCCTAGTCTCAATAGTGGGCAGCTCTGGCACTACCACCTCTTGGCAGGTTGGGTGCAGACAGGTTGAAATGTGTTCCTTTTTAACCTCATCAGAGGCTCTTCTCATGGCAGTTTTATAGATATGTTGAGGATCTGGATATAAAAGTATTCTGGCTACCGCCATCCCACTTAACATCCAGTCATTGCCTGATTTGGTGCCTTTTCAATATATCATTCAACATACCAGAAATGGCAACAAACCAATATCACATGACTGTCCAGGTATCCAGAGACTCAAACCCATCCTGCACATGACCAGCCCCTAGGTTTGATCTAACTAAAATCTCTGCCACAGCTAAAGCTATATAAGTTTAAAGTATTATCCAATAAAATATACTTCTTCTCTTCTTAATTCCATATTCAAAGCTTCCCCCAAAGGCGCTCCTTATCAGATAGTTAGGAAAGCTGCAATGGTTGAGGTTTTGGGGTCAAAGACTTGCTTAAAGGTAGGCTTGAAATGTGCTTCTGGAGTTAGACCACCATTATTGCTGTCAAGTACATTTATGAGCTGGGAGAATTCTGCTTTGGATTTGGAGGGGGGCTGTCTGGACCACAGCTGACAAACACTTTCCTCAAGAGTAGTCAGGGTCTCAGAAGTGTGGGTACCTGTATTATTAGCTAGAGTGGTCTATTTCTCAGTAACATCTAGGCATTGGCCCTGGGTTGTTACTACTGTTGAGAGCTCAGCCAGTCAAGAAGTAAGGTAAGGCCCCGCTGAGAGGCAAGGGGCAAACCTGTCATTTACTGAGTCAATCAATTCACTCATTTCTTGCATGTCCCTGTCTAGTTTGGTGTGGTCTTGTTTAAAATGGTCCACCTCGTTAGCTAGAGCAATAAACTCTCTAGAATATTGGATTTGAGGAGCTCCTGACAGGCCAGGGCAACTGCCATCTTCATTGATAACTCCAACTGGACTAGCAGCAGTTGCCACCATTTTGTGTAGGTCAGAAACTTCTTGCTGTAGCTCAGCAACTTGAGTTGTCAAAGCAAGCACCTGAGGATCAGGCTGAGGAGCTTCAGTAGGGCATCCTTGACTGCAGGTAGACGCTCACAGCTCTCAAATGGCATCTCATAGCCTCTGTTCTCTATCCACCAAATTTTCAGATGGGGGAGAAGGCAGAGCATCTGTCTTGGGCGTAGATAATTCATTCACTTGAGTCTGGAGCTTGGCAATAGCAGCAGCAGTGACAACCCTCTCTCAATCAAATTCTTTGCTGAGATCACAAATGCCTTTAGCAGTGAGGCCCACTATCTGTTGCAGTTGCTCAAAGGAGTAAGTGCTGAATGCATTAAGCTGCTGTACAAGTTAATCAAAATTGGTGAGATAGGCATTCAAGGTGGAATCTACTTGGGCTCACTAGGGCTGTTCCAATCAGTGAAACTCATGTAGACGCTCCCTGATGTATTTGTTCAATGGAATTAACCAAGCAGGTCTGGGAGCTGACAGAGTTGTGCTGATTGTCTGATACCAAGGAAAACTGGGAGTGGATCCACTATTGCTAGGCCGCAAACTAATCCCAGTAATGAGTGACAGCTGCTTGTAGAGAAGAAATCTCCTGAATGTGAATCCCTAACACCATTTGATGGTGGGCTAAGGCAGGTTGTACAAAGGAAGACAATAAATGCTCAGTGGAACCAACCACCAAGAGGAAATGTTGTGGAAATTGTGGAGCCACAATCAGTTCATAGTATTCCGCTTGACTGAACTGCAGCTGAAGGTAAGAGATGGCTCCTTCACAGGCTATCCCAAGGGCTACTGCCATGAATTGTTCCAAGTCAGGGGTGCCCAACGGGTAGTCCACTAGGCAGTGACCATTCCCAAGGTTCAGTACAGTGGGGACAATAGGCAGGTCTGTGATGTCTTCCTCAATAGAAGGACTGGTAATTTCAGGTGAAGTTGGCTCTTGTATAGGAGGAGGCAAAGGACATGAAAACATGAATGTAAAAGGGATAACCAAGGGGCTTACAGCCCCTGTAATGAGCACCATTTTTATTGTGTTCTGAGGCACGGCACAGACACACAACAGGGAATCCCAACCTTAGGATTGGATTCATAATAAGTCTTGGTTAGATGGCAGGGAAGGCTATGCAATTACCTTGTGGCCCTGATGATTAATCTCTACTAGTTGTGGCTAGAGAGAGGCGCCAAAGTACTTGAAGACACAAAGGCAAAAATGTGAATAGAACCTAATTTTTATTGGTGAATATGAACAGGAATATATACTGTGTAGCTTTACCACAAAACAGTACATGGACGGTAGGATCACTTGTCACAAGCATGAGTGAGGCAAGTGAGTTGCGCAGAGTCAGGAAACCAAACAATTGTATTTACCAGTTTGGATATAAACTCATTTTGAGAGGCAAAAGTGAAAGAGAGAGATTTGTCCTCAAAATAACCCATCAGAGGCAAAATTGAAACATGGTGAATGGTGGCATTCACAGCAAGGAGGAACCAAGAAAAGCCATGGATTTAATCTAGCACAGTAGGAAGTATGAGGGTTCCAACCTCTGGGAAGGCACCTTAGGAAAAGGTGCCCAGCCCCAAACCTCTTCTTTCTCCAATGCTAACCCTGCTGCAATGGTCAACTCAAATGATACCTGGAGGTTAAGCGGGGAAGGGGGAGCGCTAAAGATGGAGCCCCAGATAAGTATGGGTACCTGGCTCCAAGCCAAAGGAAAGTAGCCTGTACCAGCAATCTTTAAACGGGGTGGGTTGCAATTTAAACCAACCAGAGTAAAGCATGTCATGAGCTTGCCAACTTTTGCCAACACAGAAGTTGAAGATGCTTTATCAAGCTGGTTGAAAATCTGTGTTGTGCCCTGCCCCAAAAGGGCAGGCAGTTAGAGTTTAAAGTTCAAGTTTGAACTTAAGTTTGAATTAGAAATTTATTAATAAGTTTCAAATCAAATGATTACCTTGATTTTTGCTCTTGCTTTTATTTTGCGCTTGTTTTTGGTTTTTGTTTGTGCTCTTACGTGTTACACACGGTTTCTATTTTTTATTTATTTATAATACCTATTATAAGATAGGTTTTGATCTTTTCTGCTTACGCAACTGCCATCTTCCCTCCCCTGCTTCATGCAGATCTTTGGCTTGTTTCAAACAGCTTCTTTGTTACCACCATGTGTCCCCTTTTGTTTATCAATCAGTCTGTTTAAGAAAAATCCCTGTTTTGCTCTGGAGATCTTCCCCAAGTCTTGATTTTCCGCCTATAAATAAAGACACAAGAAGAGTAAGCTCTTCAAGCTGAAATTCTAAGTGGGTTTCCCCAATCACTGTTCACAGGTTTTTACCTTGATCTTATATTTTTCTTTTCAAATATTCAAATTCTAACTTCAAAATTTACTTAGGTTATCATCTTTTTTAAAAGGGAACTTAGGTTTATATCAAATTAATACTTTGTTAAGTCTAAATTTGCTTCCAGAGATAAACAGCTAGCATAATTAGAATGGAGATAGCTAGACAACAAGCAATTAGCTTGTTGTAACCATTTTTTAACATTAGGGATAACTTGTCTAGTTTTATGTTGAGATATTCCCATGGGGAATATCCTTACATAGATATACCTTTAGTTACAAACAAATCTTTATTTAACACTTTATTCTATATAGTTTGTTTAGGACTAGTTAACTCTATGACATCTTTTGTGTCTAATCATAATATTTTGGCAGGTCTTTTAAAAGTACTTCTACAAACTGTTCCTACTTTCCTTTATCTTTTAAACTTAAATCCAAATGCTTTACATGGTATAGTTTATAAGCTTGCGCCTTATTAGGAAAGACCTTACAATCTGGACCAATAACTATTTTGAAGTGCAAAGCTTATGGCTGGTTCATCCAAGACATAGCTATATAGCGTAAACACTTATTAGAGTTCTGGGGATATATGCTGGACAAGCAGCTTTGGGTTAATCAACTTGCTGTGAAATAGTTGCCCATATAGGTACTACAGTTGGATTAAGATTACTAAATGCTGATTCTAAAGAGGTGCTGTAAGAAATCCCACAAGAAGTTCATCTGCCAAGGGAGAATAGCAAAGGGCTCAATGTTAACCTAAATCAGAAGAGAGTACTGTTTTTACTGGAAAACAGGATGGCTTTCTAAAGCTGATTGTCATGCTACATAGGGCCCCATAGATAAATTGGATCCCTAAGAAGATCATTATGCAAGACAAGCGTCCAACCTTACGCAAAGATGTGGTCACATACCCGTGATAACTTCAAACTTGGTTCTTGATGCATCAATTCCCCAAAATTTAGCAATTGTAGACCCCATGAAATCTCTCTTAATTATCAGAGACTATATTTTTTCATGGACACTTAAGTGTACCTGGAACACTGGCCAGATATCTATCTAGAAGTACATGTGCCGTAGATTTTGCTATTGCTTAAATCAAGGATTCTACAATGATACTGTCAAAACACTAGCCTAGAACTTTTTGTCAACTGACTAATGTGTACAATAAAAGCATATATTATAAAAGCTTTTTTCTTTATTATTATGAAGAGGGGAAGTTTAAATACCATGAAATGATGAGAGCAATGAAAAATCACTGGGAAGTTAGTGTGAACAAAGATACACTCATGCCAGCAAGCGAGCTATTACAGTGATAAATGTGATAGTTTAAGGAGATCAGTGGCAAGTAGCTTGGGTTCGGTCAGCTTTTAAACAGTCCAATAGCCTGTGTAATTCATCACCAAAGCAACTCATCATACATACCGCTTAATCAGTATCAGATTAAAGTCTAATTGATTTAATAGTTGGTAGCACAGCTAATCGTGGTTTTTTGGACCAGTCAACATTACAACAACTCAGATAGCTGGCAGGGGTCATGCTTACTAGCAGTTTCTTAGTCCCCACAATCTTAAACAGCCATGATGCACTGGCTTAAATCCAATCATGGATCAATTTTCTTACTAAAATATGCACTATTTGTAATGGAGTCTTTCTGGAATTATGAAGTGTTGGTAAAACAAGGAGTAAGGATCAAAATGGTAAAAAAATATCAACAAAATAACCCTCAATATTGAAATTCACAAACAGTAACCTCCAAGTAAGGGTATTAGGAGTAGACAGCCAAGAAAAGCTAGAGCAGGGACAATAAAATACAACAGCAGTTTGAAGAAATGAAACAAGACCCAGCAAATCAGTTCACTCATTCCCTCAATTTTAGGCTCAGGGGTTGCAACAAGCAGTGTAAAGACTGTAGACACTGCAAAATCAACACCACAGATAAATAGAGGCCAACCAGGAAGATAAGTTAGTAGGAGCTCTATTTATATAAAGTTTTTTAAACAAAAATGTAAAGTTTGCTGTTTTGAAATACTAGTGGATTTATTGGGTTACTGGGTAGTTATGAGCTCCAATCCAGCCCCTATTAATGTGATTAAGATTAAATCCCCACCCAGCAACACATCTTACAATACACAGGGGGCACTCATAGAGACACCCCATGGCATATCAAACAACATTGGATATCCATCTGCCAATTTTAAAATCCAGGTAATAACTTTCAATTAGGTCTGTAACCAAGTACAAGCACTGATCTCTCAATTAGATATTTGCTGCTCACATCATACTTGGATCCTGTCATAATGCCACCCACTGTTGGACTAGTGTCTTTTCCTTCTAGCACTTTAATTATGATATCCCAAATAAAACTACATCTTATTGCTATTATTTATATTTATATTAGACTGCTGTCTTACCCAATCTAATGCTGAAACATAACTAGTTCAGTTGCAACACATGTCCCTTGCTTGCCAATTTTAGATAATAAATTTTGGTCTTTAAAAATTATCTATATCCTTGAAGGGCATTGCTGTGGCTTAACTTTTATAATCTTTATAAGTCCATACCTCTCCATTAACCCCTACTGGTGTCTTAGTAGTTCCTGTAATGCCGGGTATAAACCGTCCCAGTTGGAAAACAGGAAAATCCTGGAAACCCTTACAAAAATTATCAGAGTTAAAGGATCTCAATCAAACTGTTAATTGAAAATGGGTTATAGCCGCTCCAGCTAACTAACAGGATCCAAATATATGTACCAAGTCAACACTGATAAATTTATGTAATCTAAGGATCACTAGATGTGTCAGGATTCTCCTTTCTTAGATTTTGCTACTAGCATTTTCTAGGAACATACAACATTTTTATCTTTATTTTTGGGTTTAAGGAACCAAAAATTCACTTCCAACAACTTCATTCTCCTTTTTGGGCTTCTATCATCCAATCCATATATATTAACAGTTAGTTTTCATTTTCAAAGTTACCTATTTGCTCAGCACAAGATTTGAACCCGCATCCTTTACGCTAAGGTTAATTTAAGATAGTTCAAACTTCTTACCTTTTGCTTTTTGTCTTGGCTTACACCAGCAGCCTCAGATTCAATTTTTCTGTCTTCCTGCTCTCCTATACTTGCTAAAAACTGACTAAGCACCCACAGCAACTGTTTCTTTTCTCCTTCCAATTTCTCCTTTATGCTAGCCTAACTGTTTAAGGTTAGTGCAAGCAGCAACCCACAAACCATGGTTCTTTCTTGCCAAGGAATAGTTAACTTTAAAAGGTTAAATCTTTTATTCTCTTTTGCACCTCACTTTACAAACCTCAATAAAAAGGCTTGGTTTACCAGTCTCAACAATAAGTTGAGATTGTTTGACTTGCACCCCAAAAAGATACTTGTTAGGTTTTGTGGCTTGTGTTTTCTCTTTCAATTCTTTTATCTTAGTTCAATCTTAGCTCATGATTCCTTTTGATTTTCTTCTTAACCAGTTAGGCAGCTTTTACAGTAACACTCACAATTTAATTGTTGATAGTTTTAATCCTCTTGGTAGTACAGACCATATTCCAGACTAAGAAATTGAATTAACTAAATTATCAGGCATTAAGACTGGTCTCTATTTTATTTTCCTAGGGTTAATAAATTGTCTTAGTCCTTATTTTACTTCATAAAATCTCTTAGGAGCCTTAGTTTAGTTACTATTGCAAACCTTGCCTACCTTTCTATATTTGACAAATATAAACATTCTTGGTTTAAAGGCTCTAGTTTACAACAATTTGCCCCAAGCCTTCAGACCTTACAAGATGCACCCTGATTTATCAGAAGAGCCATCATAAATTAACCACACAAGGGTTCTTCACTTGATGGACTAGTTATGCATTGTAATAATGAGACAGGTTAGGAGTTAGATTTCAGGGCTGGATTTCTAAGTCAATAATTTTGGTACTTATTGAGATTTTTCTATTGTTCAACTCCTAAGAGTTGAGTCCTCCTAAAATTTCAAATAAACCCAAACTTATCTGCTTGGTTTTAACATATTCCAATGCATCCAGTAGTTAGTCTACTCCAGTATATTCCTTAAAGTCTGATACTTAATTGCACTGTAACTGGAAGATGGGGTCCTGTCCCAAGTACTACTCCTTCTGGTCCACCCAATGTTACTCCCATGCCTACCAATATTGAGGTCTTAACTGTTGAAATCAAAACCAAGACTATTATTAACTCTCAACGTCCCAAGTTTCATTCCAAAAACTTGTCAATCTTGTCCCAAGCAATTTATTTTGTGTTGCAACTGAGATTCCCCTCTTGTCTGCCAATGTATTTCACAGTACACAGAGGGCGCTCAATGAGTTGCCTCATGAAATATATAACAGCATGGATCAGCCTGAAGGCAAGGTCAAATTGCAGGAACTATCTCCTAATTAGGAGCGCTGCCAATTTGACTTTGCTGATCCCTTCACAAGTTATTCCTTGGCTTTAACCCTTAAATGAACCTGCCACTGTGCCACCCCCTGGTGGCCTTGTGGCTTTCCACATATAGTATATTAGTCTTAATATTGATTTATAAACCTTATTTTATTCTTCTCATTTTTGTCCTTTCTATTGAACTGTTGTCTTCTCCCAATCAAATACTGAACTATCATTAGTTCAGTTGCAACAGTGGTAGCAAAAGTAGGTTCACAATATACCTAAAAAAATCCCCCCAAGAAAGGACACAGTACAGACTGTATAGCTACTCCACACCAGGAAATCTTTCTCCCTATTCCTGATGGGGACATCCCTGAGGGATACATTATCTATCAGGACCAGTTGTTACTCAAAATCATTTACAATTGTCTCCACCTAGGGCAACATAACGCCAGTGTCACACTGCCACAGTTGGACTTCTTGCAATGTATTCTGAACCTCCAACTTGATTCCTTCACAGGTGGCGTGGAGGAGGCTGACATTGTCAGTTGGCTCCACTTCACAGAGACCTGCCTCCACATTTGCCAAGTATCTGAGCCCATGTGGGTTGCCACTGCTTCTGGGCGCCTCACAGAGCCTACTGCTGTATGGCTCACCAACTGGGCCAGTCAAGAACACAAAGTTACTTGGACTATCTTCAGAGACACTGTCAGATCCTGCTACAGCAAAACCTTCTTGCCTATTGTAGTAGGGTCCCCTCTACTTGCTATCAAGCAGACAGGCAGTGTCCCTGAGTACCTTGGTGCTTGGCAGCAAGCACTTGCTGCCACTTCCAAAGCCATGACTGACAGAAATGCAATGCTAGTCACCCTCATTATCAATGGGTTAAAACCCCACATCAGTAAATGGGTTCCTGTAGGACGCTGTACCTCTGTTGATGATTTCTACAAGGTCATTGTAGAAGCTAACAATCAAGCCTATGTGGGTGTCAGGCACTCACCCACTAGGAAGTAATCTCCCTAGGTGGTGAATGATTGCAGAGGGATTCAATCTTGTGGCCAGAGATCCCAAGGCAAGTAGACCATCCCTAAATGGAATAATTCTCCAACAAGTTGATACCTGCCTAGCAGGGGGTTAAAGTGCCCCAAGAAGAAGTACGCTCTGAGATAACACAATAAAAAGGCAAAAGCCAAGGGACAGAAAACTTGGGGCTTGGTAACATGGGTGATGGAACCATAGACCTTGGTTTCTTCTCGGACAGGTGGGTTGTTTGATAGAGGCGTTGCGGTATACCAGACTCCTGGAATCACACATTGCCAGGAGCTGTCAAGAAATTGGGACTCTGGCGTTGTACCTGAATCAGCGTGTGAACCCATAGAAGTGCTGGTAAACACTGTTGTTTTCAGGACTATCCAGAATAACCATTTATACCCAAGAGACTCCATAAGAGGAGTCTTGGGTAATTTCATGGTTTGGAATTTAGAGGTTTAAGTTAAAATAAAATATAAGCAAAAACAATTCACTTGGGTGAATGTAGACTTTATTGATTGAAAAAATAATGAAACAGAGCTTGCCAGCTTTTTATAGAATGGTAGCAGAAAATAATATAGAAAAAGGAGTTTAGGAAAGTTGGAGATGAAATGTGGGGATTTGGCAGTTAGGATCTTCAAAACTGGGGAAGATAAATTATTTTCTTATGTTTTTAAAAATTTTCTTAGCAAGTATCATATTATCTTTAAGTAATCTTTCATTCTCTGGCATGGCTTGGAAATGTAGTTACTCAACCTTACAGAAGGTGGGGACCAGGAGGTGGCCTTGGCAGTATCAACGGAAGGAACGGCAAACAAAGGACCCAAAACCAGACAAGAAAGGCTACCTGCTTCCCCTGAGCTGCCAACATCACTGAGTGTATTCCCAAGAAGATTCAAATTGACGTTGTTGAACAGTGATTGGCTGGAGACCTGTGCAGAAGGTAATGATTGGCTCAAATTTGCATTAACACTTGTTTTCAATAGATGAGTATTAGCTGAACCAAAAGATAACCCGGGTTTGAAACCCGTTGATGAAAACAATGGCTTGGAAGCCATTTCTGGGCCTAAACCATAAGTTAATAAAGAACAGATACTACTTACTAACCCATTCCCTTTAGAAAATTCAAAAGCAGATGCAGAGGGACACAAATCTCTCTCTTTAATGAAGAGTAAATTTTTGTCAAGAATGTCTGAAGCAACATTCATGACAGTGGGATTATGAAGGTCCAACAATGCTCCCTCCTAACCTTTTCCTGCACCTGACAGCGCCCACAACCAAGTAGGCTGCTGCCAATCTTGTCAGAAGGAAAATGAGGCCAAGCGCCCCCATGAGGGGGAGCTTCAGTTGGCCTATGATGAGGACTCAGGAAAAGCCTGGGGGTTGTAGATAAGAGAGTTTCTGCAACCCCAATTGACCCACATTCTCAATCTCTCCTTGCCAAGAATCCCAGTGACTACATTTTACACAAAGTGGAGACCCTAGACATATTCCAAGTTCACAGCAACAACCCCACCCTCCAAGCCAGTCATTCATCAAATAAAATTACCCGTTTGGCCTACCCCTTTTGTTTCTGTGAGAACACCCACAAAATTTTGATAGACACTGGGACCAATCACACCATAGTCAACCAGGAATTTGCAGTCTCCCAACAGCTAGAACAAGTACCCAGTTGCTTCAAGGCAGTTTGTGTGACCAACTCCTGTAAGGTGGCCATCACTCATGAGATGGTACCCTTCTCTGTGATAATGGGGAACATCCAGGTTAAGCTCTCTGGACCAATTATGGCGGGGCTCAGCCACAATGTCATTGCTGGCCTCAACTGGCTCCAATGTAATTGACCATATGTCAACTGAGAAACCTTTGTGATCACACTAAAACATAATGAAGTAGGCTTCCAGATCTACCTTTTTGAAATTAACAAGCCGCTTTATGACACTGTGTTTGTCCGCCTCACAGAAACTGGCTCATACAACTTCAAGGGGGGAAGCTGGACTTTAACCAGTGTTCAGTGAAAGTCATTTGTCTTAATCCACAACATCCCCCCTCAGATACACCATCACCTCCAGCACTAGTATCACTTATTGAGGAGTACAAGGATGTATTCAGAAAACACTAGAGCAGCTTCCCCCTCCAAGAGAGATATAACATGCTGTCTAGTTACAAGGGTTGCTGCCCAAGGCACAGCCTCTCTATTGTTTGACACTCAAGGAAGACAAAACTCTTTTTCAAAACATCATGAACGCGCTTGATAAGGGATTCATCAGCCCCTTCCTCTCACCATATGGGGCCACAGTCTTCTTTGTAGCCAAGAAAGACAAGTCCCTCTGCCTTGTAACCAACTACCACACACTAAACAAGGTGGCAGTTAAGAACAAGCCCCCCTTGCTGATAATTGACAGCCTGTTTGATATGCTTGCGGGTGCAAAGGTCTTCATTAAGATCAATATCACTGCATGGTACAACCAGGTCCGCATTGCATCTGGGGACAAGGAAAAAACTGGCTTTTGCACACACTACAGGTTGTTTGAGTGTTGAGTCATGAACTTTGGAATGACCAACACTCCCTCCATCTTTTCCATGTTGATGAACAAAGAATTTAAGGATTTGATTGGAAAATGTGTTGTTGTGTACCTTGACAACATTATTGTATTCAGTCAAGATCAAACCACGTATCTCCAATACCCCTGCGCTGTCCTTGACACCCTTTGTAAAAAACAGTTAAAGACCAAGCCTACTAAATATGAATTCCTCCAGTCAGAACTTCTATTCTTGGGGCACACTATCTTAGCCCAAGGAATAAAGCCCAATCCTGCCAAGATCTAGGCAATCATAAACATGCCACCCCCCATTGACGTGGGCCATGTGCTTACATTCTTGGGCATGGTTGCCTATGTGCAGAAGTTCATCCCCAACTGCAGAGAACTAATTGCACGTCTCATCAAACTCTTAAACACCAAACAGCTCTTCCACTGGACACTCACCAGAGACCAGGCCTTTGAGATGTTAAAGAAGAGGCTTAAAACCACACCTGTACTACAATTCCCCAATCTTAATTGCCAGTATTAATTCAAAACCAGCACCTATGACAGGGTCATAGGGGGCATCTTAAGAGTGAAAACCAATGAAGGTGTATTCCTTCCTGTGGCCTACAAATCCAAGAAGCTCACCAACTCAGAACAGCGCTACCTCATACATTATAAAAAGTTAGCAGCCATTGGGCTTTGCATCAAGAAAAGGTGTTGTTACCTGAAAGGGGCTATATTTCCATCCCGGGTCCTGACAGATCACAATTCTCTTCCGTACTTCAATACCCAGTCACACTTGACTCAACGTCAGGCAGGATGGGTCAAACGTCTGTCCCTGTACCAGTTGTGTATTGAATAAAAACCTGGGAAGGAGTTGGTCACAGCTGACACTCTCTCCAGACTCTACATAGAATCCATCTGTAAAGTTACACCTCTCCCTTGGGCCTCTACTTCAATCCTCATCAAATGCTTGAGGATCTCTGTCAGATTACGTTGGATATTTATCCAAAGATTTACTAAAAGAAACCAATAAAGGTCCTCACACTATTATTTGCTGAATTAGTTTGAAGATGCTCCCACCTAACCCACCCAAGATACACCTCTGATTAATTATCATATGCAAGAGCAGCTGGGAGCAGTGGTAATTGCATCCAAGACAGATTCCTCAATTTTAGTTGAGTCAGTTTTTTCTTTGATTTTGTACAGATTTGCCTGGCTCAAGAAATGCATCCATATTACCTCATATAATTGGTTGATTAGTTTTGACATTTAAATTTCCACCCAAATTACATCACATCCCTTTAAATGAATGTAAGAGCTGTAAAAGACCTTGCTTCATCATTCTTTAATCTAATAAAGTTTGAAATTTGTTAGCAAAACTGGTCATTTGGTTTTATCTGTTTCCTTGTGTGTTCAATTGATTCTATCCCCCCTTTGGCCTCCTAGGAATTTTTGGTGACAACAATTTGGTTTTGCCAAAACCATGATTTTATTATGGCTGAGAGTATGGTTATATTTCTCTTTAGCCTTCCCCCTATTCTTACACCATCACAGGAGACAACAGCTTGGACCCAGACTGACCCATGCTCTACCTTCATCCTGAGGCTACCTGTTACAAGAGCCTCAATTTGGTGACTATTTCCAAACTGAAGGACAACAAAAGCCAGTTCCCCACTGATGCTGGCAATATCTGCTGCCGGGCAGAAACAGGTGAAAATATGCATTACATTCCCATCACACAAAGAGGAGACACTGTCCTGCATTACCACCACATCTTGGGTCATCTCAGAGGATGTAATATCTTTGAAATCATGAAGTGCAATGTATGGTGGCCCCGCATGCACCAGGACATCCTTGACCTCCTTGAGATGTGTGTCCTGTGTAAAAAAATACATCCAAGCCTATCCCTTCCAAATAAGTCCTACCCATCAAAGCCATGGAACCCTTTGAACACCTCAAGCGTCTCATTATTAATGGGGGGCTAAAGCTTGTAGGGAACGTTATGAAATCATAATATGCCAAGAACACCTTCAACAAGTAGTCACTACCCCCATACCATCCTCAAGCCAAAGACATGTAGAATGCTTTAATGGTTCCCTAGTAAAATTGATTGCCAAGCTCTCCTAGGAGCATCCAAACACCGCCTGGACTAAACACCTACCCACTGCCCTACTCATATTATGTACCAGAATTAATTGGGGTATAGGCTTCAGCCGCAGCGCCTTGGCCTTTGGGAGTCCTGATAGTCTGACGGGGGTAGAACAGGTGAAGCTACAGTCCATTGTTCCCTCAAAATCTCCTCTCATAACTACCCCCTCCATTAGTCAATGACAAGCCAAGGCCCGCAACATAGAACAATAACAGATCAATGGGGTGGCTAGACACCTCAAAGCAAGGTATGCTGTAGGTGATCCCGTCTATGTCCTAAATCCTAACTCTGTCAAGAATCCAGTCATAGGTAGAGACATTGGGCGGCTCAGAGTGAGGTGAGGCCGAGCTGGTGGGTAAGGCCCACCATAGAATGGGTGCTAACTTGATAATGTAAGACACAGATTGCCCAAGCAAGGACCAGGGTCCAGAGTTGGGGGCCATAAAATCCACCAATCCTGTCAAAGTAATATAGAGTACTCCAAACATTTGGGTAGAGGTGGTCTCAGCAGTGGCAGGGGGTTCCAGTGGGTGGTCCGGTCTTAGGGTTAATGGTGGAGTCATGGGAAAAAAGTACACTGGTAGGTAGTTGTACTTGTCTTTGAACAATAAGGGTAGTATCTCAATCCACTTTCCTTTGCATCCTATGTATTTGGTACTTCTAGTCCTTGCCAAGGGGTTGGCAATGAGGATGGTTTCCAAGTTGTACTCTGAATAGGCCAGGTTGGGCAGGTATTCAGTAAAGTGCACAGGTCTAAAGGGAGCTTCCAGGGGACAGTATAATACCTTGGGTAATTTTGCAGGTTGGTCTCTGGAGGGGGCGGCGGCCTGGTTGTCTACTTGACCGGAATTAAGATAGAAGATTACTAAGACTAGATAGGGTAAGATTTATTCAACCCAAAAGTTCATAAAACTTTGTTATTGAAAATGACAATATGGTCATTACCATACCGCCAGGGTTTTTATACCATGGGACTTTGCTTCTTTGATTTTTTCAGGATTCAGGTTCACAGATAATGCACTGGTGGGGCATGGATCTTGGCTTAGAGTTTTTAGGGTGGCAGATCCAGGTAGTACCTGCTCTGGTGAATAGAAGTGGCAATGCTTTATTCCGCTGCCACTGTTCACTATGTCACCTGAGTAGTTCAATTGTACTACCCTCTCTGGACGGAAGGCTGGCAGTTGCTGGTGGTAATTGGCAGAGTTAAAAATAGGTTTTGTTCTAACCTCCTTAAGGCAAGCTGCAACCTATGCATAGGTTTGAATCTTTGGTGGCTCAAGGTTGGCATCAATCTGGTGACCATTTGGGGAATTGTCCTTGGGAGACTGACAGGCCTTGGAGTAACTCGTCAACTCAGGTATGCAATTTAGCAAGTGGGTGGGTTCCCATCCACTTTGCGTGACTCAAGTAGTCTTTGGAGGATCAGGGTTTTATTCCAGGGTTTCCAATGTTGATTTTGAAACTCCAGTATTGGCTCTTGGCAGGTTGGCAGTAGGTCCTTCCCCAACCTCCGTTAACCAGGTTACATCTCCTTTGCAGGCATGGAGCTTTATTGGCACCAGTTTGGCAGCAGACTGGCAACTAATCAAAGAATGCTCTGTAGCAGGCCAGCAGGTTGCGGGGTAATTTAACAATTTGAGCCTGTGAATTAACGGATTAGCGGGTCTTAGACTGTCCTGGAGGGTTCAATTCGCCTTCAGGGAACTGGGGTTTGACTCTTGGGTTTTCAATACAAGTATTGAAATGTCATTCATGACAAACTCCGCCAAATTGGAACTCAACCACCTTGGGCCCTTCAAGGTAGCTGCTGTATACAACAATCATACCTATCAACTCAAAGACACCCAAGGAAACACCAAGACACTCCACCATGACCGCTTGCGCTCCTGTCACATCATTCCCACACAAAGAATCTTTTGCAGACCTTCCCAGATCTCCTACAAGTTCTAATCCTGGTACCTGACAACAAAAAGGGGACAAGGGGGTGTTGCAAATGAGATTCCCCTCTTGTCTGCCAATGTATCTCACAGTACACAGGGGGCACTCTATGAGTTGCCTCATGACATATCTAACAGCATGGATCAGCCTGAAGGCAAGGTCAAATTACGGGCACTATCTCCTAATTAGAAGTGCTGCCAATTTGACCTTGCTGATCCCTGCACAAGTTATTCCTTGGCTTCAACCCTTACATGACCCTGCCACTGTGCCACCCCTGGTGACCTTATGGCTTTCCCCATATAGTATATTAGTCACAATATTGATCAATAAAACTTATCTTATTATTCTCATTCTTGTCCTTTATATTGGACTGTTGTCTTCCCCCAATCAAATACTGAACTATAATTGGTTTAGTTTCAATAACTGTGTACTTGGAAGACTTCTAAGAGATTGACTTTGTGCATGTGTAGTTGTAAGGGGTTTTGGGGAAAAGATATTTAGTTTTTGGTCAATTAGAGTAGTAAAGCCTCCCATTTTTACAGCCCCCAGGCCTTTTCTGGGCTCTCAATTTGTGCCAATCAAAGTCCCCCTTACAAGGGCACTTATTGTCAATGTATTGCTGGTGGGGCTAGCACCAACTTATCTGATTAGGGGCGCTTCCAGTCACAGGAAAAAATTGTGGGAGAACATTGTTGGATCTTCAGAAACCCATCATAGCTTGATTGCTTGCTTCCACAATGGCCTTGTGTTGTAACTGTGCTGTTTTAGAAGAGTTACAAGGTGAAAATATTTGGAAACTAGATAATATTCTTTATTAAGAGATAAGTATTATATATTCATTGTGAATCATAGATAACAGAAACATGATAGCGTTGATCACACAGTGGGATGGTGAAGGGGGTGGCCTGATCCTGGTAATGAGTCAAGCGCCAAAACAAGGTATCCACCGTAAGGGATAAGCTTCTGTCCATGTTGTTAGATTTGGAAATTTGAGTTGACTTCCTAGTTTAGCTTCAAGTGACTGGATAATCAGATTGCGGGTCACAAACCTGCTTACTCAGAACTTTGCTGGCGGGTTGAGCCTGCTGTTTTGACACCCCTCCTAACTGAAGGTCAGCCTCCTCTGGGGGCAGGTTGTCAGGGAGAATGTCAGGAGTCCAGGCTCCATACTGGAGTAACTGTTGTTCAGTGGCAGGTAGGACGGTCTTGCATTGTTTTTGACTTGCTTTACAGGGTCTTAGGTGGTCATTATGGAGGACTTTGTCTTGCTTGTGTTTTCTGAGCGCTTGCACAAGGTAAGTGTTGTTTTTGTTTACCTTTAGGATAATGACAGGGCCCACTTTTTCTGGTTGTAATTTACTCTTGTCAGTATTCATTACCCAGACTTTGTCACCAACCTCATGTCTGTCTTGGACAGGGACAAAGATATTCTGTAGATGTTTCTCTTCTCTTTCTAATTGGTTGCTATTGGCCTGTATGACTTGAGGGTCTGAGCAGGATGGAACTTTACTGGGCATTTCTAGCTTGGGTCCTGATAGCGCTTGGATGATATTGGGTTGTGTGCCATAAACTAGCTTGAAGGGGCTTTTCCTGGTGGATCTGTTCACACGGGTCCAGCAAACAAGCAATGCGGTTGGTAGCTGCTTATACTAGTCCACAGGTCTGCCGGCAATGAGCTTGGCCAGGGCCTGCGCTAGGCTGCCATTCAGCTGCTCCACGCATCCATTGGTCTGAGGATGATAAGGTGTTGTCACTGTATGCAGGACCCCATTTTTGGTGTAGTGTATGTTGGTGTCTTCATAGGTCAATTCTTTGCCTATGTAGGCTATCAGGAGTTCTGGCTTTCTGAACTTACTGATAATTTATTTTCCTATGAATTGCCACACATCATTGCCTGTGTGAGTTTTTACTTCTTGCGCCACTGGCCAACAAGTGGCAAAATCAATAGCAGTGATGATGTATTTATTCTCATTGTGCTTTCCTGGCATGGGGCCCACAATGTCTAGGGCCCATACTTTGAAGCGTAGCTGTGAAGAAATAGGCAGTACAGACTTTGGTGAGGTGTTACTTTTTGCAAATTTTTCACATACTTTGCATTGTTCTAGGACTTCCTGGACATCCCGGTATAGGATTGGCCACCATGCTTTATGTTTGAGGAATTTGTAGAGGTTGCGGCTTTTGGTATGTCCTAGGTCTCTGTGGCAACGTAGGATGGTGTCAACTCGCTGATGTGTAGGGATGTAAGGGATAGTGGTTATGTTGGTCATTTTTCAATGTAAAGTCCTGTACACGTCTTCAAATATGTGTTTGTTATTGATGACTGTTTTTTTGTGATGTCAGTGGTGCCAAGGGGAAGCCTTTGTCCTTTGGTTGGAGTACTAGGATGGGCCAGTCTGGGTTAAGCCCATTCTCATCCCTTGTAGCTCTAACATATAGGTGCAAGAGTGCATCTGCCATGGCAAGTTCAGGACCAGGTTTGTACTGTATGACCATATTGAACCTTTCTAGGAGTTAAATATATTGTGCTTCTTGGCAGGAAAGGTTCACCTGTATTTTGAAGTATATGAGGGATTTGTGGTTGGTTGATGCTGTGAATTCCTCCTGTTGTTCCAAGTAACAACGCCATTTGACCAAGCAGTGCACAATTATCAACAATTTCTTGTCATTTATAGGGTATTGGCACTTGCTGTCTGTCAGTTTATGTGACTCATAGGCTACAGGCAGGAAGTCACTGTCATTGTTCTTGATTTGTAGTACTCCCCCAATGGATGCATCAGAGGTGTATGTCTCCATTTGATATTCCCCATCATGTTTGGGGTATTGTAGAATGGGTGCGGTTGTGAGTTTCTCCTTAAGACGTCTGAAGCAATGATTGTGTTGGGGAGTCCATATGAACTTAGATTTGGCGCCAGTTATGGCAAATAAGGGTGCAGTCAGGACGCCACAGTTGGGTATAAATTGTCATACATAGGCCACCATTCCCAAGATTGTGCAGAGTTCTGACTTGTCCTTTGGCAGTGGAATTTTACAAATGGCCTGAATTTTCTGGCTGTCAGGTTTAATGCCATCTTTTGAAACTAAATGTTGCAGGAAGAGCAACTGTTAACGGAAGAACTGCCATTTGGAGGGCTTGGCTAGCAGCTTATGTTGCGCCAGGGTAGCAAAGAATGCCTCCAAGTCCTTGTGGTGTTGTTCTACCGAGGGGCTATAGACAATAATGTTGTCCAGGTATACCAGGGCATGCTTGCCAATGTGAGGGGCAAACACCTCACTCATAAAAGTCACAAAAGTTGACGGGGATTTGTCATTCTGAAATTGAGTACCACACACTTGTATGAGCCATATTTAGTGTGGAAGGCTGTTTTGGGTATATCTTCCTCCTTGATACAGATTTGGTTGTAGCATGCAGTTATGTCAATCTTGGAGAAGACTGTGGCACTGCCCAGGGCATCAAAGAGGTTGTTGATGAGTGGGAGTGGGTAACAATTTTTGATGGTAACTTTGTTTAGGGCTCAGTGATATATGACTGATTGAAGGGTACTGTCTTTCTTTGCCACAAAGAATACTGCAGCACCAAAGAGAGACTGTGAGGAATGGATAAGACTTTTTTCCAACGCTTCCTTGAGGTAAGCACGTAGAGCGCTGGCTTTGTTTGGGGTAAGTTGGTAGATGGGTTGCGCCTTAGGTATGGTTTCTTTGAGTTGGATGGAGAGTTAGATGTGTTTCTCTGGTGGCAACCCTGGTAGAGCATCTTTGATGATTTCTGGATGGCAGGCTACAATTTTGCAATCCTGAGAAGTAGTGGTATATTGGTGGCCCTTGAAATGTATGATCTTTTACTGGAAGGAGTCCCAGTCAATTGCCTTGAGGTTCTCCTTTTTGTCCAGGTTTCTGTCATGCGTACAAAGATGTGGTTGCGCAGGAGTTGGTCCACTGAGTCAGGGTAGACCTGGTTATTGACGCCTTCACATTTGATGGTTAATACTGAGGTTGGCCAGTCTACATGAGGGTAATTACTTTACAACCAGTCCCAGCACAATATCAAACTTGGGAAAATCAATGATGGGGCCCTGGATGATGGAATGCAGGTTTTATAGAATGGCAGAGAAAGGGGCAGTTTCCTTGTTACAGCAATGAGATGTTCATCAGCTAAAACTACATTTTTAATCCCCAAAGGATTAGTCGTCAGCTTGAACTTGTCTACAAAGCTGCTGCTGACTATGGTTTGGTCAGCGCCCAAGTCCAGGAGTACTGAGCCTGTGTAACTTCAAAAGCATAAAGGATAAGACATCAGTTTACTGGGATGTATGGCAATGGTGTAGAGGACTGGGTCTTCTGAGAGTGCTTGGATCATTGGACATGGATCCATGTCCTTGGTTTGTTACTCATTTTTGGGCAAGCTGGGAGTTGTGCAGGGAGAGCTTGGCTTGCTTAGTGCTCTCCCCGGGCTTTTTCCTTGTCCTGATTGTCTTGTATGGCAGTGATACAGAAATGGGTACAATTTGACTGACTGTTGTTAAAGTTTCTGTGCCCATTCAAACCTGCAGGTTTGTGGTTTGAGTTGCTGTTATTGTTCCCAGGATTCAGTTGGTTGGAGCGTCCAGTTGGGTGAGAGTCCTTGGGTCTCTCTCTCTTCCCTTTTTGTGCCTTATGGAGAGAGTTGGATGTTTGTTCTGCTTTCTCCTCCTCACAATACAGGCTTTTCAAGTTGGTCACATGGTCCAAGTTTACATGGCTCATTACATGCAGCTTGAGTGATTTGTAGTACATGAGATGGGTAGCTGGGGTGTCAAAGGCCATACCTGAGGGGGCACGTAGTTGGAGTTCCTTGTATGCTCATGTGAGCTCCTTCACCGTGCCTGTTTGGGTGAGATTCTTCACTTGGTGTATGATCATGAGTGTGGTGCCCTTTAGCACAAACCTTGCCAAGAAGTCCTGCTTGAAGGTATCCCAGTTCTTGTTGGTGTGTTCCTTGTACCACTTGTTGCATCAAGTGCCAGCGTCATGGGTCAGGCAAATGGAAATCTCTGCAATCCAAAATTGCTGTGGGCATTCCATCTGAGCCATCTTGCTTTGGGAAGACTGGATCCATGCAGCAGTGTTGTTGTTGTTGGCCCCAGAAAAAGGTTTTAAGGCAGCGCTTTGCAGTCTTTGGGCTACATAAGCAAGCATGGTGTTTTTGTTGGTTGGTTGCGGCATAGAAGAGGGAGCCTGAAAGAAACCTTGTGCAGACATGGTGTTAAAGGCGGGTAGTGGAATCACTGTGTTCTGGTACAGGACAAAGCCATCAGGTATCTCGGCACCAGGGGTGTACAGGGTTCAATCCAGTAGGAGGCCAGACATAATTCTGTAAAGGATTTTTTGGCCGCGGCAAGTACGGGCAACAGGCAGAATTTTACAAGATAAGGTAGGATGGAGAACCTACTTCTGCTACAAATGTTGCAACTGTGCTGTTTTAGAAGAGTTACAAGGGGAAAAATATTTAGAAATTAGATAATATTCTTTATTGAGAGATAAGTATTATATAGTCATTGTGAATCATGGATAACAGGAACATGATGGCGTTGATCACACGGTGGGATGGTGAAGGGGGTGGCCTGATCCTGGTAATGAGTCAAGCGCCAAAACAAGGTATTCACCGTAAGGGATCATCATTTGTTCATGTTGTTGGATTTGGAAATTCAAGTTGACTTCCTAGTTTGGCTTTGAGCAACTGGATAATTAGATTGCAGGTCACAAAACACACTTACTCAGAACCTTGCTGGTGGGTTGAGCCTGCTGTTTCAACACTTGTAACAGTTTTCAATGAAAGTACAATGCCCCACAGGTACCTATTTACAGATATGGGGTTTTTACCCATTGGTGATGAGGGTGAGAAGAATGGTATTTCCATTGGTGACAGCCTCTGGGGTGGCAATAAGTGCCTGTTTCAAGGCAATGAGTTACTCTGCAACACATCCTGTTTGTTTGATGCTTAATAGGGGTTTTCTCATCACAATAGGAGAAAAGGGTTTATTAGAAGAATTTGGACACCTCTTTGAAGGAAACCCATGTGACCTTGGTTTTATGAACAGCCCACATATTAAACTAGGCATCAGGGACAACAGGGCACCCTTAAGCTGTGGCAACCCACATTAGTTTGGGAACCTGGTAAATGCAAAGATGGGTTTCCATGAAGTGTAACCAACTTACAATGTTTGTGCCCTCTAAATACTCATAAAGGATTTGGGTGTAGATTCAGCCTTTGCTGAGAGAGGTCTGACTGGGGCAGGGTAAAACTAATATTGTGTTGCCCTAGGTGAAGCCCATTGTTTAAATTGGTTAACATGAGCTGGTCTTGATATATAATCTATTCTTCTGGGATATTCCCCTGTAGATAGGCAGGAAGGGTTCTTGGTGAGAGTAGACATAAATCCAGTACTATGTCCTTTCTTGGGGGTTTCTTTGAAGGTAGGCTGTAAATTAAATTTACTGTTGCTATCACTGCAGCAACTGAACCAATAGTATTTTAGTGTTTGAAGGGGGAAGCCATCAGTCCAAAGGAAAATTAACAGAGATATGAGATAATATGGTAGCTTTATTGGGAAATGAAAGTTGTTATACAGTAAGGGAAGATCACAGAGCCGCAAAAAGATGGTATTGGTGGTGTGATCCACAAGGGGTTGGATTTTAAATAGCTTGTTGAGGGTGTTTAGCTGAAGTTGGCTTTGGTCCTTATAAGGAATTATTTCCCTGTATTTTGAAGTTCAAGGCAAAATGTGGGATGTTGTTAGATAAGTCATGGGGTGACTCATCAAGAGCCCCCTGTGTATTGTATGCCGTGTTGAAGTGAGGTGTTGACCTTGGTTGCAGCAATTTGATCATGTTTCTTATGACAAATAAAATATTTTATACATACAGGCTATCATATATCTTGGTATTATTGAGATTCATAGGCAATGTAAAGCTTATCAGAATGAATGGATTGGTCATATTGATCCAACATTGCTTTTTGATCTGTGCTCCCAAATATTTGTGTATCCTGGATTAGCAATCTTTAGCCATTAATGCATGAGTTTGGTTGTCCATTTGCTAGTAGAACTATGTTGCAACAAAGCATCATTGATGGTTCTAAACCTTTGATCACTTTAACAAGCATGCAGCTTTAGCACTGCTACAAAATAAAAAGAAGATGTATTAGGCTAGATAGATCCTTTTTAGAATGAAGGGATTTTTAAGCTTGTGATATAGCTTCAAAAAGGAGAAGGTATTGATAGATGATACATGATTCCTGAAGAAACTTAGTAGCACTCTTTATTTGGAAACTGTTTGACATGCGGCTTCAGCTGGCACACTTAGTTTGATATGTCTTGATATCAAGCCTTGGGTGGATTGAGTCAAGTCATAGGTCTATGTTTTGGTTAATTCAAGGATCCCTGAGGATTGGCCTAGATTGTTTGACATTGATGATGCTGCATCAGTCTCCCATCAACTTTGCTAAGGGCTTTAAATATAGTCATTATGGTTATCTAACAAGTGATTTATTGAATGGCTTCTGCTGGTCAAACTTTAAAAAATTTCAGGAAGAATAAAGATGGGAGGGTTCCAGATCAGAGTGTTTCAGTGGAGTAAAAATAGGGGTTGCTTAATAGAAAGTACAGTGGTTTCATAACATGTTGAAATAAACCAAATCAACTCAGCCTAATGGCAAAATTGAAGTGAATCCAAATCTATTTTAATTTAATATAAATTCCTTGTTTCAATTTGGTTTTTAGACTGAGATAATTTTGTTTATCTCAACAGGTTATAAAACTAATGTACCACAAAAGGATTCAGTAGTTGCAGGTTCAAAGTATCTTGGAATCAATTAGTGCAATTCAGGAAGGGATATACTCATGACTACCTTCAGGAAAACAATCCTTGAAAAAGTTGTGGATTCTGGTGTGTGCCTCCTTGTCACTGAGTGGCATGTACCACTTAACTTGATTACTCCAGCTAGTTTCCAAACATCTGTTTATAATTTTTATTCACAGCTCTGATCTCTTATGGATAAATGATACCTTTCCTCACACTACTTAAGCTAAAGAGAGCAGATTCAGTAACCAAACTAATTAAGGGTAAGGGGTTGATAGACATTATCAGCATGCTGAACTTCAATTATGAAGGAACCAGAGATCTTTAGGTGTGTTGCTGTTAATTATCCTTATTCATTCGAGGACAATCCACTTTCATGCAAAAGAAGCGGACTTTTATATTTCATTCTGGAGTGCATGCTCGGTGTAGAAAGAAAAGGCAAAAACATTCAATCCCTTAAAGCCATGACCACATCATTACAATGGCGCTTGTAGAGAAATGCAATGTTATCTTTGCAGAAATATTTTTTAATGATACTCAGCCTTATTAGGCGGCACGATATCTATTCCTTTTTGGGCAGGGGGGCATACACAGTGATGTCTCCAGCTTTTGTAGAGACAGACTCCTGTGGAGCGGCAGCCCCGGAATCCAGGAAAATAAACTCAGTACAGCCTTTGATGAGGGAGCAGAAACCCACTTGATTGTCTTTTAGGACAACTAATGAAGAAGGTTCGGCACAGAAGAAGACTAAAACTTTAGCAAAGAAGTTAATAAACCCTTACCTTGGCCATCCTTAATAATATTGTTATCAGCAAACAAAGAACGGGCAGCGCGAACAGCCGCAAACGAATGCTCAAAGTCCTTATCAGCAGTGGGACTGTCATAAGAAGCCTTGGCCACAGGATAGCGAGCCAAACAAATAGAAGGAATGGTGTCCTGAGGGCGGCGTGGAAGACGCTGGTAAAGCTCTTCAGTAAGGAAGGGCATGAATGGGTGCAGTAACTTCAGGCCTGCCTCGAGACAGACGTAGAGGGTGTCCTGCATGGAGCGGCGCTTGGAGGCATTTTCAGGAGACACATCGGCAACGACAGGCTTCATCATTTCAACAAAGACATCACAAAGGTCATACAGCCAGAAGCTATGGACAGCTGTGGTGGCAACCATAAAGTTGCGCTCCTCAAGTGCTTTGTTGGTCTCGATAGCAGCCAAGTTGAGTTTGTTGAGAATCCACTTTTCAACAAGAGATTCGTGACCAGTAGGCTCGGCATCAGAACGAGGAACGAAGCCCTCGTCTAAGCGCATCATGACGAAACGAGTGGCATTCCATACTTTGTTGCAGAATTTGCGGTAGCCAACCACGCGCTGAATGTCCAAGTTGATGTCACGCCCAACTACAGGGTATGCGCATAAAGCGAAGCGAAGGGCATCGGTACCACACTCAGGAATGCCCTTAGGGAAATCAGCTTTCTGACCCTCGCGGGCTTTCTTGACCTCGCGGGGGTCAAGGTTACCCTGTTCGAGCTTCTGGTGGAGAGCTTCCAAAGTAATTCCTTCGATAACATCGATGGGGTCCAGGACATTGCCCAGAGACTTACTCATCTTGCGGCCATGAGCGTCGCGGATCATGGCGTGGCAAAGGACTTCACTGAAGGGTACCTTGCCAGTAAGCTTTGTACCGAGCATCACCATACGCGCTACCCAGAAAAAGAGAATATCCCAGCCCGTCTCAAGAACAGAATTGGGATAAAACAGCTCCAAGTCACGCGTGGCGTTAGGCCAACCAAAGATAGAGAAGGGCCACAGACCAGACGAGAACCATGTATCAAGGACATCCTCGTCCTGTTCAAGGGTAAAGCCGCTGCCAAACTTAGCAGTTGCCTTTTCGTGGGCTTCCTCATAAGTACGTCCAGAAACCCAGAAGCTATCATCATCACGGCTTTGAGTCTTGCCAGGGATATTGACAAAGTACGCAGGCGCACGATGGCCCCACCAGAGTTGGCGAGAAATACACCAGTCCTGGATATTCTCCAACCAGCGGAACCATTCGCGTTCAGATGCTTTGGGCAGAATCTTGAGATCACCTTCCTTTACAACTTTGATGGCCTCGGATGCCATGGCTTGGCAGTTGACCCACCATTGGGGCTTGAGGATGGGTTCAATAATATCCCCCGAGCGAGTACAGATGGGAACAACCATGGGATTGTCCTTGGTTTCAACGAACAGCCCCTTTTCTTTAAGAGCCTCAAGCACAACTTTGCGGGCATGGAAACGGCGGAGGCCTTGGAATGGGGCACCGTTTTCATTCAGGGTACCGTCATCATTGAAAATATTGATGAATTCCAAGTTTTGACGCTTTCCAAGTTCGAAATCATTCATGTCGTGCGCTGGGGAAATCTTGACAGCACCAGTTCCGAATTCCATGTCCACTGCTATCTCGTCAGTGACAATGGGGATCCTGCGTCCATTGAAAGGATGAATGACAAACTTCCCATGCAGGTGCTTGTATCTCTCGTCTTTGGGATGTACAGCAACAGCAGAATCGGATAACATGGTCTCAATACGTGTAGTGGCAACAACAATCTTTTCGTCACTGTTTTCCAGCTGATATGCAAAAGAATGAATGGCACCAAATTGGAATTTTTCTGATTGATCGTATCCCGGTACATTCAACCAAGTGATTCCCTTTAATTCTTTATTCTCAACCTCAAGGTTGGAGAGTGCAGTATTAAGATGGACACACCAGTTCACTAGTCTCTTTGCACGGTAGATGATGCCTTCTTCGTGGAGCCTCACAAAGGCCTCAGTAACCGCCTCGTTGAGCTGAGGATCCATGGTAAACTTAACCCGATCCCAGTCGTACGAACCTCCGAGACGTTTTAGCTGCTCATAAATGCGAGACCCGTATTGCTCTTTCCATTCCCAGACTTTATCGATAAACGCATCACGCCCAAGATCATGCCTAGTTTTATTTTCGGTTCGATATAGGGACTTTTCTACAACGCTTTGGCAGGAGATACCAGCGTGGTCACAGCCTGGATTGAACAGGACAGTTTTCCCTAACATCCTATTCCACCGAATAAGACAATCTTGAACAGCGCCTGTAAGGGCATGTCCAATATGAAGTGAGCCGGTGACATTGGGAGGGGGGATAGGGATAACAAAGGCACCTTCAGGACGAATATTGCCATCTTCAGTAAGCTGGGGCTTAAAGAAACCTTCCTTAACCCACCAGTCGTACCATGCAGCCTCAACAGATTTAGGATCGTATGAGCCAGCAATAGGAGTAGAAGTATCTGCAGGCTATAAATACCACAATAAAGAATAAAAATACCCTTTTTATCACCAGGTTTGGTCAAGCTAACGAAAGTATTCGCTTCCGCTGCTTTAACACCAACGGTATTCTCTTTTTTCTTGGACTAGGGAGATTCGGCTTTAAATAAAAAACTTGGCTTGGGGTCTTTACCTGCTTATCGCTCTTGGCAGCTTGGGCGGCTTGCTTGGCAGCAAACTTTTCCAGCTTGGCCTTACGCTTGGCCTCGTTTTTGGCTTCGTTCTTAGCCGCCTTCTCGGCCGCCAACTTCTGCTCTTCCGTCAAGGTGGCCGGTATAGGTTGATCTTGCGACGACATATTGAACCTCAGATAACTATCTATGAACTTGACTTCTAATTCAAAAGGATATCTGAACGATCGGTGTGGATTTCACTGCTTCATGGCTGGGCTAGCTTGAATTTCAACCATCACCCTTAAATTTTCAACCCCGATACCATAGCAAAATCCTCAGGCTGGATCGAGAAGCTTCCATCCAATTTTCAAGCCAATCAAGCTAATGCTTGAAGCAGAATATGCAGTTTAAAATCGCCTTTTTTGTGAACAACAAACGTGTAAAATCGGTAATAATTAATCAACCAAGAGGCAGAGGTTTATTTGCAACAGT
Organism: Entomophthora muscae; assembly: GCA_014839935.2. Classification (NCBI taxonomy): domain Eukaryota; kingdom Fungi; phylum Entomophthoromycota; class Entomophthoromycetes; order Entomophthorales; family Entomophthoraceae; genus Entomophthora; species Entomophthora muscae. Next base: position 131,442 of record QTSX02002163.1, read on the forward strand.
TGACCAATTAAAGGCATCATTGGGAATTTACAAGCTTCAAATACCCAAAGCTCAATTGTCTTCACCACAACCCTTCCTTTTTCATTCTAGGCCTGGTATACTTTCAAGCAGGTGTCATTGGCAGGTAGGGGGTAACAGTAGCCAGCAGAGCTCTCAAGGAAGTAGCTATGATATGTGCCCATCTTGTAAATGGTGTAAGGGCCCTTCCATTTAAACTTGAACCTCTTGGACCAGGTGATTGCTAAAGCTGTCAGGGAACCAACCCTGGGTGGCTGGCCCATTAGGATCTGGAATTGGGCAGGCTGTAGGCTGGGTGGGCAGAGCCCACCATAGGATTAGCACTGTCAAGATTTTTTGTTCTTGAAGAAGAAGAGTTATTGTTTTTATTAGGGTTGTTATAAATGTTGAGATTGGGATATCTGTATGGGGACAGATGTGCTTCTAATTGGTGTTTGATTGCAGCAACTGGCAGATTTTTGTTGCTGCTAGAGCCAAGTAAAGAGAGAGTCCTGTGGTCTTTGGGACGCAACACCAACTGAGGTGGTTTGGCAGGATTCTGGAAGTATCAATAATACACTCTTATTGTACTTGACACTACTACTATTTGGCTTAGTAGTAATGTTGATGGTTATTAATTTTCTGCCTTCCAAGTGATCTTGGAAGGGCTTTTTATAGCGTAAAGGTAGCAGCCAGATTAGTGTCTAGCTGTGGATAACTCTTACTAGCTAGCCTATCATCCCCAAGCTACTGGTTTCACCCCCCAGAGTTGGATTCCAAACCTGAATAAGGTTTTGGAATGAGGTAATATCCTAGGCTGCTAATTTCTCCTCTTCAGCCTGGATATCCCTTGACTTAGTTAAGACCAACTAAGTTGACATCTATAGGGCTGGGTCCTGTCTTGTTCTCGGTCTAATGCAAAAAACTTGCACGGGCGGTTTTCTGTCTCATTTCTTGGTGAAACAGGATGTTTGTAATTTCCCGTCTTTATTCCACAGGGCAGATTTGCATCTATTTTAGGATCCATAATGCCTAGCATCTAACTATAGAAGCTTCTGGATTGGCCCATTACCTGAGACCCTGAATGTCTCTGGTGTCTTCTGGAATGTAAACTATAACAGTTTTGATATAGTTTCTCCGTATTCCGGAATAGATGTCTCGCACCTGGCTGTGGCCTGTCTATTGTTAGCCCATAGATTTAGTGATGGGAATATAGATCATTCAACCCTGATAGATCAGGATTTCCTGACATTTCCCCCACTTGACTGAGCTATATAGTCTTGGCAAACATCTCTATCACTGGAATATGAGCAATAACTCTAATTACTCCGGTATTAGCAACAAGACTGATGCCCACCGGATGGTGATGCAGATTTCAGAAGAAGACCAAAGTCATTTTTGCGGACTTTCCAAAGAGGCCAAGGTGGCATTGCTTCGTGGGCTACGTCAATTGTATACTGGCTCACTATGTCTGGACTAGAGAGTTCAGTACCTGGTGAAAACAGTGATGAAATCCCAGTGCAGAATACTACTGTGGGGTGTTCTTCTGTTGGTGGGGAAAAGCGCCTGAGTGAGGCCCAAGCTGGTTCAGCGTGTACCTGCTCTTGCAACTTGAAGAGGGAGCCCTTGGTTGTCACAGTAAGTTCCATAGTGCTGGGTATTGTCTGTCCAAGTAAGAAGGCACAGAAGGCTGGAAAACCTGTATCAAAATTGACCGAGTTAACGGATTTAAACCAAATGGTTGATCAAAAATGGGTCACAGCTGCTCCAGTATGCCAGCTGAAACCAGCTCCCCCTTGTAAACTGACGTTGATAAATCAACGTAATATGAGGGTCACCCAATATAAGCTCATTAATTGGAATGGTTGTCAGAAACTGGTCACACAAGGGTTCTTCACAACCTGGACTAGATACTTACTTGAAGATGCTAAAGAAATAGGAGATCAAGACTCAGGTGGTATTGCTTAGTCAATTTTTCTGATATATATTGAATAATTTTCCCTGTAGCAACTCTAAGAGTTGAGTCCTTCTAAATTTACTCAATAAAAATCAATTATCCCAAGTTCTAATTTTAAATTTTAAAATGCATCCTGTGCTCGGGTTGTTGCGGTATATCCCGTACAATTTGATTCTGAACAGAATCATTTCAGGAAGATGGGGCCTGGCATCGGGAACTTTGTTGTTGGCGCCGCAAAATGTTAATTTCATGCCAGCCAATTTTGTAGCTCCTCCCTCCATTCCTGAAGATGAAAATTGGGTCACTTCTCAATGCCCAGAATTCTACGCTGAGGATGCATTGATGCTTTCCCAGGTCATTTATCTTGGTTTACTCTGGTTAGGATTGATTGTTCTACTTAATCCTGGAGTTACAATTGGAAAATTCACAAAAAAATATCTGAAGCCGCGTTGGTGGTTAATCATCAATTCTATGTGGATTTGGGTGGTTATTCCCCATCATTTAGAAACGATATCATATTATCCAGTGATTTCTGTCACATTGGTAGTGGATCCACATTCTGATACCTTTATCTATTGCTCGGTTGACAGTAATCTGCCCAACCTCAATTCTGTGCCTTTGCTTCAATTGGGTAAGGAGGGGTTTTCCATTTCCCAACTTTATTTGGGAATGTATATAATTCCTCAATTCCTCTTTGTGTTGATGGGCCAGTGTCCACACCTCAATCTGAAGTGGTGTATTACTCATTCTAGTGAGGGTTTACATGCAGTTGAAGACAAAGAACTGGCAGAGCAGCTGGGGGAGTAGTTTGTGGAGCTCTTAGTGGAGACTGGTGGTTCCAGCAGGGTGACAAGGCCTACCAAAGCTATGATCTAGACTTTGGCTTGCGGGTGTCTGCCAGCTTACACAGAATGTTGACCAAAGTATTGTTGGCTCTCTCAATCATTTCATTAGATTCTAGATGGTATGGTGTGGAGAGCACCCCCCTCACGCCCATGAGCTCATTTAATTTGGGAATTACATGAGCAATGAAGTTTTTTCTGTTGTTGGTAAGAACAAACTGAGGGAAGCCATGTCAATGAATGATCTGTTCCAACACAAACCTGGCAGTTGACTTTGTGCTTACGTGCTGTAGAGCTCTGGCTTCCACCCATTTTATAAGCTGGTCAATTGCCATAATAATATAGCACAATCAACCAACACCCATGGGAAGGGGCCCTACTACGTCTATACTAACAGTATGCCAAACAAACTTAGGCTCTACTGCTTTGTATTGGGGCTTACCAGTAAAAGGTTCCCCATGTTGATACTCCAAACAGTAAGTCAGGGTCTCTTTTACGTCAAAGAGGAGTGACTCCCAGTAGTAGTGGAGTTAAAGTTGGTGAACTGTCTTCCTTAAGCCACCATGACCCACAGCCTTGTGGGCAGCCATGATCAGATTTGGGCGCTCTGAAGGCCTCAAGAAATGTATTTTGCACCATCATGGTACTTATACAATTTCTGGCTCTCAACCTTGCAGTCTTTTTGGAGCTTGCAGAGGATAGCCTGTACTTTGTCTGGTTTGTCCTCAAACTGGTTTTTGAACATCTATTGTACAGTAGGTTGGCCTGAGTTGCTACTATAGCAACTGTGGGGAGTCTCAATAAGCATTCCATGTTCTGGTGGTTGGCGCCTGGGTGGTGGACTATGGTATAATTGAAAGCCTGGAGCTTCAATGCCCATTGGGCCAAAAATTCTTCTGGCTCCCTAAGGTTTTGCAACTAGCTGATACTAAAATGGTCTGTTACCACGTTAAAGTGTACCCTGTGCAAGTATACCCTAAATTGCTTGTAGGCATATATCACAGTGAGGCATTCCCTTTCAGTGACTGTGTAGTTCCGCTCATGTATGTTCAGAGAGCAGCTAGCATAGGCCACTGGGTGCTCCGCCCCTGTGTTGTCCAACTGGGAAAGGACGGCTCCTAGAGCAGATAATGAAGCATTCATATGTACAACAAAAGGTCTGCTAAAGACCAGGTACATTAATACTGGGCTGGAGGACAGGCTGGTGCAGAGGGCATCAAAGGCGTCCTGACACACTGTTGTCCACAGTAAGGGGACTACATTATTTAGTATATGAAACAGGGGTTTGCAAAGCATGCAAAGTTGGGGATGGAGCAACAGTAATATCCTACCATCCCTAAAAAGACCTGGATATTGCGCTTACTTTCTGGATGCTTCATCTTGGTGATTGCCTCTACTTTAGCTGGCTGGGGGCGGAGTCCTGCTGTATCTACCACAAATCCAAGGTACTCTAACTGATCCTTAAAGAATTGGCATTTTCAGGGTTTGATCTTCAAGTTGGCGTCTGCCAGTCTCTTGAAGACAGCCTCCAGGTGCTCAAGGTGTTCAGTGAAAGTTTTTGAAAACACATTGATATCATCCAGATAAACTAGGACACAGGAGAGCTTGAGATCACCTAGTATGGTGTCCATGGTCTGTTGGAAGGTTGTGGGCGCATTATATAACCCTTGTGGCATTCAGGTTGGCTAGAAGAGGCCTTGAGAAGTGATTATTGCGCACTTCTCTTGTTCCTCTGGTGGAATTTTGATCTGTCAGTACCCCAATATGAGGTCCATGGCTGATAAGTACTTGGCCCCTCCAAGTCAATCTAGTGTGTTGTCAATCCTGGGCAGCAGGAATAAAGTCCTTCTTTGTAATTAAGTTCAGACGTTGGTAGTCTATGACTACCTGATTACTTACGTCCTTCTTTTTTTACTATCAGGATGGGTGATGCCCAAGGACTCTTGGATGGAATTGACATGCCTCTGTCAAGAAGTTGCTGGATTTCATTACTCACAGTTTCTTCACTGGCTTTTGAGTGTTGAATTGATTGGAGGCAAACAGGCTTATTATCACCTGTTTCTATGTGGTGAATGACCTCATTGGCACATCCAAGGTCAAAGTTGTCCTCCACAAATATGCAGCAGTATTTTTTGAATAGCGCACTGGCTTGCTCCTGTTCAGTCTCATTGAGGGAAGAAAGCTCGGCCAGTGGTGTGGTCACATATGCTGTGGCTTCAACTCAATCAGGTAATCCTATTTCTGATAAGTCTCCAATACACTTGAAACTGTCCAGCTCTCCAACTGGAAGAGGATGGATAAACCCAACAATCTGGCTCTTCTTGATGTGGATATTGTGTCCTTGAAGGTTGTCCAGTAGGACGTGGATTTTGCCGTGGCCAGGAATGATGATCCCTGGGGCAATGCAAGGTTCAAATCTTGAGCATCCCCATGGCTGATGAACTTTGCCATATATTCCTGCGGGGATGTCCAAAGTCAGACCTTTATTCACAACCTGCTGTTGGCCAGATTCAAGTGTAAGGGTTGATCAAGAGCGGAGCAGAATTCCTGTGTTCTCCTTAATTTGGGTGGACAGCCATTTCCCTTTTTCCCTGTACAGGTGTAGGGAACTGCCACCACACCATCCTTATACTCCAGATTAATGCTAGGTTTTACCTTAGCTGGTGGTTTAGCGTCCCATGTGTAATACAGTGGGATGGTCTGGCAAAGGATAGTCAGAGTGTTGTCTTTCATGTCCAATCTAACCCTGTATTTACGTAAAAATGCAGTACCAATGAGCACGTTGTAATTTTTATTGGGTAAGACCACAGCAGAAGAGGACACTGCAATGGAGCCAAAGCTCATTGGCAGGGCACTGTAAGCTCCTTCAGAGGTGGTTGTATGTTTGCCGTCAGTACTATATACCCTGGTGTACACAATGTCATGAGCAATACCTAGCTTTCTGACAAGGCGGGTGAACACAATATTAATAGGGGCACCACTATCTATTATGGAGCTCACCTTGACTTTACTGACAGAGATATCTGCATAATCACATTCAGAGTAGAGTTCAGAGTGTAAGTTTAATATGTGTACACCCAAGAGTACTGGAGTATTGAAGTACTGCTTGAGACTTTGGCCAATCTTGGGAAAGTTGGCCTCAATTGTCTCAATTAGAAGAGAGAAGTGTACTCCCTTCAAGGAAGGTAGGTCACTGGTTATGCTAGGATCAGAAGAAAGGCAAGTTTCCTGTACTTGAGCTGTGTACAATTTGAAAACTGTCTCTACAGCGTTGGGCGCAACCTTCTTTGGGCGGCCCCTACCTCTGGCAGTAATAGTATAAAGGTCGCCTGACACAAGCATGTGTAAAGGATCCTCTTTGAATTCTTGTTTGGGGGCAAAGTGGGACAGCTGACTGGCTAGAGGCAGATCTAATATTGATGCCTCTGGAGTTGTTGTCTCAGAGGGAGCTGTATTGGATTCAGCTTCCTCTGATGACTGGCAGTCTGGTTCTTTTGGAATAGGGGGTGGCAGACTCAGTATATTCCTCTACTGGCCCGCCTTGGATTTTCCCTGATCTTCCTGTTTTTGGTTAACCACCACATTTACTGAGTATTTGCGCCCCTTTTCTTTGAAGGCGCTTGCCCAGTGTCCTTTTTTCCACATTTGTGGCAAGGGCCTGGTGGGTCCTTGGCCTTGTAGCCGCCCCCTGATTTATTGGTGGTTTCAGAGGCAGCATCATTGGACTTGGGTTTGTGAGTCTTATCCTTGGTTAGTGTGTGTGTGGTTCCTGTCCATCAGTCCCCAAAGTGTGTCCTGGGTCATAGCCAGTGACTGGCTGGAAGGGTTTGTCATTCTCTAGTAAGGGAAAATGTATCTCAGAAATATGTATAGGGGTTGAAATGGGCTTTTATTCACTCTCAGAAGAAAGATCCCCTTAGAAACCTTCTGGTATATGGCCCAGGGGGTCAGGGAAACAATATGTGTTTGACAATAATTGGATTCCTCTAACAATATCTTGGACTCCTTGTACTTGGTCTTGGACTCCTGCACCTTATTCTTGGATTTCTTCTTCTTAAACTTGGACTCCTGCGCTGTGCTTAGGATCCAGCTCCTTATTCTTGGGCTCCTGCTCCATTATCTTGGGCTTCAGCTCTCTGTATATCTTTAGTAGCCTTGGTATTCCACTTGTATCAGTCCAACCAAGCTCCTGCTGGTGATTAAAAGGCTTCCAAAAACCTCTTGGCAGAAACCCAAAAAGATCCGGAAAAGACTCTGTCAAAGACCTAGAAAGACCTGGAAAAGACCTCATAACTTTCCAGCTAGCTTCCTTCTTATAGTGTCCTTTTCCCAACAGTTCCTCCTTCAAAATGGCTTTCTTCAAAAGCTTAAACCATTGGCGCTCACTTTTTCCTATAATAACTTAAGCTTACATACTTACTTTCTCAAAAGCTTAAAGTATTAATTCACTATTTCCTCACTTATACTTTAAGCTTTTGGCTTCCAACCAATCATATTTATCAGGAAACATTCCAGAACTCAACCAAAGAATGCAGAGCGCAGAAATAGACCATTTATGAAGTTCCACTGGGATCCAACTAAGAAATCAATTTCCATTGCTTAAACCGCTCAAATCAACAACTCTTTGCGCACCAAAGTGTTAACCAGCCCATTATTCTGGCACCAGTCTTCCCTGCATTTAACCTGAACCAAATTAAATAGTAGAATACTATTTAAATTGTTCTTTTTGAACCTCTTCAACATTTCCCCCATATATTTACAAATATAGTAAAATCCAAGGAAAACATCCCACCAAAACAACTTTGTATCCAGCTCTCATAGCAACATAACTTCATCTATCCTAGGAACTTAATAAATAAATATCTCACCCACACTTCTATCCACATTTCTTCTTGAGTTTACTACTAACCCAAGGCAAAAAATTCCACATTTTTTACCTCAGTAAATTGATTTGGCAAAATCTTGGCTCATTTCTCCAGACCACCAATTCTTCATCATCATCTTCTTCTGATCCTTTAGCCAGCTCCTGTATCATGACCAGCTAATCCTTCATCATGATCTTCAACCACATCTTCCAGCCCTTCATCTTAACCAGCAATCAGTCCATATTAGACAACAAACAGCTCATTCCAGTCTTTCAACAGCTTATCATCCTCTGGCTACTCCTTTATCATGACCAGCTGCTCCTGCATCATGATCTCTGAGTCCTTCAAATTTTCCTCACTAGGAACCACCTTAGTTCCACCTGCACAAAGAACCCTTTTTGGTTCCAAAATTCAATATGAACCAACAGTCCCTTAACTAGTCTTCACTGTGATCAAACAGTCCTTCTTACTAGTCTTCTCTGCTGATTCTGTGAACCACCTCAGTTCTTTATCTCAGTCCCTGTTACCAGAACCTGTAGATCCAGGCATGAGTCTACATTGAACTGGCGTTTGACTGGGACCTTGCAAGTGGCATTCCACTTAGGCCATTCAACCATAGATTAATGTCTATGTGATGTCTTTACTCACCAAGGTGATTAAATCTGGGCTTTTAGTTGCAAAGTAATCAGCTTTACTTTCCAGAGGCCTGATCACACCAAGTTCTTCAGCTGCTTTCCCAAGCAAACCTCCTTGATGACACCTCCAAGCAAATCTATGCCCTCCAATGCTTACTTCGGGTTCCCCCCAAAGCTCTCATAGGGGCATAAACAAGGACACCCTACCAGTCCATTAGGTAGGATGCTTGCTCACAGACCTCCTGCAAGTGTATCAGGGTACATAGAGCCCTCAAAGCTCTTCCTTTCCCTGGCAGCCCATGTTACCCGCCAGGGTTTAGACATCCTTCAGCCTGAGCAGCAAACACAACTCATCAGGCTGGATCACTCTCCACCCCAAACATACAAAGCTCCCTGCTGAGCTATCTCATTCTTCACCCCAAGCAGCCACAGTTCCCTGCTGGGTGAAGACCTCTAGCCCACAGCAGCCAATATCTTATGCCAGGTGGAGACAACATCTGCCTCTAGTAGTATTTACACCTACTAGCTAGGCCTTACCTTCCCTAGTAGCCAGCATTCCCTACTAGGCCTCTACCTTCAACAAATAACCAAACTTTTACTTGGCCAACATTAGCCCCACCTGTAAACCACCAAACATGTGGACTGTTACAGGGTGGATGCACAATTATTCTGTCCTTTATTTGGGGCTCTAAACTGGCCCCCTAGGTGGCTCAAATAGCTGGTGATCTGTTGGTTTGAACTATATTGATCCAAAACAAGAAACATGACATTAGCTACTCCCTGTATGGCTGCAGTGTACGTCCCATGATGATTCTGCAGTCCAACTCAGACAGGACACCAGCGCCTAAGAAAACCTGAGCTTCATGGTAGAAGCATTTGGCAAAGTCCTGAACAGACTTGTATTTCTTGAACAAGATGTTACCAAAATATGCCTTTTGAGCCTGTAATCTGGTTTTGCTACCAAATTATTCAATGACAGCCTGTTGTGCGTCTTCATAAGTCCAATCATCTAATGGTAGGCAGGGCATGATGACGTCTACACAGGTGGGATCAAGAGTTTTTATGAGGGTGGTTACCTTCATATGATCACTTGCACCTCTCATGGACATTTTGAAAAGGCAGATGAAAGTTCAAATGTTTCCATTTCTATCAAATTTTAGCAGGATCAGCGGCTTAAACTTATGGTCAGGGACAGTTGGTTCTGTGGCTTCCTTTCTAGTGTCATGGGTATTACTAGCACACAGTATTGACAAGGGAGTGAGAGGAGGCAAGGCTGCTACTGCCCAAGGAACTCTACAAGTGTCACCTGAATCATTACTCATGTGGTCAGGAGAGAGTTCAAAGAAATAAGGCAATGAAGAGTCTTTCTGCTGCTCTGGACTTGATGCTGGTACAGGCAACACTCTTCTGCTTGAAGATGTGCTACTTTCAGATGAGGTTATATTTTTCAATCTAGCCAGTCTGGCTAACACATTAGCTTCAAATTCCTTACGTGTTTTTTGTTTCTATGTACCCACTCTAGTAGAGAACTGTAGCTGTTCTCTGCTGTTAAAACCTTACTGGCTAAAAGATCCTGGCAGTTTAACAGTTCCTTGGTCTGGAACTCAGCGGCAGCAAGATCACAGCAGAGCCCTGCTATGTCTTCATACAGCTCAGATGCTAGATTCTGTGCATCTTTTACGGTGTCCCATAGCTTTTTCTGGTCATCAGCATATTCAACGTGATCCAGACAGCACTGATGGTGTTATGAATGACATTTCAATACTTGTATTAAAAACCCAAGAGTTGAGCCCCAGTTCCCAGAAGGCGGATCAAACCCTCCAGGACAGTCCAGGACCTGCCAATCTTTTAAGTCACAGGCTCAAATTGTTAAATTACTCTGCAACCCGCCGGCCTACTATGGAGGATTCCCTGAATATTTGCCAGTCTGCCGCCAAACTGGTGCCAATGAAGCCCATACCTACAAAGGAAATGCAACCTGGCTAACAGAGGTTGGGGAAGGACCTACTGTCAACCTGCCAAGAGCCAATACTGGATCTTTGAAATCAACACTGGAAGCCCTGGAATCAAACCCTGATTCTCTAAAGGCTACTCAAGTCACACAAAGTGGACAGGAATCTGCCCACTTGCTAAATTGCATACCCAAGTTGACAAGTTACTCCAAGACTCGCCAGTCTTCCAAGGACAATTCCCTGAATGGTCATCAGATTGATGCCAACCTTGAGCCACTAAAGACCTAAACCTATGCAGAGGTTGCAGCTTGCCTTAAGGAGGTTAAAACAAAACCTATTTGTAACTCTGCCAATAACCACCAGCAACTGCCAGCATTCTGTCCAGAGAAGGGAGTGCAATTGAACTACTCAGGTGACATAGTGAACAGTGGCGGCAGAACAAAGCATTGCCACTTCTATTCACCAGAGCAGGTGCTACCTGGATCTGCCACCCTAAAAACTCTAAGCCAAGATCCATGCCCTTCCAGTGCCTTGTCTGCAAACCTGAACCCTGCAAAAATCAAAGAAGCAAAGTCCCATGGTATAAAAACCCCGGCGGTATGGTGAAGACCACATTATCATTTTTGAATAATAATTTTTTTTGAACCTTTGGTTTGAACAAATCTTACCCTATCTAGTCTTAGTGATCTTCCATCTTAATTCCGGTCCAGTAGACTACCAGGCCGCTGCCCCCTCCCAAGACCAATCTACCAAATCAACCCAGGCTTTATACCGTCCCCCGGGAGCCCCCTTTGGACCTGTGCACTTTACTGAATACCCCCCAACCCGGCCTATTTGAAGTACAACTTGGAAACCATCCTCATTGCTGACCCTTTGGCAAGGACTAGAAGTACCAAATACATAGGACACAAAGGAAAGAGGGTCAGTATACTGCCCTTATTGTTCAAAGACAAGTACAACTACCTACCAGCGTACTTTGTTCCCATGACTTCACCATTAACCCCAGGACCAGACCGCCCATTGGAACTTACCGCTGCAGCTGAGACCACCTCTACCCAACTGTTTGGAGTACCATACATTACTTTGACAGGATTGGTGGATTCCATGGTCCCCAACTCTGAATCCTGGTCCTTACTCAGGCAATCTGCATATTATATTATCAAGTTAGCACCCATTCTATGGTGGGCCTTACCTGCTGGCTTGGCCACGCCTCACCCCAAGCCACCCAATGCCTCCACCTATGACTGGCTTCCTGACAGATGGTCCTCCTGTTCATCATGAGCGGTATGATGGCTACAGCTAGCAATCTTCATCTTGTTGACTATTTCCACAATTTTGTTGATGTAATTGACTACCTTGGAGTGACGGGTGTCCTGCTTGATGCAGCTGTCTCTAATTGACTGTTGCAAGTTCTCCTACTGGGTAACAAGATCTAAATGATCTTGTTTGCTGGTCAACGTCTGCACGTGTTGGCTTAATGTTATACAATGGTTGGCTACATCTGCAACACATTGTGCTCTTAAGCCTTGATTATCCAGGACACCGCCCACAAGCTGATCAACCTGGTTATTGAATTGGTTGACTATCTCATCTACCCTTCCATGGGCAAAGGCAGTGGAGTCACATAGATCTTCCACAACTGTGTGTACAGTTGAGAAGTTGACGTTCAGTCAACTGACCAAATTAAAGTTGGCTGACTGCAGCTTGGAGCAAAAACAGTTGAGCTCATTCAGCTCCTGCTCCTACCTGGCAACCAGTTGTTGAAGATGTTTGATTGCTGGGTGCAAAAAATATGCAAGCACCTCTTAGAACCTGCTTTGATCTAGCTGGAGGAGCTGTCCCAGTTGGGTGCAAGTGACATCCTGGTATCTGTGGAAATTGTTACTCAGGTTGTTGATAGTACAATTAATCTGGAACAAATTGAACTCGGTGTTGCCCTGGGGATTATTGAGGTTATGTCTACCATGTTGCAAAGCTTGCAAGACAAAGCATACCTCCTCTATGTTGTTGTGGTGCTCAAGGGTTGTAGGGATGGTTTGAGAGTAGCTGAGCAACTGGAAACACAACAGGACTAAATTCTTCTTACCCAACAGCACCTCTATTTTTGGGTTCTGCAAGTATGCTAAGATTTGTAAGTCAATTGTTGTGTTGTTATGGTGAATAATTATGTTTATTGGAGACCTATTGGGGTCTTTTTATACTTGGAGGAAGAGGAGGGAAAAGAAAAGGTGAGTCATGCTGACTAGGGTCTAGACTTTCAGGAAATGAGCCTATTCTTAGAAGGCTGAAACATTTTTGGTTAATATTCAGAGGGAAAGGGGTTAGATTGGACAAGAAGGGAACATTTAGGCATGTGATCTGGGGTCAGGTGGTTGCAGCAATAGTAGGGCCGTCTTTAGGGAATTGAGTGTAGAATAGGGTTTCAGACTACTTTCTTTGAAGTTCACATTTTGGCTAGAAGAGGGGCGGAAGATTGAATAATTAATTTACATAGTGGGATGAACAATGGGCGGATCATTGATGCATCTGCAGCTAGCGCAGATGCTCCAATTGGCCACTGATTGCCATATGAAAACTCACTCTGATGGGTCACTCTCTGACGCATCTGCAGCTCGCTGCAGGTGCGTCAATTGGTCACTAATTGGAATTGACGCTATGTAATTTGGAGGGTTACTCTCCGGAATAGATTAAAAAAGGACAGCAGTTCCCCTTATACTTTTCTAAACAAGGGATCAGTCTAGAGAAGGCAATACCAGGGAGTGGCGCCCTGCACCACAGTTGTATTGTTGTTGGCCCATGGCACCAGCAGTCCCTGTAATGTCTAGCTGGATCATATCCATTGGAAGCATGGGTGCTTCATATGGAGTCAGATCTAAACAGAAGGATTGATCCCGCTCTGTGTTGCTGGTCTCCATGTATCTACCTGTACTTATCAAAAAAGCCAGAGGTCAACAAGGGCAAGGCAGCGCCTTGACTTGACACCAATAGAAACTCGTTTTTGTTGTGAGCACCACTATCAAGATTTTTGGTTCTTGAAGAAGAGTTGTTATTTTTATTAGGGTTGTTATAAATGTTGAGATTGGGATATCTGTATGGGGACAGATGTGCTTCTAATATGTGTTTGATTGCAGCAACTGGCAGATTTTTGTTGCTGCTAGAGCCAAGTAAAGAGAGAGTCCTGTGGTCTTTGGGACGCAACACCAACTGAGGTGGTTTGGCAGGATTCTGGAAGTATCAATAATACACTCTTATTGTACTTGACACTACTACTATTTGGCTTAGTAGTAATGTTGATGGTTATTAATTTTCTGCCTTCCAAGTGATCTTGGAAGGGCTTTTTATAGCTTAAAGGTAGCAGCCAGACTAGCATCTAGCTGTGGATAATTCTTACTAGATAGCCTATCATCCCCAAGCTACTGGTTTACCCCCAGAGTTGGATTCCAAACCTGAATAAGGTTTTGGAATGAGGTAATATTCTAGTCTTCTAATTTCTCCTCTTCAGCCTGGATATTCCTTGACTTAGTTGAGATCAACTAAGTTGACATCTATAGGGCTGGGTCCCATCTTGTGCTTGGTCTAATGCACAAAACTTGCACAGGCGGTTTTTTGTCTCATTTCTTGGTGAAATAGGATGTTTGTAATTTCTGTTTTTATTTCATAGGGCGGGTTTGTGTCTATTTTGGGATCCAGAATTTATAGTATCTAATTATAGAAGCTTCTGTATCAACCCATGACCTGAGACCCAGATTGTCTCAGGTGTCTTCTGGATTGGAAACTATAAAAGTCTTGATAAAGTTTTTCTGTATTCTGGAATAGAGGTCTTGCACTTGCTGTGGCCCGTCTATTGTTAGCCCATAGCTTTAGTGATGGGAATATGGATCAGTCAACCCTGATAGATCAGGATTCCCTGACAAGCACTAACTTGAAGAGAAACAAAAATAATCTTTAAAGCCAGGATCAGGGCCCAGCAGTGGGAACTATAATGTATATTATCTCCAAAAGGGTAATTTAAACTGTTCCAAATAACTTGTGAGTGTTGTTCATGGGGAGGTTACTGGTGGATACAGGCATAGATTTGGGGTGAGAGAGGGCTTTATGCTTAGTTGATAGGTAGAGAAAATATATACTTGCCTTTAAACATCCAGGGCTCAGCAACAATTAAAGGCCACTTTATGTTAAATCTAGTCAATTATCTGGTGTGGTCCAGGTGATCACTTGCTAATATGCTCTTGGTGGTATATTCTTGGTACTTTGTCTTTAATAGATACTCAGGGAAGTGATAGAGACCGTAGAGAGCAACTGAAGAACAGAAAACTGCAGGTGGTGGGGTATGTAGGCTAGAAAGATTAGTGTTAAACTGAAAGATGACTAAGATTAAATAAGGGAATAGTTGAAAAACCAATATCTTATAACCTTTATTTCAAATGATGATAAAGTCTGGCACAGAGTTTAGGTGGTCATACAGCACTCCACTACCAGGCTTTAGCTCTAGTGATTGGGTTCTAATAATTGAGAATCAAGAAATGAAAAATCAGGCAGGCAGGCAGGCTGCCTGGGTTTAAGGGCGGCAAAGTGACACAGGCGCAGGGAGGGTATTTATTGGCTAAATGATTTATAAGCGTGTCAGAGACTCACTTGAGAGAAAGAAATTCACTATCTTGTGGGCTGAGCACCCAGATTCAGGCCTGCTACAACAGACCTAATAGGTAAGTTCATCATGGCCAAGTGCCTAAATTGACTAATAAAAGAGAATCTCCCCATCAGGGAGCCAAACATTTCAAACAGATAACACCCTATCAGGTACACTAGAATATAGAAAAAAGCACGAGGACAGACAAGAAGGACTTCACCTTCAGAAATGCTGGATTGGTGAAAAAATATTTGAACTTCTGGTCCTGGTGTCCTGGGTTATATTTGAACCAATCATTTTTCAGTGTAAAGTTATTCCCCCCTTTGGCCCTGAATAGGATGATATTTTCCTGCCATACAAAGAAACCCTCGTAAAAAGCAGTCAAGCTGCTTAATTCTCTGGATGATTTAGCCCATACAGTGGATGAATGATTTGTACTGGCGTACCCCCACAGAGCTACCTGCTTTCATTGTGCCACTATGGGACAAAACACTGATCAGTTTGGACTACTTACTGGCTTGGTATTGGCTGCTCTTGAAAACTATTAGAGATAACTAATCAAAAATGGTCACATTGACGTCCATGAATTCAAATTTGCCTGGAAAAAATGAGGCTTCAAAGCCTTCCACAGAAAGCAAGCCGCAAATTACTATAAAACTCTCTAACTCTCCTGGTCATAGCCTGAAAAAATTCTCCTCTAGCCAATCAGAATCTCAAATCCAGCCATGTGATTCTCCAAACCTCAATATGATTTCTTAAGATTTGAAAAATAATTTTTTATTTTGCTGGGCCTCTTTAACTGGGTCCTTTAAATTTTTAAGCTGTTAGTAGAAGTCTCAGTCTTTCCTTACCTTGGCAGTTGTTCCCTGGCTCCCAGCCTCTCTTTCAAATTTCCTGAAGTCAATGTTAGTAATAACATCAAGGCTTACCTCTTTTGCTTTCAAAAGACAAGTTTGAACCTGGTCTATAGTATTAAAACTAATATAATTTCCAACTCTAAGTTCAATTTTTTGCTTAAATCCAAACCTGAACTCCCTCATATCAACGTTAAAGCCTTGCTTCTGTGTTCTGCAGGTGATCTTAAGGCTTCTGGGTCTTTTTTATTTGAAATCCTCAAAATCCCCCTGGCTTTCTGGTGTTTTCTATTTTTACAATCTTCAACCACTTTCAAGGCCCTCAAATTTGCTGATGGCTTCAGAAATGCTGCTTTGAATGTTGAAATTTGTGATGTTCACCCTGGATTTAGTTCTGATCATGATCTGGTCCACCTTTCCAGATCTCTGGGGACAGATATCTTCTTCTGTCCACTATGTGAGAGACAACCCCATCCAAATCCTGCACCTGCTCAAGGATCTTCCTGGCCAATCTCAAGACCTACTTGTTACTGAAAAATCTCATCAAAAGCCTTACTTGCAACAGTCTAAAGCTGTTCTTCCCATAAGCAGACCTTGTATCTCTCACTGAAATGAACACACTGGTGTTCTCCTCCCCTGTGGAGAAGATTCTTTCACCCACAAGAAAAGGTTGGTCCACTTAGAGCACACTCACAGATGTATCCCCTGGTTACTTGATGGCATGATCTTGATGGGTTTGAACTCTTACTTCCTCCAACTGTCTCCCATATCCTTGCTCTGGATGCCTGTTTGAGAGCCATACCAGTCCTGCACTGGGTGGTGTCCTGGTGGGCCTTTTCCCAGGATGAGAGCCAAACTTAGCTAGTTTAGCCACCCTTTTTCACATACAGAGATTTTTCAGCATGAGAATCATTGAGAAAAGTTTTGCCAATTGTTAATGAGAGTATGGCCTTCCAGGGAAGAGACCTACAAGGGCAGGATCACCAGATACCAGAACAAGAATGGCTTCTCCTTTGTGAAGTTAAGGGAGAATAGAACTTGCAAAAAGGGATTTCAAGAATTAAAGATACTAGAACTGATATAAGATGATTTTATTGTTGCTAGAACAAATGAAGGATATTAAAATGGCAAATTTAAATATTACCTGAGTTACTAGAAATAAAGAGGGGCTCAATAAAGTTTGGAGGGTGGAAGAGGTTTTCCTGGCTAGAAGAGTAAAATATAAGGGTCTGACAGATTTTTAACAAATCCTGAATAATTATCTCAAGTAAAAAAGAGGCACACAAAGACAATTGCCTCTGCTTTGCCTCTAGAAGGCTAAAATAGATACTCTAAGTTCACTATCTGTAATTGTGGCAGAGGCTGAAGTGGTGGTCTTAACATTAATGGATAGCAGTAAGAAAAATTATAACCAATCAAATGCCCAGTATTGAGTGAGGTGTTTTCTGATCATCTTAACAACAGCAGTCTTGATTTTGGCAGTTGATTCAATGGTAACAACATAAGTTTTACTTAAATTTGGTTTTTACTTCAAACTTGGTTATCTTCACTTCTCTTGGGGCTGAGGGTTTGATTCTTGTCCTGTAACAGTTGCAATTTAATTCCCTTTTTATGTTATGGTTTTCTTCTGTTTTTGCTGTTTCTTTTGTTCTATGTGAAGAATAAACTATACTTCCTAATGTTGTAACTGTGCTGTTTTAGCAGAGTAACAAGGGGAAAATATTTAGAAACTAGATAACATTATTTTTTAGGAGATAATGATTATATAGTTAATGTGAGTCATAGATAACAGGAACATGATAGGGCTGATCACACAGTGGAATGGTGAATGGGGGTGGCTTGATCCTGGTAATGATTCAAGCGCCAAAACAAGGTATCCACTGTAGGGGATCAGCATTTGTTCATGTTGTTGGATTTGGCAATTTGAGTTGACTTATTAGTCTGGTTTCAAGTGGCCGGGTAATTGGATTGCAGGCCACAAACCTTCTTACTTGGAACCTTGCTGGTGGTTCAAGCCTGCTGTTTTGACACCCCCAACTGAAGATTGGCCTCCTCTGGGGGTAGGCTGTCAGGGAGGACGTCAGGAGCCCAGGCACTATACCAGACTAGCTGTTGTTCTGTGACGGGCAGGACGGTCTTGCTTCATTTTTGTCTTGCTTTGCAGGTTCTCAGGCAATCATGGTGGAGGATTCTGTCTTGTTTGCGCTTCCTGAGTCCTTACACAAGGTAAGTGTTATTTTTGTTTACCTTTAAGATGATTTCTGGGCCTACTTTTTTGGGTTGTAGTTTGCTTTTGTCAACGTTCATGACCAAAACTTTGTAACCAACTTCATGTCTATCTTGGATGGGGACAAATATCTTTTGCAGACGCTTGCTTTCCTTTTCTGTTTGATCACTATTGGCCTCTATGACCTGGGGATCTGAACAAGGGGGACTTAGAATTTTCATCTTGGGTCCTGTCAATGCTTAAATTATATTGGGCTGTGTGCTGTATACCAACTCAAAGGGGCTTTTTCCGGTGGATCTGTTCACCTGGGTTTGGCACACAAGCAGTGCAGTTGATAGCTGCTTATACCAGTCTTCAGGTCTCCTGGCAGTGAGCTTGGCCAAGGCTGCCATTTAGCCGCTCTACACATACATTGGCCTGCAGGTGATATGGTGTTGTCACGGTATGTTTGATCCCATTTTTAGCAAGGTATACATTGGTATTTTTGGAGGTCAATTCTTTTCCTCCATTAGTTATCAGGAGTTCTGGATTTCCAAACTTGCTGATTATCTCTGTTGCAATAAATTTCCATACATCATTGCCAGTGTGCGCCCTTACTGCTTAGGCTACTGGCCATCTTGTAGCAAAACCTATGACAGTGATGATGTATTTCTTATCATTGTGTTTCCCTGGCATGGGGGCCACAATGTCTAGGGCCCACACCTTGAAGGGCAGTTGCATGTGGATAGGTAGTACTGACTTAGGTGGGGTTTTGCTTTTTGAAAATTTCTTGCATACCTCACATTAGTCTAGGACTTCCTGAACATCTTGGTACAGGGTTGGCCACCATGCTTTGTGTTTAAGAAATTTGTAGAGGTTGCAGCTTTTTGTGTGCCCTAGATCTCTATGGTAACGTAGGATGGTGTCCACTTGCTGGTGTGTGGGGATGTAAGGGATGGTAGTTCCATTGGACATTTTTTGGTGTAAGGTTCCATACACGTCAGTGAATAGGTGTTTGTTTTTGATGACTGTTTCTTTTGTTATGTCAGTTGTGCCAGGGGGGAAGCCTTTGTCTTTTGTCTGTAGTATCAAGAGGGGCCAGTCTGGGTCAAGCCCATTTTCTCCTCTTGTGGCACGGACATACAGGCGCAAGAGGGCATCTTCCATGGCAAGTTCTGGACCTGGTTTGTATTGTATGAGCATATTGAATCTCTCCAAGAGCTTCATCCACCAGGCTTGACAGCAAGATAGATTTGCTTGAGTTTTGAAATACATGTTGTAACTGTGCTGTTTTAGCAGAGTTACACAGGGTGTCAGGGATCCAGTCTTGGGCGGCCGGCCTGTCATTTTTGGGGATAACTTGGGCCAGGTTTCTTGCGGGCAGGGCCCACCACAAGAGAGGAGCTAACTTGAGAAGATAGGACATGGAATTCCACACCCAAGACCACGGGCTGGCAGCTGGTATAATGGTGTCCACCACCCCTGTGAGGGTGATGTACACTACACCAAAAAGCTTACCGGTATGGTTGGTTGGTAAGTTGGGCAAAGAAGCGGGCATCAGTTTGGGTGTTACTGGTGGTTTCATGTAGATATTGTAGGCCAGGAGATAGTTGAACTTTCCTCTAAACAGTTTCGGTGTAGAGAATATCCACAGGCCTTGGCAGTTGTATCTGACGGCGGATTGGATGCGGGCTAATGGATCTAGTTCAAGGATTTTCTCTGGTGTGTAGTCCTTGTACTTGGGTTTTAAAGGATACTCAGTGAAATGGACAGGCCCAAAGGGTACACCAAATTGACATAATACTGCGGGCAGTGGGGCAGGCAGGCCAGGAGATCTTGAGCTGAACTGATAGATGGCAAATACAAAATACAATAATAGCTGTATAAACCAAAGTAACATAACCTTTATTTCAAAATGGCAATAAGTTTGGAGGGCAGGGTCTTTGGGTCTATATAGCACCCCACCTCCAAACTTAACATTTTTTGTGGGGGGTCATCAGGGCATTGTGAAGGGCAGGGCCAGGGAATTGGGGACTTGGGTCTAAAGTCAGAAAAATGGCTCTCAGCTTGGGAGTTCTTTCATTGGTCACAGCTCCCAGTTTAGCTACCTGATTATCTTGCTTTAGCATTGAGGTCATGGGGCCAAGTTGCAGGCCGGTGCCTCTTCCTTGGGTTGGCTCTTGATTGGTTGCTGGTGAAGACTTCAAACTCATAAGGCCAATAGTTGCTGGGTCACCTCCATTAGGTGTCGTGATTGGCACTTCACTTAGTGCAGTACTTTCCTCAGCTCAATCTACTTTTCTGGGTGGTTCATCTTCTTCAACGTCAGCTTGGGGGGGGCTCAAACCCAGAAAAATGCGGGCGGGCAGTCTCACAGTTCACAGGCCCGGCGGCCCGGGGGGATCCAGGTTCCAGGTTTGATTCCTGCTCCTGGGCCTGGGGTTCCAGAGGGGGAAAATTGTCAGTCCTGACACGGGGAAAGGTATTTAGAAGATAGATAATAATCTTTATTAGGAGATAGTGATTATATAGTTCATGTGAATCAAGGATAACAGAAACATGATTGGTGATCACACAGCTGGATGGAAGAAGGGGGTGGCTTGATCCTGGTAATGAGTCAAGCACCAAATTGAGGTATCCACCGTAAAGGATCATCATCTGTTCATGTTGTTGGATTTGGTAATTTGAGTCAACTTCCTAGTCTGGCTTTGGGTGACTGGATAATTGGATTGCGGATCACAAACCTGCCTGGTTAGAACCTTGTTGGCGGGTTGAGCCTGCGTTTTGACACACCCCCAATTAAAGGTCAGCCTCCTCTGGGGGCAGCTCATCAGGGAGGTTGTCAGGAGCCCACGCGCCGTATTGAACTAGTTGTTGTTCTGTGGCAATCAGGGCAGTTTCTTGTTGCTTCTGTCTTGCTTTTCAGGGTTGTAGGCAATCATGGTGTAGGTTTTGTCTTGCTTACGTTTCCCAAGTCCTTGCACAAGGTAAGTGTTATTGTTGTTTACCTTCAGAATGATTGCTGGCCCTAATTTTTCAGGTTGTAACTTGCTTTTGTCAACGTTCATGACCCATACTTCTTCCCCAACTTCATGTCTATTGTGGATGGGGACAAATGTCTTCTGTAGACGTTCATTATCTTTGGCTGTTTGCTTGCTGTTAGCCTTTACTACTTGAGGGTCCAAGCGTGGGATGACTTCACTTGGAATTTCCAGTTTAGGTCCTGTCAATGCTTGAATGATATTTGGCTGTGTGCTGTATACCAGTTCAACTGGGCTTTTCCCAGTGGATCTGTTCACTTGGGTTTGACACACAAGTAATGCAGTTGTTAGCTGCTTATACCAGTCTTCAGGTCTCCTGGAAGTGAGTTTGGCTAAGGCTTGCACGAGGCTACCATTAAGCTGCTCTATGCGTCCATTGGCCTGTGGGTGGTATTGAGTTGTTACGGTGTGTTTGACTCCATTCTTGGTGAGGTATACATTGGTGTCTTTGGAGGTCAACTCTTTGCCTCCATCAGTTATCAGGAGTTCTGGCTTTCTGAACTTGCTGATTATTTCTTTGTCAATAAATTGTTGAACGTCATTGCCAGTGTGTGCCTTCACTTCTTAGACTACTGGCCATCTTGTCGCAAAGTCAATGGTGGTGATGATGTATTTTTTGTCATTGTGTTTTCCTGGCATGGGGCCAACAATGTCAAGAGCCCATACTTTGAAAGTTAGCTGTGTGCAAATGGGGAGTACTGAATTTGGTGAGGTTTTGCTTTTGTCAAACCTTTTGCAAACCTCACATTGGTCTAGAACTTCCTGGACATTGCAGTATAAGGTTGGCCACCAGGCTTTATGCTTTAGGAACTCATATAGATTTTGGCACTTGGTATGTCCAAGATCTCTGTGGTATCAAAGGATAGTGTCAACTTGCTGATGTGTGGGGATGTAGGGAATGGTTGTACCATCTATCATCTTTCTGTGAAGGGTCCCATATACGTCAGCAAAGAGGTGTTCATTCTTGATGACCGTTTCTTTGGTGATGTTGGTTGTGCTCGCGGGGAACCCTTTGTCTTTTGTACGTAGCACTAAGAGAGGCTAGTCTGGGTATAAACCCATTCTCTCCTCTTAAAGCACAGACATACAGCTGAGACAGGTTGTCTGCCATGAAAAGCTTGGCCCCAGGATTATACTGGATGAGCATGTTAAATCTCTCCAATAGCTCCATTCACCGCGCTTGGTGGCGCAATAGATTTGCTTGAGTCCTGAAATAGATGAGTGACTTGTGATCAGTTAGTGCTGTGAATTCTTCCTGCCGTTCTAGATAACAGCGCCATTTGACTAGACAGTGCACAATAGCCAGCAGTTCCTTGTTGTGGATAGGATATTGACACTTGCCATCTGTCAGTTTTCTCAATTTTTAGGCTACGGGCAGGAAGTCACTGTCACTATTATTAATTTGTTTTACTCCCCCAATGGATGCATCTGAGGCGTTGGTTTCCATCTGGTATTCCCTGTCTTGTTTGGGGTATTGCAGGATGGGAGCTGTTGAGAGCTTCTCTTTGAGGCGTCTAAAACAGAGGTCATGTTGGGAGGTCCACACAAAATCAGACTTGGCGCCTGTTATGGCAGATAAGGGGGGCAGTCAAGACACCACAGTTGGGTATAAAGCGTCGTACAAGGGCCACCATTCCCAAGAAGGTGCAGAGTTCTGACTTATCCTTGGGGGGTGGCATCTTGCAGATGGCCTGTATCTTTTGACTGTCAGGTTTGATGCCGTCTTTTGAGACTATGTGTCCCAAGAAAGGTAGTTGCTCCCAAAAGAACTGGCATTTGGAGGGCTTGGCCAACAGTTTGTGTTGTGCCAAGTTTGCAAAGAATTCCTCCAGGTCTTTGTGGTGTTGTTCCACCAAGAGGCTGTAGACAATAATATTATCCAGGTACACTGGGGCATGTTTGCCTATGTGGGGTGCAAACACTTTGTTCATGAAGGTTACAAAAGTGGACAGGGAATTGGTCATGCCAAAGTTGAGTACCACACATTTTTAGGAACTGTATTCAGTGCAGAAAGTCGTTTTGGGGATGTCTTCCTCTTTGGTAAAAATCTGATTGTAGCCTGCAGTTAGATTAATCTTGGAGAAGACTGTGGCTCCTCCCAAGGCATTGAAGAGGTTGTCAATCAGTGGCAGTGGGTAACAATTCTTAATGGTGACCTTGTTTAAGGTGTGGTAGTCTGTGACCAGGCGTAAGGTACTGTCCTTTTTAGCCACAAATAATACGGTGGCCCCAAAGGGAGACTGTGAGGGGTGGATAAGTCCTTTTTCCAATCCCTCCTTGAGATAGGCGCGTAGAGCGTTGTCCTTGTTTGGAGTTTGCCTTGGGTACAGCCCCCTTGAGTTGGATGGAGTGTTGGATATGCTTCTCAGGGGGCAGTCCAGGTAACTCTTCCTTAAAGATTTCTGGATGGCAGGCCACAATGTTGCGGTCCTGAGGTGAGGAGGTATCCTGGTCATCTTTGAAGTGTATGATCTCATACTGACAGGAGTCCCAGTCAATGGCCTTCAGATTTTCCTTCTTGTCCAGGGTCTCTGTGATGCGTACAAAAACATGGTCATGTAGGAGTTGGTCCACAGAGTCAGGGTAGATCTGGTGGTTGTCACCTTCACGCTTGATGGTCAACACTGAGGTTGCCCAGTCTACGTGAGGGTTGTTTTTCTGTAACCAGTCTAGTCCCAGTACAATATCAAACTTAGGGAAGTTGATGACAGGACCTTGGATGGTGGAGTGGAGGTTTTCAAGCATGACAGAGAAGGGGGCAGTTTCCTTTATCACGGCAATGTGGTGTTCATCAGCCAGGACCACGTTTTTAATCCGCAAAGGATTAGTGGCAAGCTTGAACTTATCCACAAAGCTGCTGTTGACTAAGGTTTGATCTGCGCCCAAGTACAGGAGTGCTGAGCCTGTGTAACTGCAAAAGCAGAAAGGATAGTACATCAATTTATTAGGATTTTTGGTAATGATGTATAGTACTGGGCCCTCCAAGGGCACTTGGATCATTGGGCATTGGTCTACATCCTTAGGTTGGTATTCATTGTTTGGCAAGTCAGGAGTTGCGTGGGGAGAGCTTGGCTTGCTTAGTGCTCTCCCTGGGCTTTTCCCTCATCTTGGTTGCCTTGGGTGGTGGTGACACAGAAATGGGTGTGATTTGACTGGCAATTGTTTCCATTTCCATTCCCATTTGAACCTGTGGGTTTGTGGTTGGCGTTGTTCCCGTTGCCTCCAGGAGGTGGTCAAGCAGAGCGCCCACTTGGATGGGAATCCTTGGGCCTTTCTTGTTTCCCAGTCTGTGCCTTGTGCAGAGTGTTGGATGTTCCACTTTTTCTGCTTCACAGTACAGGCTTTGCAGGTTGGTCACTTGATCCAGGTTCACATATCTCATCACGTGCAACTTGAGAGCGTTG
The DNA here is from genome assembly GCA_014839935.2 of Entomophthora muscae. Taxonomy (NCBI): domain Eukaryota; kingdom Fungi; phylum Entomophthoromycota; class Entomophthoromycetes; order Entomophthorales; family Entomophthoraceae; genus Entomophthora; species Entomophthora muscae. The sequence continues at coordinate 155,825 of QTSX02002163.1, forward strand.
TAGTACATGAGGTGTGTGGCTGGTGTGTCAAAGGCCATGTTGGACAGTGCACAATGATGGAGTTCCTTGTAGGCGTGGGTGAGTTCTTTAACAGTGCCTGTCTGGGTCAGGTTCTTTACTTGGCGTATGATCATGAGCGCTGTATCTTTAAGCACAAACCTTGCCAGGAAATCTTGCTTAAAAGTATCCCAGCTCTTGTCAGTGTGCTCTTCATGCCATTTGTTGCACCAAGTGCCAGTGTCATGGGTCAGGTAAATGGAAATATCTGCAATCCAAAAATTGCTGTGGGCATTCCATCTGAGCCAGCTTGCTCTGGGCGGACTGAATATATGCAGCAGTGTTGTCGTTGTTGGCCCTGGCAAAGGGTTCTAAGGCGGCACTTTGTAGCCTTTGGTCTACATAGGCGGACATGGTGGTTTCATTGGCTGGTTGAAGCATCAATGAGGGAGCCTGAAAAAAACCTTGCACAGACATGGCGTTGAAGGCGGGTAGCGGGATTACTGTGTTTTGGTATAGGAAAAAACCATTGGGTATCTTGGTACCACAAGTATAAGGAGTCCAGTTGGGCGTGAGGCCAGACATGATTCTGTTGAGGATTTGTTGGCTGTGGTGTGTGTGGGGAACAGTAGGAATTTTTCAAGATAAGGTAGGATGGAAACCCTACTTCTGCTACCAATGCCGTAACTGTGCTGTTTTAGCAGAGTTACATGGGGGAAAATATTTAGAAGATAGATAATAATCTTTATTGGGAGATAGTGATTATAAAGTTCATGTGAATCAAGGATAACAGGAACATGATTGGTGATCACACAGCTGGATAGAAGAAGGTGGTGGCTTGATCCTGATAATGAGTCAAGCACCAAATTGAGGTATCCACCGTAAAGGATCATCATCTGTTCATGTTGTTGGATTTGGTAATTTGAGTCAACTTCCTAGTCTGGCTTTGGGTGACCAGATAATTGGATTGCGGGTCACAAACCTGCTTGGTTGGAACCTTGCTGGCGGATTGAGCCTGCAGTTTTGATATACATAAGCAACTTGTGGTCAGTCAGTGCCGTGAATTCTTCCTGTTGTTCTAGATAACAACGTCATTTGACTAGGCAGTGTACAATTGCCAACAGTTCTTTGTTGTGGATAGAATATTGACACTTGCTGTTTGTCAACTTCTGTGATTTGTAGGCTACAGGCAGGAAGTCACCATTATTATTTTTGATTTGTAGTACTCCCCCAATTGATGCATCTGAGGCGTCAGTTTCCATTTGGTATTCCCTGTCACGTTTGGGGTATTGCAGGATAAGAGCTGCTGTGAGTTTCTCCTTGAGACAGCTAAAACAGAGGTCATGTTGGGGGGTCCACAAAAACTCAGACTTGGCTCCTGTTATAGCAGATAAGGGTGGCAGTCAAGACACCACAGTTGGGTATGAAGCGTTGTACAAGGGCCACCATCCCCAGGAAGGTGCGGAGTTCTGACTTATCCTTGGGTGGTGGCATCTTGTAGATGGCCTGTATCTTTTGATGTTGGGTTTGATGCCGTCATTTGAGACTATGTGTCCTTAGAAAGGCAGTTGCTTGCAGAAGAAATGGCATTTGGAGGGCTTGGCTAGCAGCTTGTGTTGTGCCAGGGTAGCAAAGTCTGCCTCCAGGTCCTTGCAGTGTTGATCTATCAAGGGGCTCTAGACAATTATGTTGTCCAGGTAGACTAAGGCGTGCTTGCCTATGTGAGGGGCAAACACCTTGTTTATGAAGGTCACAAAGGTTGACAGGGCATTTTTCATACCAAAGTTGAGTACCACACACTTGTATGAGCCATATTTAGTGTGGAAGGCTGTTTTGGGAATGTCTTCATCCTTAATACAAATCTGATTGTAGCCTGCGGTTAAGTCAATCTTGGAGAAGACTGTGGTGCCGCCCAGGGCATTGAAGAGATTGTCAATGAGCGCAGTGGGTAACAATTCTTGATGATAACTTCATTTAGGGCTCAATAATCTGTGACTAGGTGCAGGGTACCATCCTTCTTGGCCACAAAAAATAGGCACATCCAAAAGAAGATTGTGAGGGACAGATAAGTCCTTTCTCCAATGCTTCCTTGAGGTAAGCAAGTAGGACATTGTCTTTTTTTGGGATCAGCTGTTAGATAGGCTTTGCTTTGGGTACAGCTTCTTTGAGTTGGATGAAATTTTGTATGTTTTTTTCTGGGGGCAACCCAGGTAGAGCTTCCTTGAAGGTTTCTGGATGGCGGGCCACAATTTTACAATCCTGAGGCATGGAGGAATTCTGGTGATCTTTGAAGTGTATGATCTTGTACTGACAGGAGTTCCAGTCAATTGTCTTCAAGTTTTCTTTTTTGTCCAGTGTCTCTGTAATGCGCACAAAGACGTGGTTGCGTAGGAGTTGATCCACTGAGTTAGGGTAGATCTGGTGGTTATCACCTTCACGCTTGATGGTCAACACTGAGGGACGCCCAGTCTACGTAAGTATTATTCTTTTGTAACCAATCCAAACCCAGTACAATGTCAAACTTTGGGAAGTCAATGACGGGGCCTTAAATGTATGGTGAAGTTCAGGTTCTCAAGCATGACAGAGAAGGGGGCAGCTTCCCTTGTTATGGCAATGTGGTGTTCATCAGCTAAAACCACACTTTTAATCCGCAAAGGATTAGTGGCTAGCTTGAACTTGTCCACAAAGCTGCTGTTGACTAAGGTTTGATCCATGCCCAAGTCCAAGAGTGCTGAGCCTGTGTAGTTGCAAAAACAGAAAGGATAGGACATCAGTTTATTGGGATGTCTGGAAATGGTGTACAGTACCGGGTCTTCTGAGGGTACTTGGATCATTGGACATTTGTCCACGTCCTTGGGTTGGTACTTATCATTAGGCAAGTCAGGAGTTGTGCAGGGAGAGCTTGGCTTGCTTAATGCTCTCCCTGGGCTTTTCCCTTGTCTTGGTTGCCTTGTGTGGCAGTGATACAAAAATGGGTACAATTTGACTGGCCATTGTTCCCACTTCCATGTCCATTTGAATCTGTGGGGTTATGACTGGTGTTGTTCCTGTTGTTTCCAGGGGGTGGTCAAGTGGAACACCTGCCTGTGTGAGAGTCTTTGGGTCTCTCTCATTTTCCAGTTTGCACCTTGTGAAGAGTGTTGGATGTTTGTTCTGCTTTCTCTTCCTTGCCATACAGGCTCTGTAGATTGGTCACCTGGTCCAGGTTCACGTGTCTCATTACATGCAATTTGAGGGTGCTGTTGTAAATTGTGCAATCAATGCTATTTTTATTTGGCCTTCAAATATTGATAGTTTTAAAGATTTGGCTGGTTTTGCCTTTGAGTTCAGAAATTCCCTGCCTTCTGTAAATGGTTCTGGTTCAATATCCACCCATTCCAGATTATTGTACCGGTCTGTGGTTGATCCTGGTATGACCTCATCCCAACGTGACCCCCTCAGCCACTCTGTCTTCCTATTGAGTGATCACTGTCTCTTGTCAACTATTTAAAGTAGAGTCATTACTCCTAATAAAGACAAGTTTATCCACATTTGTGTTGGCTTTTATAATCTTCAAGCTTTTCCTGTCCTTTCTGCCAAAAGGTCTTTTCCAACTTGTTTTTCAGGAAGTTAAGATATGTGCCCTTAATTTTGCCCTGAAGGCTAACCCAAGGCTAGCTTTGAACCTCAAATTTTTTGTAATAAAGATTTCCCGCTGTGTCCTCCAGGATGTTGTCCCCTGGAGCCAAACACAACAGGCGCCGTAGTAATGAAGTGCGTGGCTGGGGTGTCAAAGGCCATGCCAGAGGGTGCACGTAGTTGGAGTTCCTTGTAGGTGTGGGTGAGTTTCTCCACAGTACCAGTCTGGGTTAGGTTCTTTACTTGGTGTATGATCATGAGTGCAGTGTTCTTAAGCATAAATCTTGCCAAGAAGTCTTGTTTGAAGGTATCCCAGTTCTTCTTGGTATGTTCTTTATGCCATTTGTTGCACCAGGTGCCAGAGTTGTGGGTAAATCAGATGAAGATTTCTATAATCTAAAATTGCTGAAGGTATTCCATCTGATCCAGCTTGCTCTGGGCGGACTAGATACATGCAGCAGTGTTGTCATTTTTGGCCCCGGCAAAAGGTTCCAAGGCGGTGCTTCAGAGTCTTTGGGCTACGTAGGCAGGCATGGTGTTTTTGTCAGTTGGTTGTGGAATGGTGGCAGCCATATGGAAGAACCCTTGTGCAGACATGGGTTTGAAGTCAGGTAGTGGAATCACTGTGTTCTGGTACAGGACAAAACCATCAGGTATCTTGGCACCAGGGGTGTACAGAGTCCAGTCCAGTGGAAGGCCAGACATGATTCTGTCAAGGATTTGTTGGCCGCGGCAAGTACAGGCAACAAGCAGAATTACACAAGTTGTGGTAGGATGGAGAACCTACCTGTCCTACCAATGTTGTAACTGTGCTGTTTTAGCAGAGTTACAAGGGAAAAAATATTTAGAAACTAGATAACATTCTTTATTGGGAGATAATGATTATATAGTTAATGTGAGTCATGGATAACAGGAATATGATAGGGTTGATCACACAGTAGGATGTTGAAGGGGATGGCTTAATCCTAGTAATGAGTCAAGCGCCAAAACAAGGTATCCACCATAAGGGATCATCATTTGTTCATGTTGTTGGATTTGGAAATTCAAGTTGACTTCCTAGTCTGGCTTCAAGTGACTGGATAATTTGATTGTGGGTCACAAACTTGCTTGCTTGGAACCTTGCTGGCAGGCCAAGCCTGCTGTTTTGACACACCCCCAACTGAAGGTTGGCCTCCTCTGGGGGGCAAGTTGTCAGGGAGGTTGTCAGGAGCCCAGGCGTCATATTGGACTAACTGTTTTTCTGTGGTGGGTAGGACATTCTCACACTACTTCTGTCTTTCCTTGCAGTGTTTCAGGAAATCATGGTGGAGGACCTTGTCTTGTTTATGTTTCCCAAGTCCTCGCACAAGGTAAGTGTTGTTTTTGTTTACCTTTAGGATAATGGCAGGGCCCACTTTTTCTGGTTGTAATTTACTCTTGTCGGTATTCATTACCCAGACTTTGTCACCAACCTCATGTCTGTCTTGGACGGGGACAAAGATATTCTGTAGACATTTCTCTTCCCTTTCTAATTGGTTGCTATTGGCCTGTATGACTTGAGGGTTTGAGCAGGATGGAACTTTACTGGGCATTTCTAGCTTGGGTCCTGATAGCGCTTGGATGATATTGGGTTTAGTGCCATAAACTAGCTTGAAAGGGATTTTCCTGGTGAATCTGTTCACACGGGTCCAGCAAACAAGCAATGCAGTTGGTAATTGCTTGTATCATTCCTCAGGTCTCCCAGCAGTGAGCTTGGCCAAGGCTTGCATGAGGCTGCCATTCAGCCACTTCACACGTCCAATGGCCTGAGGATGGTAAGGTGTTGTCACCGTGTGTTGGACTCCATTCTTGGTGAGGTATACGTTGATATCTTCAGAGGTCAATTATTTGCCTCTGTAGGCTATCAGGAGTTCTGGCTTTCCAAACTTGCTGATGATTTCTTTCCCTATGAATTTCTGCATGTTGTTGCCAGTATGTGTTTTAACTGCTTTTGCCACTGGTTATTGTGTGGCAAAGTCTATTGCGGTAATAATGTACTTCTTCTCATTATGTTTCCCTGGCATGGGGGCCACAATGTCTAGGGCCCACACCTTGAAGGGCAGTTGCATGTGGATAGGTAGTACTGACTTAGGTGGGGTTTTGATTTTTGCAAATTTCTCACATACTTTGTATTAGTCCAAGACTTCCTGAACATCTTGATACAGGGTTGGCCACCATGCTTTGTGTTTAAGGAATTTTTAGAGGTTATGGCTTTTTGTGTGCCCTAGGTCTCTATGGTAACATAGGATGGTATCAAATTGCTGATGTGTGGGGACATAAGGGATGGTGATTCTGCCAGACATTTTTCAATGTAAGATTCCATACACGTCAGTGAATAGGTGTTTGTTTTTGATGACTGTTTCCTTTGTTATGTCAGTTGTGCCGGGGGGAAGCCTTTGTCTTTTGTCCATAGTACCAAGAGGGGCCAGTCTGGGTCAAGCCCATTTTATCCTATTGTGGCACGGACATACAGGAGCAAGAGGGCGTCTGCCATGGCAAGCTCTGGACCAGGCTTGTATTGTATGAGCATATTGAATCTCTCCATGAGTTCCATCCAGCGGGCTTGACAGCAAGAAAGGTTTGCTTGGTTTTTGAAATATATGAGTGACTTGTGGTTGGTCAACACTGTGAATTCTTCCTGTTGTTCTAGATAACAACGCCATTTGACTAGGCAGTGTATGATGGCCAACAACTCTTTGTTGTGTATAGGGTATTGACACTTGCTGTCTGTTAGTTTTTATGATTTGTAGGCTACAGGCAGGAAGTCACCATTATTATTTTTGATTTGTAGTACTCCCCCAATTGATGCATCTGAGGCGTCTGCTTCCTTTTGGTACTCTCTGTTGCGCTTGGGGTACTGTAGGATAGGTGCTGTTTTGATTTTTTCCTTGAGACAACTAAAGCAAAGGTCACATTGGTGATCCATACAAATTTGGATTTGGCGCCAGTTATGGCAGACAGGGGTGCAGTCAGGACGCTGCAGTCAGGTATAAAACGGCGTATGTAGGCCAACATTCCTAAGAATGTGCAAAGTTCCTATTTGTCTTTGGGTGGTGGCATCCTGCATATGGCCTGTATCTTTTGATGTTGAGTTTGATGCTGTCATTTGAGACTATGTGTCCTTAGAAAGGCAGTTGCTTGCAGAAGAACTGGCATTTGGAGGGCTTGGCTAGCAGCTTGTGTTGTGCCAGGGTAGCAAAGACTGCCTCCAGGTCCTTGTGGTGTTGATCTATCAAGGGGCTCTAGACAATTATGTTGTCCAGGTAGACTAAGGCGTGCTTGCCTGTGTGAGGGGCAAACACCTTGTTTATGAAGGTCACAAAGGTAGACAGGGCATTGGTCATGCCAAAATTGAGCACCACACACTTGTATCAGCCGTACTTAGTGTGGAAGGCCATTTTGGGGATATTTCCCTCTTTGATAAAAATCTGATTATAGCCTGCAGTTAGATTAATCTTGGAGAAGACTGTGGCTCCTCCCAAGGCATTGAAGAGGTTGTCAATGAGTGGAAGTGGGTAACAATTCTTGATAGTAACTCCATTTAGGGCTCAATAATCTGTGACTAGGCGCAAGGTACCATCCTTCTTGGCCACAAAAAATAGACAGCTCCAAAAGGAGATTATGAAGGACGGATAAGTCCATTCTCCAAGGCCTCTTTGAGGTAAGCATATAGGGTGTTGTCTTTTTTTTTGGGGTCAGGCAATAGATGGGTTGTGCATTAGGTAAAGCTCCCTTGAGTTGGATGGAGTGTTGGATATGCTTTTCTGGAGGCAACCCAGGTAGTGTGACGGGAATTGCGGGATAGTATGAAGCCATTTCTAAATAGTGGGGAATCACCACCCAAATCCATATAGAATTAATGATTAACCACCAACGTGGCTTCAGATATTGTTTTTTGAGATTTCCAATTGAGATACTAGGATTAAGTAAAACAATTAATCATAACCAAAGTAGCCCAAGATAAATAGCCTGTGAGAGCATCAGAGTATCTTCAGAATAAAATTTAGGACATTGAGATGCAACACAATTTTCAGTTTTAAAGACAGAGGGGACAACTTCAAGATCTGCAGACATGGAATTAACATTGGAAGGTGCCAACGGCAAAGTTCCAACTGAAGGGCCCCATCTTCTAGTAATGATCTGGCTTAGAATCTGATTGTAGGGAATGTAGCGCAATAATCCAACTACAGGATGCATTTTAAAAATTTAAATTAGACCAAGGGATATATGATTTTTATTGAGTAAATTTTTGGGAGGACTTAACTCTTAGAGTTGAAACAGTGAAAATTATTTTATATATATCAAAAATTGACTAAGTTTACCACCTGGATCCTGAGCTCCTATTCCTTTCACATTGTCAAGTGAGTATCTAGTCCAGGTTGCAAAGAACCCTTGGGTGACCAATTTCTGACAACCATGCTGATAAATAAGTTCATATCTGGTGACCCTTAAGCTACGTTGATTTATCAACGTCAACTTACAGGGGTGAATTGAATTTGACCAGCAAACTGGAGAAGCTGTAACCCATTTGTGATCAACTGTTTGATTCAAGTCTGTTAAATCAGTCAGCTTTATTAAAGGTTTCCTGGTTTTACAAGCTTTCCTACTTGCCCATATAATCCCTGGAATTATGGAATTTACTGTGACAGGTAGAGCCTCCTTGAAGATTTCTGGATGGTGGGCCACAATTTTGCAATCCTGAGGCATAGTGGTATCCTGGTAGTCCTTGAAGTGTATGATCTTGTACTGGCAGGTGTCCCAGTCAATTGCCTGCAGGTTTTCCTTTTTTCAGGGTCTCTGTGGTGCGTACAAAGACGCAGTTGCGTAGGAGTTGGTCCACTGAGTCAGGGTAGATCTGGTGGTTGATGCCTTTGTGCTTGATGGTGAATACCAAGGTTGCCCAGTCTATGTGGAGGTTGTTCTTTTGCAACCATTTCAAACCCAGTACAATGTCAAGCTTTGGAAAGTCAATGACAGGGCCTTGGATGGTGGAGTGCAGGTTCTCAAGCATGACAGAGAAGGGGGTGGTTTCCCTTGTCACAGCAAAGTGATTTTCATCAGCTAAAACCGCGTTTTTAATCCGCAAAGGATTAGTGGCTAGCTTGAACTTGTCCACAAAGCTGCTGTTGACTAGGGTTCAATCTGCGCCAGAGTCCAGGAGCACTGAGCCTGTGTAACTGCAAAAGTGGAAAGGGTAGGACATCAGTTTATTGGGGTGTCTGGCAATGATGTAACGTACCGGGTCCTCTGAGGGCACTTGGATCATTGGACACTGGTCCAAGTCCTCAGGTCGGTATTCATCATTGGGCAAGTTGGGAGTTGTGCAGGGAGAGCTTGGCTCTCTTAATGCTCTCCCTGGGCTTTTACCTTGCCTTGGTTGCCTTGTGTGTCAGTGATACAGAAATGGGTACGGTTTGACTGGCCACTGTTTCTGTTTCCATGTCCATTTGAACCTGTGGGTTTATGGTTTGCGCTGCTTCTGTTGTTCTCAGGGGATGATTGATTGGAACGCCTGGCTGGGTGAGAGTCTTTGGGTCTCTCTTCTTTTCTGGTTTGCACCTTGTGGAGAGCTTTAGACGTTTGCTCTGATTTCTCTGCTTCACAATACAGACGCTTTAGTTTGGTCACTTTGTCCAGGTCTACTTGTCTTATTACATGTGACTTGAGTGTGTCGTAGTACAGGAGGTGTGTGGCTGGGGTGTCAAAGGCCATGTCAGAGGGGCACATAGTTGGAGTTCCTTGTAGGCGTAGGTGAGCTCCTTCACAGTACCAGTCTGTGTTAGGTTCTTTACTTGGTGTATGATCATGAGTGTGGTGTCCTTAAGCACAAATCTTGCCAAGAAGTCTTGTTTGAAGGTATCCCAGTCCTTTCTGGTGTGTTCTTAATGCCACTTGTTGCACCAGGTGCCAGCGTCATGAGTCAGTTGGATGGAGATATCTGAAATCCATAATTTCCGCAGGCATTCTATTGGGGCAGTTTGCTTTGGGCAGATTGGATCCATGCAGCAGCGTCATTCTCTTTGGCCCTGGCAAAGGATTCCAGGACAGCGCTTCAAAGTCTTTGGGCTACATAGGCCGACATGGTATTTTTATCAGTTGCACAAGGCATAGCAGAGGGAGCCTGGTAGAACCCTTGTGCTGACAGGGCGTTGAAGGCGGGTAGTGGTATCACCATGTTCTGGTAGAGAACAAAATCATCAGGCATATTGGCACCAGGTGTGTATGGTGTCCAGTCTACTGGGAGGCCAGGCATGATTATATCAAGGATTTTTTGGCCGCTTCAAGTACAGATAACAAGCAGAATTTTTTCAAGATAAGGTAGGATGGAGAACCTACCTTTGCTACCAATGTTGTAACTATACTGTTTTAGCAGAGTTACAAGGGGGAAAATATTTAGAAGAAAGATAATAATCTTTATTGTAGGATAGTGATTATATAGTTAATGCAAGTCATGGATAACAGGAACATGATTGTGTAGATCACATGGTAGGATGGTGAAGGGGGTGGCTTGATCCTAGTAATAAGTCAAGCGCCAAAACAATGTATCCACCATAAGGGATCATCATTTTTTCATGTTGTTGGATTTGGAAATCCAAGTTGACTTCCTAGTCTGGCTTCAAGTGACTGGATAACCAGATTGCGGGTCACAAACCCGCATGCTTGAAACCTTGCTGGCGGCTTGAGCCTGCTGTTTCAACACCAATGAGCACCCACCCAGTGTCTGTTCCATTTTGCCGCCCTTAAACCCAGGCACCCACCTGTCCAAATCCCCCATTATCTAAAACCTGACTATTAGAGGTAAAGTCTGGTAGCAAGGTACTATATGAACTTCTAGAGCCTGAACCAGAATTTATTATTATTTTTGAATAAATTTTATGATATATTAGCTCTCCCAAATATTGCCATATTTTATCTTAGTTATCTTTCAATTCAAATCTAATATCTCCAGCCCACCTGCCCCACCACCTGCAGCTTATTGTCCTCCAGGTGCTCACTTTGGTCCTGTTCACTTCATTAAATACCCCTTGAAACCAAAATATCAGGTTTTCCCTGCAAGAACATACTAGCAAGCAATTCCTTGGTCTGTACTAAAGAGTTAACTAGATTTAACAAAAAGAGTATTTGGTTCATCACTGAACCCCAAATGTTTAAAATTAAATACAGCTTTCTCCCTGCCTACCAACTAGATATGAATCTGCCTCTCACCCCCAAACCAATGCCCACATCTGCCTCTGAGATCTCCCTGGATAACTTCAATAAGCTTCTTGAAAAGTTTTACATCAACCTGTTAGGGTTTATTGACACTATACTCCCAGCTTCTTGTCAGGGATTCATTCCTGAGGAAGGAACCCAAGTAATGTAGAAGAGCAAAAGAATGAAAGCCCACCAAACAAGACTCTACAGGAATCCCAACCATCAAAGTGTTCACCAGATATCCCCATAGTTTATAAGATCCCAGAAAAGGAGCAAAATTAGTCAACCCATAGTATACAGCCACATAAGCTAATACATACCACAGGGCCCCTGGGTGAATCACTGGGGGAGGCAAAGGAGGAGGTAAGGAAGGCAGAGGAGTTGTTTTATCACAAGTAGGAGGGAACTGATTCTTAGTATACAAATAGTCCCAAGCCAAAGATTTTGTAGCATCCTTGACTCTAATATTAGAATCAAATTCATGACCTTTAGCCACAGGAATCCATAAAACTAAACAGAGGAGAAGCAGAAAAGTTTCTGCTTTCAGATTATTTAAAGCTTAACTTTGAATCTACTAATTTACTAAGTAAAAATATAGAAAACCAAATTTATTGATCCAGGAATTGAAGTTGTTAGAGCCCTGGGTGAAATACCAGTGTTTCTAGCTAAATACTGTGAACTTTAGCTTGGGGGAATAAAATAATGTGTAGTGTAACTGGAGGTGAATTGGTTACCATTGATTTTTTGGGTTTATAGTTATTTTGGTTTGCCTTCTGCAAGCAGTCTTGAAAGATGCAGCCTGCAGCAGCCAAACCTGCCAGTTGATTGAGGAATTGAAAGCTATTCTCTAAGCACTGGGACTGCTCAAACCCAGCTGGTACTTTGATTGGTGTATGATCTGCATGATTATTTTTAGAATTTGATGTAGCATGGCTATCTGAGATATTAGTAGACACTGGATGCATCTTATTGGCTTCTTAATTATCTTTCAAAGCCTTATTGGCTGGGTGGATGCTTATCTTTCTTGATGTTGCAACCATAGATTCTTTAGACTTTACAGAAGATATCAAGTCCGTTTTTGCATCCAAATCCATTGGTAAGATTTTTCTCTTTAATATCTAACTCTTTCTTCAAACTAGGTATTTTAAAGCGGGTAAAAGGTTTTGAGTTTAAAACTGGGCAACAACTATGTTTCTTTGAGTTGTTTGATTGATCACCAGGCCGCAATTGATCACTATTAGCCATAAGATTATCCAGGTGCTGGTTTCACGTCATTTTAAATACCAATCTACAGATATGAGGAGACCAAGGTAGATAAACAATTTGGATTTCTTTGTGATGGTCCAAAAGTAAAAAAATTTCCTTGATTACAGTATTTGTTAATTACCAAATTTAAGTTGAAAGGATTTTCAATCCTTACACTTCTGGCCTGTGGTCTTGGGAAGAAAAACTATTTTAAACCTCTTTAAGTTAGCATCAATTCTATTATGGTATCTGCCCGCCTGGCCTGCGGCCTGTCTTATGCCTAAAAATAACAGGCTAGATGCCCAGGGTTGGTTTTCTGACAAAATGCCATCAGATATATATTTCACTATATGAGCTACACCTTCTAATTTAGAGGGGGTTATGCCAGTTTTTCTGAGCGCTTCTTGATACACCTGGAATGAGATTGTCTGTCAAGTGTCAAAGGGATGCCAAGAGCTTTACAGATACAGTAGTTTTAAAAGCTATGGCAACAAGCAAAAATTCTTCAGATTTAAACAAAATAATTTCAGATTTAAACAAAATCCAGGTGCGCAAGATTCAGGATTCAATTAATTAAATATCTTTGGTTAATAAATGAAATGTCAAACCAAAAACAAAATTTCACTAACCCATCATACAGAATTATATCAAACATCAAGTGGTGTAGTTCAAACCACAAACAAAATGAACTGACACAACAAGTGAAATTGATGGATGCTATTCCGGAGTATATTATAATCCAATCAGGATTCATATGAGGCACTGACAGAAGGACTAAAGTGAAACAAAACTTAAGCAATCTATAAGCGAGATTACACAAGCACAAAACAAAATGAACTCACACAAGATGTGTAGTATGAGCAGCCTAAAATAGAAAAATAACAGTATAACAGCCAATCAACAGCTATCCAATTTAGGAACAGAGGCATTTTATCCATTTTCATGGCTCCAGATTTGTATGGAATGGTTTTGAGAACCTTTCAAATATGGACTTGAGATTACAATAAAAATAATTCATTAAATTTTAAAATTTCTACTTTTAGCAATTTTATCCTAGGTTTTTTACAATGGGTTTTACAAGCAATATCTTTGACGGCACCAGCAGTCAAGCCAGCTTCAATGGAGGCAAGGCTCAGAACGTGGAGGCACCCGTTTACACCCAAGCCTTTGAGGCAGGTAACAAGGAAGCTGACCTGTTACTGTCCCCCGGCCCATATAGCTTTGACTTGTTCAAGAGTCACTTAGCGTCTTGCTCTGCCCTTGCTCCCACACCCACCCCTGCACAAGATGCCTGTCAACCAACCAATTAGGATGGCAACCTCAATCCAGAACAACTTTCTGCCACCGCCCAACCTGCCCCCCTCAGCCAATCAGGCTTCAGCTCCCGCCGCCCAGCACCCCAAACGCAGAATAATCACTGCCTAAATTATTTAGGAAATTGTGGCACTCAACCTGCAGGGTCTGTCCTGGGATCAGATAGCCAGCCAGTTACAATTCACCCAGGCTACTGTCATGCGGGAATCCAACAACCTGATGAATAAGGGAAATCTGATTGGGACAGCCAAGAAGCCAAAGAAGGCCACAGAGTCCCAGATCAATGAGGCATACCCAATAATGCTTGACCTCCTCCAGAGGGACCCCAAGCTTCCCTTTAACCAGGTCCAGAAGCAACTTGCGCACCATGGCATTTGGGTGTCTGAGCGCATGGTGCAGCTCTGGATGCACAGAAAAATGGCTTCAATTAAGGTTCTTACAAATTTTGCTGGCAACCAATGGGATGGCGCTGAGGATTCCCCGTATGATCCCGCAATCAAATCAACCCTGGTCAGATACTTGACAAGTCTAACAGATGACATTGTGTTTGTCTTGTACTACAAGTTATTGATTGCATTTGACAATTTTGGTGAGCAAGGAAAAGCCGTCACCAAGAATGGAAGGAAGAAGGTCAAGAAGGGGACATTCATTGGTGCATTTCTGGCTGTTTCAGCCAAGGGTTTTGTCTACTATTGAACAAACCCTGATTTCATTGATGAGTACTCATACAGCCACATCCTTGGTGGATTGCTCAACTCCTGGGATGGCTCAAATTCCAAATACCAGGTTTTCTTGAGCCACCAGATGGAGGGAAGCTCCACCGCCCTTGAGGCCATCCAGGGACGCAGGCACCAGGCCTCAGCTACCCCGTGGCCATGCAGACGTCCATCTGGCTGATGTTGTCTTCTTCAACATTGGAGATACACTACAGGAGCACCGCCCTCAGGCTTTCAACAACCTCTATCTTGGGGTCCTTGATCACAATTTTCTCTTTGGTCACCAAATGGTGGCTGACTTGTTTGCGCAAATGGTTTTCCATGTGAACATGGGCAACCAATCACGCAAGGATAAGTGCCTCCCACCCTGTGCCATAGCCACCTACCAGCTCATCCAGCCAATGACTGATGAGGAGTACAATGAGCGGTATATGGCAGCCATCACGCGCAATCCTCCTGCCTCCACCCCTGCCACCAACACCCCCTGCCTGCAAACCCAACCCATCCAATCCCAGACCCCCCAGGCCAGCACTGCCTCTACGTCTTCCTTCCCGCGCCATTCTGCCTACTAGGCATCACTCTTCCCCATCTCAATAAACCCCTGTCACCAAACATTTTCTATTTATATTATCTTTTTTTGAATTTCAATTGTTCATGTTCTCTTTGTTTATAGTTGGTTTTATTCTTTATGTTCAGCTTATTTCTATAAAATCATATATTTACTATGTTGTGCATCTTGATCCAGAACACAGTTTTTTAGCACTTAAACATAGCCCCTTGTGAAAATATTAACAACAATTTGGTGATCAGCTAAATTTGAATTAGAAAATTATACTGTTAACTGTTTTTAGATAAAGTTTTTACTGATCCAAATTCAAAACCTTAATGATAAAATTTAAGCCAATCAGGAGCCAAGTGATAAAGTGATTGTTGTGACATAAAGAGTCATTCAATAATTCTTTGGTGCATGTGTGCTAATTAATATGATTGGCTGGATGTTTTGCCATTGTACGCCATTGCCGCTGTGGCAAGTTGTTGGTGGACTAGTGCTAACCCAGCAGCTGATTGGGCACTAGTCCACCAACAACTTGCCACAGCAGCAATGGCGTGCAATGGCAAAACATCCAGCCAATAATATTAATTAGAGCACATGCACCAAAGAATTATTGAATGACCCTTTATGCCACAACAATCACTTTATCACTTGGCTCCTGATTGGCTTAAAGTTTATCATTAAGGTTTTGAATTTGGATCAGTAACAACTTTATCTAAAAACAGTTAACACTATAATTTTCTAATTCAAATTTAGCTGATCACCAAATTGTTGTTAATATTTTCACAAGGGGCTATGTAAAGCGGCAAAAATAATATGGTAATCAAGGAAACAATGCTAACACAAAGCAAACAACACATATTGAGATGAGCGTAAAACATATACAAAATGGGTAAAAAGATGGGATAATGTAGTAGATGGGAAAACAAAAAGGAATAAACAAAGAGGCAACAGTATCAAAATAATATAGAATTTATTGGGGGAAAAGCTATAAAAACATTTGGAAAGGTTAGTAAAAAAATCAAATGAGAGAACTTGAAAAGCTTCTGCAGGACCTCAACTTGGTGATTGCCAAAATAAAGGACATTGACCGCAAGTTCAAAGCAAAGGTGAAGTCTGTTGTCCTCACTGGGGACAAAATTGATAAGGTGTCTGCAAAGGCACTAATGTCAAAAATGCCTGACACCCCAGAAATAACAATCAATTGCTTACTAAATATTCAAAAAAAAAAACGGTGGTTGAGGGGCTCCAGTTCAAGGCTTACAATTTTTCTGCACTGTCCGTCTGGGTTGATGACCCGGAGATGTATGCCCACCTCAAACCCACCAAGTGTGCCAGGGTGGAGGACACCAAATTGCCTGCACAACTGCTTGAGCCAAGAATGGCAAAGCCGGCAGAAGCCACCAGCAAGGAAGAAACCCAAGAAGGTAACCTAAAAAATTATAATTAATAAAAATTCTTAAATACTTACCTTTTTTTAGAAGATGTTGATGGTGAACTCCGCCAGATCCTGGTTTCTTTTGTCCCCCCCACCTTCTATGCCAACTATGCTAATCATGTGGCAAAACAGCTTTTCCTGTCCCCCCTGTCTTGCAGGAGCTTGAAGACAGAATTCACAGGTCCTTCCCAATGACAAGGGAGGTGCTAGCCGGGCTGACACATTTTGAGGGAGCATCTGAGTGGGCAGTTACTGCCTACAAGGATGCCTGCCTGGACCCGGTTAACCTCGGTGGAGTTTACACAGTAAACTCCATTGAGCTTGTTTGGGACGTCCTGGCAAGGCTCCCATTCAAGAATATACCGGAGATGGGCCGGGCCCATGCGGCTGCTTGCTTCTGCTTCCTGGTGGAGCATACCATCTCTTACCTGTTGGAGAACTTTGGGCGCGCGGTGTCAAAATTGGCTGTTGCAGATGCAACAGCCGTAAAGAAGACCAAGATCCTCCTGGAGGACTTCAGGCTGGCCTGGAGTGCCAACAAGACGGGGGTCCCAGCAGCTATGAAGCTGACCTTTGCCAAAACCAAGCACAAGAAGAAGATTAGCGCGGTATACAACAAATTGTGCAAGTTTACAGAAGCCTTTGCTGGACAAAGGCTTCATCTGGTTGTTTACCTGGGGTTCTTATTCTTCTTTGGGATGGGAGCGTCTGTTGAGGACCTGGACAGGGTCTTTCTGGGGATCAACAAGGCCCGGCTTGCACTCAACAGGAAGAAGGTCCCCCCTGGATACAACTTGGTTGATCATGTGATCCAGGACGCCCTGGTCCTGGCAGGCATCTTCAATTTTGCAGCCCAGCCTGAAAAGCTGTTGCTTCACTCCCACCTGACCCTACTGCCTTTCACCAGCAGGAGGGATTATTTCAATAAGGGTGTATCCACCGTTCACAGTGTGGCAGTGGAGGTTGTGTGCCACCTCTATTGCGGGGTGGGTACATACTGCCAAACTCACTACAGGTGTTTGTAATAAATTCTCTCTTCTAATAAACATCTTTATACTCTACAATATTTTTATTACAATTAATTTTTCAAATAATATTTTAGCAAAAAAGATTTGAAAAAAATATTGCGGAAATGGGTTTCATAAAAGTATAAAATTATACGTTAATAAAATAAATTCTAACTTGTACACTTTACGTTTAATTTTTTTAAAACTATTTTTACATTTATTTGACCAAAGTGATTTAAATATTTTTGCGTAATCCAGTACTGAGTGTTTGGATTACCTCAGATGGCATAATGAAATAATATATAATAAAATAAATAAATTACTTACATCTATTGATGGATCTTCTGAATGTGATTGCGTGCGTGAAAACATCTAAATATAAAATGATAATTAATAAATCTTGAATAGTAAATTAGAGAATATAAAAAATATTGGACACACTAAGCCTTTAATTGATTGGCTGTTTGGCTAGGCACGCGGGGATGAACAAATCAGTGTGGCCATAGAATTTGGCCACAGTCTCGGCTGGGAGAGTATGGATCCCGGCCTGCAGCAAATCAAACAGGTCCTCAGTCCCTGTCGGGGTTCCTTGCTTGATGACTTGCTTGAGCCACCCAAAGACTTCCTCAATGGGATTTAGGAAGGGCAAATAGGCTGGGAGGAAGAGAAGGCGTAAATTTGCTGTGGCCAATTGCTGGGGGCACACTGCAATGCTTGTGTCAATCCTTGGGAATTCCTTGAGAATGTCAGCCACCTTTTGGAGATCAACGTTGTCCAACACAATCACATTGGTGAAGCCTGGGCTTGTGCGCCTCAGGTGCTCCTGGACCAATTGGAGGAATGACAAGAAGGTACGGCTGTTGTGAGAACCTAATATCATTTGATAAAGCTCAACCCCCTTTGGACTGAGGAGAGCCACCATTGAATAGGCTGTGGCGCAGACTGCAGCATGCTGAGCCACCCTGTCATTGGAGCCTCTGGGGATATACCCATACTCATTGCGCATCAACAAGGCAAATGCTGATTTTTCAATATAATAGAATTTCACTGTCCCCTTGTTTTTGATGGCAGTATATGCCTCAGCGTAATTTTTCCGGGTCTCAATATTGGCTGGGCTGTTCTAATTGTATGGGGATACCCCAAGTTTTTCCAGAAAAAGCGCATTCCCTTCACCAGATGGTAGTAAAAGGAAATCTAAGCCTCAACCCCAAAAGTAGATTTAACCATTGACTGCATATTTGCCAATTCAAGATGCAATCTTGGGTTATCCACTGGCAGATTGCCCATTTGTTCTCCTTGGTGAGCATGGTAGACACACACAAGGATTTCTCTGCAGCAAGGACACAACCAGTATTAATAAATTTTTGTAAGGTCTTGCTGGCGTATTTAGGATCCACTCCAACAATGGCTGTGGCCGCCTTGTAGTCACCCAATTCCCGCATTAGCTTAAGCAGGATGATGTGTTTGATGTCGGGGATGCGCTTCTAGGCAGGCTTTTTGGTAGTAAGGGTCAACTCATTGGGATTGGGCACAACACAGGGCATGGGCACCTTGGTGTAAAACACAGCAACTTTCTTTAGCACCAGCTGTCCCTCATTGGTTTGGTAGAACTGGGGCTCCTTGTCATCCTCCTGATTGCCATCACTGACGTAGGGCTTATAGCTAGTATCAAGTACAGGCTTCACCTTCTCCAGCATGACTGACAGGACCAACTCTTGCCAGTACACAACGCCAAACACATATAAAGTAAGTTCTACCTCCTTGTTTCTAACTTTCTTTGTAGTGGTGACCTTGGTTGGCTTCTGGGTCAGCTTTGGGACCCGAGGGTTTATGCTCTGCACCCTAGCAGCTTGTGCTCCTTGAACCAGCTGTGTCAGTGCAGCGTCACTATAGAACTCTCCTCTCCTGTTGCAACCAAGTTTCCAGACTTGCCTGCTAATGTATCTTACAATACACATGGGGCGCTTGATGAGCCGCCCCTTGACGTATCTAATGTTATGGGTTAATCTGAGGACAATATCAAATGGCGGTGTAAAGTTACACCTCCCCCTTAGGCCTCCACTTCAATTCCTGCCAAATGCTTGGGAATTTCTACCAAATTATGTTTGAATATTTATCTAAAAGGTTGCCAAAAAAGCCCAAGAAAAGCCATCAATTTAATATTTTGGAATTATTCAGAAGATGCCTCCACCTAACCCACCCAAGAGACACCTCTGGTTAAATATCATGTGCAAGAGCGGCTGGGAGCAGTGGTAATTGCATCCAAAGCATATTCCTGATGTTAGTTGGTTCAGTTTTCCTTTCAACTATGTCTGTTCAAAATCTGTCAAGATCTTCCTGCCTCAAGAAATTCATTTGTATCCGCTCATATCATTGGTCAATTAGTTTGTGACATTCAATCTACCACCCCAATTCTATCACATCCCTTAAATGAATGCAAGAGTTGTAAAAGACCTTGCTTCATCATTCTCTAATCTAATAAAGTTTGAATTTTTAGTAATTTTGGTCATTTGGTTTTATCTGTTGCTCTGCAGTGTTTAGTTGACTCCTTCCCCCTTTTGACCTACCCAGGAATTGTTGGCAAAAACCTTTTGGTTGTTGCTGAAACCGCAATTTTTATTGTGGTTGAGAGCTTGGTTTTATTTCCTCTTAACCTGCTCCCCAATTCTCACAGGCGGGTACTTCATCCTAATTAGGAGTACTGCCAATTCGACTTGCTGATTCCTGCATGAGTTATTCCTCAGCTTTGAACCTTACATGGAACTTCCCACTATGCCACCCTCTTGTGACCTTGTGGCTTTCCCCATATAGTATATTAATCACAATATTATACAATAAACAATACCTTATTCTTACTATTCTGTCCTTTCTATTAGACTGTTTTCTGCCCCAATTCTAAATACTGAATTCTCATTGGTTTAGTTGCAACACTCCTGCCTCCCTCCTGAGTAGGCACTTGTGTTGTACTAAGTCTATTCTTTGACCCGTGGGGGCAACTGCAACCACGGCGCACAACAGGTGCAATGGTAGTCTGTTGCTGTGTTTCTTCCATTTTAAAATTTAATAAAATATTAAATAACTTTCAATTAAGTTACTCCCTAATTTTAATTTTTGCTTTTATCTGAATATGGATATTTAATTAAAGTTTTCCCACCCAATATCCCAATTATAGATTTTTATTTCTTAATTAGTTGTTTTTGGTTTTACAATGCCTATTTTAGAATACTCAAAATAATCTACCTGTTTCCCTAGATTTTACTGCCAAATTCAAACACCCAACACAATATTTTTAAAATTGATGTTTCAGATCTTGTGTCTTATTTTAGATACCTTGGTATCATTCATGATTACAATCCATTGCACACATTGCGTGAGTGATTTTGTTAACATAGTGAGTTGCTATTGTGTTTCATTTTTGGATTGAGTTTTGACACACCTTGCTTGGGTGTATTTCATCACTGATTCACATAGTAAACATATGTACACTGAAAGTCAATTCACACCATTTTGTTTGTGAATTGATGTATTTTGGATTATATTTTGAATGGTTTTGCTTTGTGTGTGAGCCTTTTGTTGCTGTGTTGACCCATTTTGCCCATTAACACCAATAAACCCTGTTAACAGAGTATATATTTTAACCTGAGAGTTGGATTTTGTTTAAATCTGAAATCATTTTGTTTAAATCTGAAGAATTTTTGCTTGTTGTCATAGCTTTTAAAACTACTGTACCATGTTAAAATACAGAAGTACAAAGTTAGATAAGAAAATAGGTGGGCCAAAAAGAGGTACATGCTTTTATTTAGAATGATAATAAAAACCTGTTTCTGATTAAGAGTTTTTTTATAGCTCTCTATGCTATTTCTAGACAGGTTTCTGATTAATTAAACCCCATATGTTGGCTTGAGGAAAATGAGCAAAGATAGGGCTTGAAGCCTGGAATTCTTTGGTCTGATGGATCCTTTTCTTAGGGGTTTTAAGGTGGGGGTTGAGCAGGTAGAAGTGGTTTGAGAATGCTTTTCTGAGAGCCTGGAGTGCCCATCTTGCTACAGTAGTTCACATAATGCCAGGCATTGTCTGTTCTGATCAGAAATCCAAAGGCAAAAGAAAAACAGTCCAAAAGTCACTAGAGTCAAACAATCTAAACAAAAACTGTTGATAAAAATTAGATGGCAGCCACTTAACCCCAGATAAAGATTTTTCTGTCAAGTTAGAACTGGTTGAGATAAGTTGATGCAATCTCTGAGTCACACATCACACTATAACTATGCAAAAAAGAGTTCAGAAATTTAGCACCAAAGGTTTCTTCTCTAATTAGATACATTATATTTGGTAATGAATGAAAGCTTAGTCAAGTTTGGGTTCAGATGTTGGTCATGTAAATGAAAGGCCTAGTCAATTTTAGTACATATGCAGGTTTTGGTTTTAATCAACTTGCAAGAGTTGAGCCCTTCCTAAAAGTTCTAAAAAACTTTCTTAAATAAAATCATAAATCTCTATTTGCTTTGGAAGCTCTATAATGCATCTGCTGCTGAGGCCTATATGCCACCTTCTGGTTGACTTGATTGCTAACTGTTTTGTTACTGGCCTCTGGGAAAGTGTTCAAAGAACTTTCTCCCTGAACTCTGCTAATGTTGGGCACCCCTAAGCAGAAATGGGATTGGAGGATACTCCAGTCCCCCAATGTCCTGAATTCTATTCCAAAGAGTCTTTGCTCCTCTTCCCAGCACTGTATCTTGCTATGTTAGGGTTGACATTGGTTATTCTGCTCAATCCTAAGTTCACCTTTGGAAATTTCACTAAACAGTATTTCTACCCCCACCTTTGGCTCATCTTCAATGGTTTGTGGGTAGGGATATCTATCCCCCACTATTTTGATTTCAGATATCACTATCCTATCATTTCAGTCGTGGTATGATCTACATGGTCACTATATGGCTTATCACTTCACTATATAATAATAATATATATTTTAATAAAGATACCAATCTCATTTAAATCTTCTCTTTTTATGTATTATATACTCTCCAGAAGTATATTCATGATACCGACATCTAGCTTTTATCTTATATGGTTATTTATCTCGGACTGGTTCAAGGCTGCAGCATGGGATGCTAGATTTCCCATTTCTTTGCAGATTTGTGACCCCTTCTACTGCCCGACCCCGTTTACTTGCATCTGTGGCTGGATGGAGAAATTTGATCTTGTATGCCAATCATGAAGGGGTTTTCCTTTGGCAAACTAAGGGCCCAGCCACTGGTAGGCCTAGGCTTGTACTATACCCTGTGAGCTTCTCAGGTCAACTTGGTTTCAAATTCCTTTGGGCTGCACATCCAACCTGCCATTTAAGGCTTGGGTATAGCTGTGGAGCTGGTGGATACTTTACAGAAGGTTGATCTTGTATTTAACATTTGAAGTGGGGATTTGATTTATTTTCTCTTCAGCTGTCAAAAAGAGGCGGAAATGGGCCCATAGTTTATTGGCGCAGGCCTTATAGTGCGTAGCTGCAGATAAGCTTTTGACCGATCGAAATGCTATATAAATGCTATTGCAATAAGTTGATGACATCGATGATAGAGGAGTGATCAGAATTGGTGGCCATACGAGGGGTTTAGCCACTAACACCAGGCAATTATTGTGCACGCTTGCCAACAAGCGAGAGATCAAGTCACGCGTCAACTGGCCAAGGGATTCCATATCTATCAGCTACGCCCATTCATTTTATTCCAAGCGATGGACGGATTCCTGGACCGATTCAATTTTTCGTATCCAAAGGACAGCTCTCCCAAAGACAGGGCAGACCCCCAGTTTCGAAGGGGGAGCCAAGATGATTCCGATGAGGATGTAAACGATTACATCCCCTATCACGATGTCTCGAATATGAATCAAACTAATACTACATTAGAAGAGAACGACCAAACCCCTGGAAATCTCAACGATATAAATAACGTAGGAACGCTGAGAGCGGGGGAAGAGGTGGAAGTTGGAGGTGCCAATGTCGTCATTGAGAAATTTCTTGCTGAAGGCGGCAATGCTCATGTATACATCGCAGCCGTCATGCCTTCTTCCTTGGAAAATACCCAGGCTAACCCAGGATTACCTCCTAATCGGTGTGTACTTAAGAGGATTGCGGTACCGGATAAGGCCTCCTTATTACCGATAGATAAAGAGATTGAAGCAATGGTAAACATATATCGCAAGTATTTTTTAAAACAAGTTCTTATAGTTTTTTATGAAAGTGCTGAATTAATTATAGACGCCTGATTTTATGAAATATAATATTTTTGTTTATTTAAAAAGTATACCTGATTAACCAACTTTTTAAAAAGAGGCATCTGCCTTTAGTTCGGATATAACTATTTGCCATTTCTATTTTTTATACACGATGTCCTTCAAAACATAGTGTTGAATTCCGAATGAAAACATGCTTTTGTCAATTTCGCTTTTCAAGTGGTTCAATTTAGTTAACCTTTTGTAGAAAAAACTCCAAGGAAATCCGAATATTGTTGAGTTTTATGCCTCCTCCACCCGGCCTCTATCCAAGGCTCTTTCCAAAGGCCAAAGGGGCTACGAAGCTTTTATTCTGATGGAATACTGCACTGGTGATTACCAACTTAAAGCCCAACTAACTGTTTTTAGAGGGAACCCTGGTGGAATTTATGAAGCTTCGTGAGGCTTCCATGTTCAGCGAGCCTGAAGTGCTTTATTTTTTCCATGAGATATGTTTAGTAAGCTCATATCGCTTTAAAAACTCATGCTTTAGGGAGTCGCAGCAATGCACTCTCAGACGCCTAAAATAGTACATCGCGATCTCAAGGTATCATGGTCAAGGAAACAAATGCTCAACTTTGGCTAGGTTGAGAATGTGCTCATCACCGATACACAGAAACTAAAGTTGTGTGACTTTGGCTCGAGCACAACAGAACTGATTGCACCAGGGGCTGCTATTAGCGTTGCTCAAGCACAGGTCCTTGAAGATGAGCTTGCCGCCTGCACAACCTTGCAATACCGGGCTCCAGAGATGCTCGATCTCTTCCAGCGCCGTGGGCTGACAGAAAAGCTTGGTAATCTAAAAATCAGCATTTAATTTAACTTTTGTTAGATATTTGGGTAATCCGCATTTTAAATATTCATTAAGCTTGATTTAAGGCGCTTGGCGTGCTTTTATACAGACTCTGTTATTTCAAAACCCCATTTGATGATGAAGGCCCTCTGGCAATTCTCAACTGCCGCTATACCTTTCCGCCTACACCTTTCTATTCGCAGCCTCTTCTCAAGCTAATCAGTACTTTGCTGTTTAAATCAGACTCATCATTCTAGAAACAATGCTTCAAGAGAACCCCTCTTCACGACCACCAGTAGAAAAAATAATAATCGAGGTTTGTCGTCTCAGAGGTGTCCAGCCTACCGTTTCAGAGGTACTCTTTGTCCTTATACATGACTAAACTAGATCTAGCCTGCACCAGTACAAGAGATCCCTATAGAACCTAAGCACACCAGCAGCTTTATCCAACCTGCATCGGTTTTGGCACCTGCTGTCCCTCAGCCTGATTCCCTCTTCAACCCCGATGCCATCACGCCTATGCGTAGAGGCCGACCAACACGCCAGAAACCAACCAAGGTTACTGCCAATGTCTTTGCCCCTACGTCCGACGATCCATTTGAAATGATTGCCGCTGGCCTCGACATCTCAAAACCATCAGACACGGGCTCTCCTTGGGAGCTACCAAACCCAAGCCCCAAAGTTGCTGAGAGAGGAAGCTTCTGGAGTAGTCCACCCGAAATCAAAGTGAACGAAAGTGCTCCCAAGGTTCCTCCCCGAAGAAGCAATCTTAAAGCAGATCATATCTTGATTGACTCCAACCACCCAAAACCTTTAACACCTCCAATTCCACCTAAGCCAAGGAACCTCAACCTTATTATCAATCCACCCCAATCCGCTGCCATTCCCAACTTAAGCCAATCACCCCAAATACTTCCTCCCCCAAAGCCTCCTCGTCACCGAAACCAGTCATCTGCCACAAGGAGACAATAGCCAATCTCAGATTAAATAATTCTAGCCTGTGCAATTCCTCATATCAAAAAACATTATGCAAGCAAACATACACATTTGTTTACTGGCATCAACCCAGCATTGTGGTCACTACATAAAGATATTTCAGAAGGATCACTTATGATATCTATCAACCCTTTAAAGCTTCACTGAGCCAGCTTCTACATGAAACGTATAGACACTAGATATGCCAACAATGATAAGCAATACCATCATCCATCAGTGCTCGACTACTCTTCACAGCATCCAAATAGCGTTAAAACCACGAATAACTTCTAAGTGGATTCCTAAACAGTTCGTGTGCTTTTAAGATTTCTTTAAAATTTTGTCTGGGCTGGTGTAGCTTTTAATAGAGCTGTGTTGATATTTTCTCGGAAGTTCCCTATAATAAAACAGCCTTTTATAAAAATATTGTGCATTGTTTTGTTGGAATGTTCATAACCCACCAAGCTGTTTGATTTGTCAGATTTGGATTATCCAAGCTGCCATATTTGAATTCTTGTTTTACCTCCCTGAAAGGAGTTATTGAGTATGTGTCACTTGACAGGATGTAACCCAAGGACTTGCACCTTGACACACTCAATTGATATGTGAAGTGGTTTAACCCACCCACGTCCAAGCTGCCGTCTTTGATGAAGTCTTTCCCTCTCCTCAACTTAGCTGATCCAGGGTGACAGCCAGTCACGGGAATGGTGGAGTTGTTACAAAATTCAGAAGTGTTCACAAAATGAAGTATAAAATACCAGATGCTCAAAGAATTGAAAATGAGTAAAAACTGTAAAGTTGAAATGTGCAGGCAAAAACCTCCAAGCAAAGGCATTAGTGAAGTGCAGCCTAAGAAAACTAAACCAGACAACAAAAAAATCCAAGATTGGGAAACAGTCACTGGATTTTGCAAGTAGAGAATCTCGCAAATCAGTTCAACTGTTTCCTCAATTTTGAGATTGGGAGCATCAAATAACAGAGCAGAGGCCGCAGACACCGCAAAATTGACGCTAGGGCCAGCAAGATATCTCACTGGCATGTACACAAGGAGAAGCTCCATATTCTGTAAAATCTGTAAAACTTAAAACTGCAAAACTAGTGGTAAGTTATGATGTTTCTTGAACTACTGCAGTAGTTCTAGTAAATTTTCAAGTGATATTGGGCTTTGGAATAATGCTGATGTGGCAGGGGGGGATTTTTGTCACCAGGCCTCCAGGATTGACTAAAAACGGTGTGACACCATAAATTAATTTTTGGGCCAAAAAATACCAAACTATCTGATTTTTGGGTTTTCAGACCTTAAATGACAGCTTTTTGGGTCCTGTTTGAAGGTGCACCTGCTTGGCCACCACTCACTTACTGTTAATTGCTTGATTTGGGTCAGTGTAAATCTTCATTGGTGTTTTCTGACTGGTAGCTCCTTTTTGTTGGGTTTTCTTGGGGTGAGTGATTCCGACCAAGATGTCTTTATCCATGACAGTCACCAAGCTCACCTCTCATCATCTTTGACTTTTTATTGACTTGGATCAAGCCTAACACTTTAGCTTAAGAAATCTATGTTGCCTTAAAAATCTGCAGCAGGCAACCTTTTCAACTATTGCTTTTGATTTACAGGTGTTCTTTAAAAAGCAATATTATAAAAGCTTTTCTTTAAATGTGTTATTTTGAGGTTTTTTTCTTAATTTTTTTCTTTAAAGACTTTAAGTT
The DNA here is from genome assembly GCA_014839935.2 of Entomophthora muscae. NCBI lineage: Eukaryota > Fungi > Entomophthoromycota > Entomophthoromycetes > Entomophthorales > Entomophthoraceae > Entomophthora > Entomophthora muscae. The sequence continues at coordinate 182,667 of QTSX02002163.1, forward strand.
CTGAAGCATAAAGTCTGTGAGATGGCTTTCATTCCCTCTTTGAGCCTGTCAGGATTTTTTTACTCTGCTATTATGAAGAACTTTCATATGCAGTCAACATCAATTTTTGATCATATGCTTCAAGAGCCAGAGCAATTTCAGAACCCTTTTTCACCTCTCATTATTAAAATCCTGGTATTTCACTCTAATTTTAATATTAGTGCTTCTTTTTAGAGCTTATAGTTCAAACATCACGGTTTAAAACTCCAAACCTATATACAAATTTCAGTAATTAATCCAAAAACTTATGCTTTTTTGCTTCTGCCGCAATTTCTAAATTGGATTTTGGCCCGGGGTTCCCTGCCTCTTCTAGTTTTTTGCTTTATTTAAATCTTGTGTCATTCCCAGTTCCAACTTCATGTTATATTTTCTCACAAACTAACTACTTTAAGTTAGTCTTTATTTTTCACTTCTTATTTTCACCAGATGCACCTCAAATTAAGGCTAACCAACTCTAGTTAGTTTTGCTTTACCTTAATGTCAAAACTGCAGGCTTGACCTGCCAAGAAGGTTCCAACCAAGCAGGTTTGTGACCCACAATCCGATTATCCGGTCACCCAAAGCCAGACTAGGAAGTCAACTCAAATTACCAAATCCAACAATATGAACAGATGATGATCCTTCACGGTGGATACCTTAATTTGGCGCTTGACTCATTATCAGGATCAAGCCACCCCCTTCTTCCATCCAACTGTGTGATCACCAATCTTGTTTCTACTATCCTTGATTCACATGAACTATATAATCACTATCTCCCAATAAAGATTATTATCTAGTTTCTAAATACTTTTTCCCGTGTAACTCTGCTAAAACAGCACAGTTACAATGTTGGTAGCACAGGTAGGTTCTCCATCCTACCTTATCTTGAAAAATTCTGCCTGTTGCCCGCACACACTGCGGCCAACAAATCCTCAACAGAATCATGTCTGGCCTCCTGCCCGACTGGACTCTGTATACTCCTGGTACCAAGATACCCGATGGTTTTGTCCTCTACCAAAACATAGTGATCCCGCTACCTGCCTTCAACATCATGTCTGTGTAAGGGTTCTTTCAGGCACCCTCCTTGATGCCGCTACCAGCTGACAAAACCACTATGCCTGCCTATGTAGCACAAAGGCTTTCCAGCGCCGCCTTGGAGCCTCTTTGCCGGGGCCAACGGCAACAATGCCGCTGCATGGATCCAATCTGCCCAAAGCAAGCTGGCTCAAATGAAATACCCACAGCAATTCTGAATTGCGAAGATTTTCATTTGCCTGACCCATGACACGGGCACCTGGTGTGACAAGTGGCACAAAGAGCACACTGACAAGAACTAAAATACCTTTAAGCAGGACTTTTTGGTGAGGTTTGTGCTTAAGGATACAGCGCTCATGATCATACGTCAAGTAAAGAACCTGACCCAGACAGGCACTGTTAAAGAACTCACCCGCGCCTACGAGGAACTCCGTCTCTGTGCCCCATCTGACATGGCCTTTGACACCCCAGCTACACACCTCATGTACTACGACACCCTCAAGTCGCACGTGATGAGGCATGTGAACCTGGAACAGGTAACCAACCTGCAAAGCCTGTACTGTGAAGCGGAAAAAGCGGAACAAAAATCCAACGCTCTACACAAGGCACAGACTGGGAAACAAGAAAGGCCCAAGGATTCCCATCCAAGTGGGCGCTCTGCTTGACCACCTCCTGGAGGCAACAGGAACAACGCCAACCACAAACCCACAGGTTCAAATAGGAATGGAAATGGAAATAATGGCCAGTCAAATCACACTCATTTCTGTGTCACCGCCACCCAAGGCAACCAAGAGGAGGGAAAAGCCTGGGGAGAGCACTAAGCAAGCCAAGCTCTTCCCACACAACTCCTGACTTACCCAACAATAAATACCAACCCGAGAACGTGGACCAATGCCCAATGATCCAAGTGCCCTCGGAAGACCCGGTACTATACATCATTGCCAGACATCCCAATAAATTGATGTCCTATCCTTTCCTCTTTTGCAGTTACACAGGCTCAGCACTTCTGGACTTGGGCGCAGATCAAACCTTAGTCAACAGTAGCTTTATGGACAAATTCAAGCTGGCCACTAATCCTTTGCGGATTAAAAACGTGGTCCTGGCTGATGAACACCACATTGCTGTGACAAAGAAAACTGCTCCCTTCTCTGTCATGCTTGAGAACCTCTACTCCACCATTCAAGGTCCTGTCATTGACTTTCCTAAGTTTGACATTGTACTGGGACTAGACTTGTAAAGTTACGCCTCCCCCTTAGGCCTCCACTTCAATTCCTGCCAAATGCTTGGGAATTTCTACCAAATTATGTTTGAATATTTATCTAAAAGGTCACCAAAAAGCCCAAGAAAAGCCATCAATTTAATACCTTGGAATTATTCAGAAGATGCCTTCACCTAACCCACCCAAGAGACACCTCTGGTTAAATATCACGTGCAAGAGCAACTGGGAGCAGTGGTAATTGCATCCAAAGCATATTCCTGATGTTAATTGGTTCAGTTTTCCTTTTGACTATGTCCATTCAAAATTTGTCAAGATCTTCCTGCCTCAAGAAATTCATTTGTATCCGCTCATATGATTGGTCAATTGGTTTGTGACATTTGATCTACCACCCCAACCCCATTACATCCCTTAAATGAATGCAAGAGTTGTAAAAGACCTTGCTTCATCATTCTCTACTCTAATAAAGTTCAAAATTTGTTAGTCTAAACCGGCCATTTGGTTTTGGCTGTTGCTTTTGGTGTTCAGTTGATCCCCCCCTTTGGCCTCCCATGAATTGTTAGTGACAACTTTTGGTTGTTGCTGAAACCATGATTTTTATTATGGTTGAGAGCATGGTTTTATTTCCTACTAACCTGCTCCCCAATTCTCACAAGACTGGTTACAGAAAAACAACCCCCACGTGGACTGGGCAACCTCCGTGTTGATCATCAAGCGTGAAGGCGTCAACCACCAGATCTACCCCAACTCAGTGGACCAACTCCTACGTGACCAAGTCTTTGTGCGCATCACTGAGACTCTGGACAAGAAGGAAAACCTGAAGGCAATTGACTGGGATTCTTGTCAGTATGAAATTATACACTTCAAGGACCACCAGGATACCTTCACGCCTCAAGACTGTGACATTGTGGCCCATCATCTAGAAATCTTTAAGGAAGCGTTACCTGGTCTACCCCCTGAGAAGCACATCCAACACTCTATCTAACTCAAGGGGGCTGTACCCAATGCACACCCCATTTACAGGCTGACCCCAAACAAGGACAATGCCCTGCACGCTTATCTCAAGAAGGCACTAGAAAAAGGACTTATCCGCCCTCACAGTCTCCTTTTGGGGCTGCTGTATTCTTTGTGACTAAAAAGGACAGTATCTTACGCCTTGTCACAGACTACCGCGCCTTAAACAAAGTCACCATTAAAAATTGTTACCCAATGTGTGAGAGAGAGGGGCTAAACTAACTAAGTTTGGCTCCCATCCTGGTGTAACAAACCACCAGGATGCCATCCAGTGCAAAACTGGGATGGCCGCTCGGAGGAGGGACCACAGGGAGGACACCAGGGACAACTGAGAGAAGTAGGCGTTCAAACCCATCAGTATCAGGCCAGTGAGCAACCAGGGAGTGCAAGTAGAAGCAGGAGAGGACACCTTGGAGAGCCCAGGGGGTACTGCATTCCTCTGGACCACGTCGGGGAGGGGAGGCATGGGAGGCACTACTTCTTCAGAAACAGGTGAAGTAAGGTCCACATTGTCCAAGTCCAGATTTTCACAAGTCAGGCTCTTGACCACAGCCTCTCCAGAAAAGAGAAGACTGCTGGGGAGGTCCCAGAGACTGGCAGGATCTCTACCTACCAGACAGGTTGACAAAGAGATTTTCCCCCACAAATCAGGGGAGGTGGACCACAGAAGCAGCAAGAACAGAGCCAAGGAAAATACTACAAATTTAAGAGCTGGGAGTATCAGGAAAATTCAGCACAAAATTTGGAGCAGGTTGGTATAATTTCTTGATAGAAAAAGAGAGTGAGATGTGTAACCAGGGTAGTCTTTAGCAGAATCTTTGAAAAGAGCAGCAGAACGGGTTTGAATGGCTTCACTATAGTCTTAGGAGCCTTGGATCGTAATGGCAAGCAAGAGCGGGTTCAAAAACAATGTTTTTAAAAGAAAATTCAAAATAATAGTAGAAATTATAAAGAAAATCAATTGAAACTTTGGAATCCAAACTATAATTTCAAAAGCAAGAACGGGGAAGACAACAACTAGGTAAGACAACACTAGTATAGGGGCCCAGAAGAGAAGCCGGGTTTAAAACTGGCCGGCAGAAGGTAAGCTTAGAACAGAAGCTAACACACTAATCTTTAGGCTATAGGAACTCAAAAATGGGTTCCAAATAACACAAAAATTTAAAAATTAAAGTACAGATGGCTCCAAACTTTAATGTTATTGGAAAATAGACAAGCAGGGGACTTGAAGTCCCCTTGCTTGCATAAAAGGGATGGCTGCAAATAAGATGGGTCACATGACAGTGGAACTAAATCCAATTGGCTGGAGGCAAAACTTTGCTAGGCAGGGGCAGAGGGACTGGAGGGTTTCATTCCAATTTTGGCGGTCAGATCTGATTGGCTGGAAGGGGCACTGGTCATTTTGAATTCACTTTGGTTGCTCAGTGTCAATGTGGCAACCTCTGATTGGCCAGATCTAATGGTTTTTAGAAGTGGGTGATACCAAGCTAATAAGTAGTCCAAATTAACCAGTGTTTCTTCCCAGGAGAGAGCAACCAAAGGCAGGGATTCCACAGGATAGGCCAGCACAAACCTCTCATCTACTGTGTGAGCTAAATCATTCAAAGAATGAAGGGGTTTGGCGGGCGTTTTGGAACCTCTCTTGGTACAACAAGGGAAGATTGAGCGATCCAAAGCCAGAGGTGGCAGTGAATTTACACACTGCCACTGATTGACGACCTTTTTGACGCCTTGGGAGGAGCCACTGTCTTCTCCAAGATTGATCTAACTGCAGGCTACAATCAGATTTGTATCAAGGAGTAAGACATCCCCAAGACAGCCTTCCACACCAAGTACGGTTCTTACAAATGTGTGGTACTCAACTTTGGCATGACCAATGCCCCATCCACTTTTGTAACCTTCATGAACAAAGTGTTTGCGCCACACAGACAAAAATGCCCCAGTGTACCTGGACAATATTATTGTCTACAGCCCCTTGGTGGAACAACATCACAAAGACCTGGAGGAAGTCTTTGCAATCTTGGCACAACACAAACTGTTGGCCAAGCCCTCCAAATGCCAGTTCTTCTGGGAGAAACTACCCTTCTTGGGACACATAGTCTCAAAAGACGGCATCAAACCTGACAGTCAAAAGATACAGGCCATCTGCAAGATGCCACCCCCCAAGGATAAGTCAGAACTCCACACCTTCTTGGGAATGATGGCCTATGTACAACGCTTCATACCCAGCTGTGGCGTCTTGACTGACCCCTTATCTACCATAACAGGTGCCAAGTCTAAGTTTGTGTGGACCCCCCAACATGACCTCTGTTTTAGACGCCTCAAAGAAAAGCTCACAACAGCTCCCATCTTACAATACCCCAAACGTGACGGAGAATACCAAATGGAAACCAATGCCTCAGATGCATTCATTGGGGGAGTACTACAAATTAAGAATAGTGATGGTGACTTCCTGCCCGTAGCCTACAAATCACACAAACTGACAGATGGCAAGTGCTGATACCCTATCCACAACAAGGAACTGCTGGCTATTGTACATTGCCTAGTCAAATGGCGCTGTTACCTAGAACGGCAGGAAGAATTCACAGCACTAACCAATCATAATTTGCTCATTTATTTCAAGACGCAAGCAAACCTGTCACGCTGCCAAGCGCAGTGGATGAAAATATTATAAAGGTTTAACATGCTCATCCAATATAAGCCTGGGGCCAAGCTCGCCATGGCAGACGCCCTGTCCCGCCTGTATGTCTGTGCTTCAAGAGGAGAGAATGGGCTCAACCCAGACTGGCCTCTCTTAGTGCTATGTACAAAAGACACAGGATTCCCTGAAGCCACAACTGACATCACCAAAGAAACAGTCATCAAGAATGAACATCTCTTTGCTGACGTATACAGGACTCTTCACAGAAAAATGACGGATGGCACAACCATTTCCTACATTCCCACACATCAGCAAGTTGACACCATTCTTTGCTACCACAGAGATTTTGGACACACTAAGAGCCAAAATCTATAAAAGTTCCTAAAGCATAAAGCCTGGTGGCCAACTTTCTACCGCAATGTCCATGAAGTGTTAGGACAGTGCAGATTTTGTGAAAAGTTTGCTAAAAGCAAAACCCCGCCTAAGTCTGTACTCCCCATTTGGACCCAACTACTGTTCAAAGTATGGGCTCTTGACATTGTGGGCCCCATGCCAGGAAAGCACAACAACAAAAAATACATCATCACAGCCATTGGCTTTGCGACAAGGTGGCCAGTAGCCCAAGCGGTGAAGACACACACTGGCAACAATGTACGACAATTTATTGGCAAAGAAATAATCAGCAGGTTTGGAAAGCCATAACTTCTGATAACTGATGGAGGCAAATTATTGACCTCCAAAGACACCAATGTGTACCTCACCAAGAATGGTGTCAGGAATATTCCTGACATAAACCAGATTTCAACTAGGGAAAAATGTTGGAATCAAGTGGATAAATGTTCAACAGGAGGGGCAAAATTTGATAGGGAATTTCCCCCACTATCAGGTGAAAAGAAAAATCAAAATTTGGGAAAAACAGATTTTTATGGAAGCCAGAATAATTTAATATCCGGGCAGGCGCCCGCTGCCGCACAGACGCCTGCCACTTTCCGCCAGCCTCCTGTCCGCAAGCCACCCACCCGCCCACCCCCTCCCCCAGCGGACCTGCCGCTTGCCCCCAGGTCACCCGCCCGTTCCCCAACCCCCAGCCAACTGCCAGCCCCCCACCTGGGTCCCAGGGCCCACTCCCCCAGCCAACCAAAGCCAACCATGACAACCAGCCAATCAGAAAAACCCCTTGAAACAGAGGGGAATTCTAAAAATAATCCTGGGGCCCCAAAAGAAGGGCCAACTCCTATTTTTAAACCCAACCAATATTTTAAAAATAATGAGGACAATCCAAAAATAACCCTGGGAGATAAAAATAACTTGACCTACAGCCAATGGAACCAGGGGGATGCCAAAAATCAGCTAGACCTAGACTCCAACCAAAATAGCATTCCCAAGTCAAAAATAGAAGTGTTTAAAACCAAGAGCTGCCATCACCACCTGACCACCCATCCAGGAGAAATTATTGGCCCCAAGCAGAACTATCCAAAACCCTAACAGATTGCCCAGGAACAAGGGTTTGACCATCCCTTCAAACACCAGTTCCCCAGTCCCATGACCAAACTTTTAGGGACTCCAGTACCCTGTTTTTACTCCCATTTGCAAAACTTTGCAAGTGGGGGCTCACTATAAATAAAGGATCCCCTCTCAGTAATAGCTTGTGCTATTATTGAGACTAATACCCTCAATAAAGTGAAATTTCTAACTACAACTACAGTTAAGCTTACAGATCAAGCCCTTGCCAACCCTCCAACCCAGTGAAGATGAATCACCTCATCTTCACAGCTGTGCTCACAGCTTGCCTTGGGATTAGAGGCTACCAACAGAGTTCAGAGTTCTTTTGTCCCTCCACAGAAGGACTAGGTTATGACCCATACCACAACCCTGGCCAACTTAACTTGTCAAACACTGGACCCTGGCTGCCTCTGGTATCTCCCCATTCAACACTCTCCATAGCCATGTATATGTCAGCTTACTACATCCTCACCTACTTTGCCGGGAGCTTTGGGTGTTTCAACATACACACCAAAGTATTTCACTGGCAAATGACAGTGTATCCCATAATCACCGCCTTAACGGGTTTCCAGTTCTCCAATTTGCTACCATACATACTCCAAGTGGTGCCCACCATTCTAGGGTATTACAATGGGGTCAAACACACCGTCACAACACCATATCACCCACAGGCCAATGAACGCGTAGAGCAGCTTAATGTTAGCCTCCTGCAAGCCCTAGCCAAACTCACTGCCAGGAGACCTGAAGACTGGTATAAGCAACTATTGACTGCACTACTTGTGTGCCAAACCCAAATGAAAAGATCCACCAGAAAAAGTCCTTTTGAGTTGGTATACAGCACACAGCCAAATATCATTCAAGCATTGACAGGACCTAAGTTAAAAATTGAAAGTCAAGTCCCCCCTCACTTGGATCCTCAAGTAGTAGAGGCCAACAGCGAGCAAACAGCCAAAGAAAAGGAACACCTACAAAAGACATTTGTTCCCATCTGCAATAGACATGAAGTTGGGGGCAAAGTTTGGGTCATGAATGTTGACAAGAGCAAACTACAACCCGAGAAAGTAGGTCCAGCAATCATTCTGAAGGTAAACAACAATAACTCTTACCTCGTGCAAGGGCTTGGGAAACGCAAACAAGACAAGACCTTACACCATGATTGCCTACAGCCCTGCAAAGCAAGACAGAAACAACAAGAAACCGCCCTGCCTGCCACCAAACAACAACTGATTCAATATGGTGCCCAGGCTCCTGAAGACCTCCCTGACGACCTGCCCCCAGAGGAGGCTGACCTTCAGCCGGGGGGGGTGTCAAAACTGCAGGCTTGACCCACCAACAAGGTTCCAACCAAGCGGGTTCGTGACCCGCAATCTGATTATCTGGTCACCCAAAGCCAGACTAGGAAGTCAACTTGAATTACCAAATCCAACAACATGAACAGATGATGATCCTTCACGGTGGATACCTCAATTTGGCGCTTGACTCATTACCAAGATCAAGCCACCCCCTTCTTTCATCCAACTGTGTGATCACCAATCTTGTTCCTATTATTCTTGATTCATGATGAATATATAATCACTATCTCTCAATAAAGATTATTGTCTAGTTTCTAAATATTTTTCCCCATGTAACTCTGCTAAAACAGCACAGTTACAACAGTACCTTGATCCAATTACTTCTGCAGGCTTTACCAACATTTCTATATTTGGCCAACATGAGCATTATGAGATTAAAGGCTTTAGTTTACAACCGTTTACCCAAGGGCTTCCAACCTTACAAAACCCCTGATTTATTATATATACTTGGGTTTTTAAAAAGAACCATACACTTGGGCCATCAAAATTGGTCAAAGATACATCTAAAAACCTCCATATATAGCTACACCCCCTAAACTGAAGGGTTCTATGATGTCTTCACTAACCTCTCATCTATACCAAAGGTGAATGATCCAGCTTGTTGCAGATTCTGAATGTATTAGACAATAAGTTGTCCACTTAGGGACCAAGTGACATAACAATCACACAATTGCTTTATCTCAACATGGTTTTAGCAGGGTTAATTACGTTAAAAACGCCCTAAAAATGGGTGTTTGAAGCGCATTTTGAATGTGCTTCAGGTGTGGGCTTTACTTTTGAGGTTATAAATAGGACAATGTAGATATTGCCACTTGCCTTTATTAGGAAAGTCGTGTGAAACTGGTTGTTTTCTTATGCGGCTCTTTCTACTGTGCCTTTCCACTCTCCTCCTTTAGATAGGCCCTTCTGTCTGTGCCTCCTTTCCCCTGGTGTAAATTCTCCCACCCCTTACTATATAACTGCAGCACTATCATAATAAATACCAGTTTTGACATTATATTCTTATATTCTTCTGTCCTACCAAAGGCTGGCACTATACCATCTACAGGTATAGTATTAAGAGTTAGGATCCTGACTAACTGTTTGTAGGGAATAGCACCCTATACTGCTACAAATACGACACAGCTACTCCCTACAGTATAATACCCAATGTTTCACAAGGGTATCTGAGCCATTTCTGCCTGATAATCAATAGCCTCATAGAGTTTATTGTCTCATACCCAAGAAGATGAACCTCTGTAGGATATGCAATCTGTTATCTTTTAAAGTTAGGTCCTTTCCTGTACCTAGCCCCCCCAAGCATCCAATTTCATGCTGGCTCACTAACTGGCAGAGTATGAGATTGGGGGTAGAATATGATAGTTGGTATTATCCTTTATATATATATATATATATTATAATTGGATATAAGGTACAAATATTATTTTGAACTGGGACCTGAACATAAATATTTTACTTCAGATTATTTGTTTATAGCTCAAACTTACAGCTTTACCTTTTAGAGGATATAATTTATATCATCGCTAACTTATACAATATCTTTAGGAGCCATAGATGCTTTTTCATATAGTTTTTTAAAATCTTTCTATTTTTTAAGTTTGGTAAATAGTTAGCCCAATCTTCAGTTGTTAGTGATTTTTGCACACTGGCTGTAAAATCTGGCCTAAATAAACATTTTGAAAAAATAGAGGCCTAAAGTAATCTTATGTGCTGTATATACAGCACAATCTGAGAGTTGGGCTTTAAGGACTTTAGTATCCACGTTTGAAGGTTGACTGATGACGTATTTAACGTTCAACATGCAAAGTATTGGGTAAAAAGGTAATATATTTGCGTCAAGGGAATGGGTTCAAGTCGAGCTTCAAGGATTTGCTGGGCCAAACTTGTGGGCTGAAATCTTTGATATCTGATGCCACTTCGAATCTGCCACCACGCTGGATGCTTGGGATAGCTTTAGATTCTTGAAGTTTTACTCCTCAAATGATCAATCATTGTAAACGCTATCCTTTATGGAAAATCTAGACCTTAAATATAAAAAGGCAATAGATCTTCACAAAGATGGTTATTTTCATTTAGCACTACCTGTGATTGTTGATTATATATTATCCTCGGAAGGGTTTAGTTTCATTTCTTTGGATGCATTTGTGTTGTTGGTAAAAATTTGCTCAGAATGCCAGCTTGATTTTTGCAGTTTTAACACCCTTCTTAAATCCTTAAGCAAGAGAATCCCTGGAAAATATTTAGAGTTGGCAGAATTTCTCAAAGATTCCAAAGAGGAGTTCATTAAAAGCAAAGCACCCGACTGCGTTGAGCATACCAGGATTATAAACGAATTCTTCGAGTCAGGTGAAGCAGATTCTTCCTCCAAAATAAAGGCTTTAATCAAACTCAAGGGCCGCCAAAATTTACGGCAAGACAATCACATCTATAATGAGATCATAGAATCAGACTCTAAACTTAGAGCTGTCCCCATCTCAGCCCAAGTCCATTATAAAAATTCCATCGAAGGGAATATTGTCACTGCTCTTCACCACATCCCGCCTGGTTATGTCATTTATACCGAAAAGCGTCCTATCATCTTTATGATTAATGATAAATATAAAAGAAATCACTGCAGCTTTTGCTGTCAGAAAGTTGGAAGAGATAGAGTCTTTTGCCCCAAAAAGTGTATCGATATAGTTTATTGCAGTGATGCGTGCAGAAGTTTAAATATGCCTTGTCATGATATTTTATGTGACACTGTCATCTCTTCTTCCGGGTTTTATGGTGTAGGGCTTGATCAAAACTCTCAGTTATGTGCGCAGTTCGCAGCTAACTTCCTATCTGCTAATGCAAACTGTGATGACCCCCTTAGCTTTGGTGGGCTCCCTTACTTGCATTACCCTTGCCTGGAGAATAACTTCTACGAAACGAGTTTGGAGCATTTTGAAAAGCTACTGAAAGATTTTTTGATTCTCAAGTGGTGCATGGGATTCGAAAAGCATTCAACCAAAAGTATAGATACATTAGACTTTTCATGGTTTCTTCACCTTCAATTCATTATTCAAGCCAACGGGATGACCCTATCCACTGATCATATAAACGAGTTCGGCGCGGCACTTTACCTCATCGCCTCAATGGTCAATCACAGCTGTAGCTCAAACTCTAAATTCAAGATCCTCCCAGGCGCCCAAGTTGCCATCATTTCTAGAGAAACACCAAGCTCAATAATCCAGAAGGAAGATACCAAGACTTGTCCATCCAACGATAGTAGTAGTATAAGGACGAGTATGCTTTATTCAATTAAACAAGGAGAAGAAATCACCATCAGCTACCATCCTGTCTACGATATGCCTCTTTTGCTCCGCCAGAGATATCTGCAAGATACATATGGTTTTTTATGTCGCTGCACACGATGCGAGACTGAAAGCCAACTGGCTATTTGCAAGACTTCCTTGAGTCAACAAGAGATTGATCGGCCCGAACTCAAGCTTCAAGATACACCACGCTTCTTCGATTTATCCACACTATTTGATTAACTAATGGATGCTGGATTTAAAGCTCTAAGTTTCCTTGATCGTAGTTTCAAGCACACCAAGTTTACCGTTTTTAATTAAAAACTCGTTTTCCGAAAAAAATCATCTACACAAGGGACCATTAACGTATTACAATTTAAAAATATTTATATTTATCCCTTTACGGATCTTTAACAGATTAATATTTTACTTTGCTATATTTGACAGATATACTTAACACTAATAATGTATAAAAAGGACAATATTTGTTGGCTAAATATCATAAAAGTTATTACCCGTGCTTAAACATGTTACTATGACTCTACAGGGCCAGACTTACTTTCCGGCATGTTTCTCTACACCACACCCTTCCCGGTAGTGTAATAAAGCCATGGTTTCTGCACCATACTTTTTTCGTCTTGTTGCAACATCTGCGATTACTCCCTCTCGGGAAAGTGATTCCCTGACTAACTACTAAGTCAGTGGCACTCTTATCAATCACCCACCTAATACGGGGATCAAACCTTTCAAATCCTAAATGAAACAATTACTTAGACAAGCCCTATGATGTACATGGACAGTATGTGGCTTCTCATGATACTATATAATACTCTAAGCTCATATCTAATAAAGTATCATTCTCTTCTTAATTTCCTCCTTTATTTTGTCTGTTATACTTCCCAGAAGTATATACTTGACAGTGGTAGCACAGGTAGGTTATCTACACCTACACAACTTAAAGGAAAAATTCCTCCAAACAAAATAACCCAGCAGATGGCACTCCCCACCGGCTGGAGAAGATATGAAGAAGGTCAGGATGTCCTCACAGGATATAATGTCTTCAACAATATTCTTGTACTAACCAAACAGTACAACTTCCTCAGTATGCAAGGAGTCCTGAACCTGCCTCTAATCCAGGATATGTCTGAAATACCCAACATTGTATTTCAACACCTCCATCCAGCGGAAATAGAAACATTTTCAGGACTACACCATGAAAATGCTAACCTGTCACAAGTGACAAACTCCTATTGACCATGCTTACTGGAAACCCTCAACTACAGGATTTGAACCCTGACACCCTGTGGGCCGCCAGCCCGAGGATTTTTGGGCTTGAACCAGAGCAGGATTTGACTTTGGGAAATTCTCTAAGGCTTGATGAGTCAAAATCACCTACATTGACGCTCCCCACATTAAAGGTTCCTGTTAACTCAACCAATCAGCAGGCAGGTCTAGCCATAGACCCCAAAATAACTTGGGCCACCACGGAAAGGAAAACAAAGAAACTTCCTATAGAACGCGGGCCGCCCAGAGATGACCAACCCCACGACCCGACAAGAAAATTTGAGTATTCTCAGTTTGAACCAGCCAATGAAATAACTCCCACAATGAATGCCACCAAGGACTGGAAAACCCTGGTAAACGGTAACACCCAGGCCAGAGAAATTTGTAAAAGTTTTCCCATGACAGATGGGCATACTTATACCCTGGACCGCCAGGAAGATGCTCATTGCCATTCCTGCAATAAAGTGGCATGAACCTTTGGTTCAACCAGGTTGCTTCATACTTGTTATTAGTTTTACTTCATTTACAGTCTACTTCCTGCGGTTCCGTACCTCACACTCATTCACCCCAAGAAACCGCAGACCACCCACCTGACCTTTACTGTCCACCAGGAGCTCCTTACAGCCCAGTACATTTCACCAAGTACCCCCCCAACCCTGCGTATTTGGAGTTCACCCTAGAGAAAATTCTAATTTACAACTCTGAGGCCAGAACTAGAGAGACCAAGACTGTCTACGGGGAAGGTAACAAAATCACTATACCTTCCCTGTTATTCTTCAACAAGTACAACTGCCTGCCCGTGTATTTGGTCCCAATGACTCTGCCTCTCACCCCACGGCCCAACCACCTGCAAGAATCCATTGCTGCCAATGAATCCACTTCCACTCAGATATTTTGAGTGATGTATATCATTTTTACCGGCTTCGTTGATTCTATGGTGCCTGCAAGCGGACCTTGGGCAATCATGGGCAAATTGTTATCTTATATTGTAAAGTTAGCCCCAATCCTGTGGTGGGCCCTCCCTGCCAGGCCTGCGGGCCGTCCGCCCGCAAGTTCCCAGGAACCCATCACTGGCTGGATCTCTGACACAATTTCTGGATCCAAAGCACCCAAAATAAGTTTAGATAAGTGGAATATCCCTGAAAAACTCTAAGCAAGTGAAATTGCTTTATGTGTTACTGGCGCTGCCTCCTGCTTTATAAGCAAATGGTTTGACCAACACCCTGGTCCCAACAAAGACTGAGACATGTTTAAGAACACCTTCTTGGAAAATTTTGCCATAAATGACTTTGATGTTGTGATTGTGGCAGAACTCAGAACCTTCAAAATGATTGTTGAAAATGGGCACACACTGGCAGATTCAACAGGAAATTAGTAGACAGGGGCACACGCTCACTATATGCCTTGGAATGTGAAGATTTGGAAGACATTGGCCAACTTGAATTATAATACTTGTCTTTATTGGGTCCTATACAAGTAGGGAAAAGCTGACCCCTGGCGTTTACTGCCAACACCTTATATAGGGGTATTCTCATATTACTAATCACCAGTTGCTGGCAATGTCTTCTAGGACATTCCAGCACACTGTAGAGCCTTGGTTGGGTTGGCGGAAGGGGAAACAACCTTCTATTTTAGGGCACAATCCCGCAATGCCTAGCACAAGGGCACTCTTTGCTAGCGCATTAATCAGTGACCCTTTTTAAAATATGCACTTGATTCAATATCTGGTTCTAACAAGGAGTCAAATGGGCCATTTGAATCAACCCTGACACCTCAGTGTTATTTTCTTTCAAAGCTGGCGTCTTGGCGCTTTAGTGATAACTATTGCGGCGCTCTGGCGCTCACAAATAATCATGTTGGCGCCTCGGCGCTTGATGTAATTTATTACAGCGCTCACAATTAATTGTGCTGGCGCCCAGTGCTTGCTGTAAACTGTAGCGGCGCTCTGGCGCCAAGAATAATTAATGCTGGCGCTGTGGCGCTTATTATTTAGAGTGGCGGTGGTGTGGCACAATTAATTCTTGGCAACAACGTTGTGGACCACTAATCATGCATTTAATTATATGATCAGCTGGCATTCATTTCCAAAAGGGTAATTGATTGGCCCTGGTTGATTGTCAATGACCACCTAATGAATTAAGCTTTCCACAATCCCTGGTCAACAATTCCTCACAATGATGGAAACTATTGGGGAGTATATCATAGCATACAAAGACATACATGATTGAGCTCCTGACAGCATCAACTTTGATAAGGCTGGATCACGTCTGGACTTTTACAATGGTCTCCCCACACACATCAGAGTCCAGTTTAATATGAGCTGCTTCAAGAACCTCCAGGACTTATTCTTGAAAGAAAAGCAAACTGCTCAGAAATCTGATAATCTGCATACAACCAACAAGCAAAAAAGAGAGTCCAACAACAAAAAAGGAGGAACCTTGCCCTAACAAGAAAACTAATTGAGCCAATTACCCTCATTTCCTGGGCAAAAATTGTATAACCCAGGTGAATCAGATGAACACTGAAAATACACCCAAGGAGGGAAAAGCTCAGGAGAGTGCTTAGACAAGCCTCTGTCTTCCACTTTGCAAGAGTTGTACAAAGACCAATACATGAAACCAATTATCATAATCCAAGTACCTTCCAGCAATCCTACAATGTTTTCTGCCCACACTGAAAATAAACTCCTCACTTATTCTTTCTGCTTTTGCAGATATCAGGGCATAGCGCTATTTGACACTGGAGCAGAGCAATACTTTGTTGACAATTTTTTTTCCAACCTCATGAAACTACTCACGGTTTAAAGTAAAGTCAAGAGAGTTATCATGAAAGATAACAGGAACACACCAGTCACCAAAGAGGCAAACCCCTTTTGTGCCTAAATAGAAGATGTACAGACTACTCTTAGTGACCCAGTCATACCAATTTCCAAGTATGATATTGTACTTGGTCTGAACTGGATGAGAAAGACCAAACCTCATATTGACTGAAATAGTGCTACCCTCACCATACAACAAGGCAAGATGCATCACCATGTGTATCCAACCCGCCTTGACACACTCATGAGAGACCATGTGTTTGTAAAAATCATGGAAACAGAAGAAGAAAAGAATCCTAGCAAAATTGATTAGAACATCTGCATGTATGAGATTATCCACTTTAAAAATGCAGAGACCTTACGCAAACAAAACCCAATCCAATAACAGCTAGTTCTAGAATTCCCTTCAGTTTTCAAGAAAAGTTACCAGGTCTACCGCCCAACCGGGGCATCCAGTATTAAATCAACTCCAAAGAAAGTGTATCAAAAGCACAGGCTATCTACTGCCTCACACCACAAGAAGACAACACACTAAAGGACTATCTAGATAAAGCCCTTGAAAAAGGACTCATAAGACCCTCTAAATCTTTTTTGGCGCAGATGTCTTTTTCATAGCAAAGAAAGATGGAGGATACTGCCTGGTCACAGACTACAGGGATCTCAACAAGGTCACAATTAAGAACAGGGTTTTATGCCTTGATTGATGACTTTTTTGATGCCCTGGGGGGTCCTAATTCTTCACAAAACTCAACTTGATAGTGGGATATCACCAAATCTGCGTTAAGCCAGAGCACATACCTAAAACAGTGTTCAGAACTAAGTATGGCTTATTTGAATTTGTTGTCCTCAACTTTGGCATGACAAATGTCCCAAGTAACTTTGTAATCTTTATGAATGAAGTCTTCAAAGAGCACATTGGAAAAAGGGCTATTGTCTATCTAGATAACATAATCATATACAGCCCAACTAAGAAATAACACTGGAAAGACGTCCACCTGGTCCTCCACACCTTAAAAGATAAACAACTTATATTCAAGCCCTCAAAATGTGACTTCTTCTTGTCAGAACTACCATTTATGGACACATTATTAGAAAGGACGGAGTGAATCCAGACCCAGAAAAGATATGAGCCATAACCGACATTCCAGCACTACAGAATAATAGTGAGCTTTGTACATTTCTAGGCATGGTGGCCTATGTCAGAAGATTCATCTCTGACTGAGGTGCCTTGACTGATCACCTATCTGCAATCACAGGCAAGACAACCAAGTTTGTATGAACACCGTTAAGAGATCAACACTTTTGACAGTTAAGATAATGTATGGTCACCACCCCTATCTTACAGTACCCAAAATGCACAGAAGTATATGAACTAGAAACTGATGCCTCCAATTACGCAATAGGAGGAGTACTCCAAATTCAAACTGAAGAAAAGGACTTCCTCCCTGTAGCATATGAATCAAGAAAACTGTCTGAAGGTGAACAAAGATACCCAATCAATGGCAAGAAATTGATAGTCATTGTTCACTTCCTAATGAAGTAGCAATGTTATCTGAAAGATGCACAGATATTTAAAGCTATAACTAGCCACAAGTCACTGGTATTTTTTAAAAACAATAACACTTATCTAGACAAAAAGATGAATTGATGAGCATCATCCAAAGATATCTAATAATAATTGAATATAAACAGGCAATGAGCTACTTACTTCAGACACCTTATCAAGGCTATATCATAAACACTTACTCTGCACTAACAGAGCAGACCCCAATTGGCCCATGTCAATCATAGGGAATCTCCAAAAGAGGTTCTAACCTGGTACATCAATAGACATACAAGAAAAAGTTCTTAATGACAAACACCTGTGTAAAAATGTATATGACACTCTACACCTCATACTACCAAGCAGCAACACAGTATTCTATATACCATCAAAACAAAAGATTGATATTCTTATTTTCTATCGCAGAAATCTGAGCCACACACTGTCAGGAATATTCC
The DNA here is from genome assembly GCA_014839935.2 of Entomophthora muscae. Taxonomy (NCBI): domain Eukaryota; kingdom Fungi; phylum Entomophthoromycota; class Entomophthoromycetes; order Entomophthorales; family Entomophthoraceae; genus Entomophthora; species Entomophthora muscae. The sequence continues at coordinate 200,824 of QTSX02002163.1, forward strand.
TGACATAAATCAGATTGTTACTGAGGTACCATGCTGGGGAAAAATAGGAAATTTCACTGTCAAGAATTCACAATTTGATGTGGATTTTGCGCGTTAATTGGGGAAAATAAAAATAAAATAAAAGTCAAAACGGGACTCGGCTAACACCCTCTTCCAAACCCCCAGCACCAAGCCAGCTGCTAGCGGGCCTCCTGCCAGCCTCCCACCTGCCGGACAGGACCTTGCCAGCCACCTGCTTGCCCAGCCAGCCAGTCACCCACCTGCTTGCTCCCCGGGTCCCAGCCGGCTGCCAGCCACCCACCTGGGTCCCACTCCCCAGCCAATCAGAAACACCCCCCACAATGCAACCAATCAAAAAAGTCCCAGATAAAAGGTAATGATTTTAAGAATAATTCCTGCCCGCCAGAAGAAAGCCAAACCCAAGTTCTACATGTGAGCAATAATTCTACCCATAGCCAATGGGGTTCTGATCCCCAGGTCACAAGGATGAGTCCAGACTCCAACCAAACCATGTTTCCCAAGACAAAAATAGATCTTGAAGACCTCATGAATTGCCACCACCACATGACCCCATGCCTAGGAAAGATCATTGGCCCCAGTCAAGAATGACCAAACTCACAACATATAACAGAAGAACAAGAGTTTGGCCATCTTCCCAAAAACCAACTGACATTTGTATCTTCCAAGCTTTTGGGATGCCCCATCTATATATTTCTACTCCCATTTGCACATCTTTGCACAGCAGGAAGCACTATACATAAAGGACTCCTCCTCAGTAATGGCTTGTGCTATTATTGAGTTTAATACAGTCAATAAAGCTAAAATTACCTCTTCACTTTCCAAGTCAACTCTTATTTAGTTTGCCCTAGCCTATAACCTCTAATCCAAGGAAGATGAATAACCTTGTCTTCACAGCTGTTCTTAGAGCTTGCCTTATAATTGGAGGATATCAACAGGGAACAGAGTTCTTAAGACCTTCACCAGAAGGGTTAGGTCATGACTACCACTATGATCCTGGACAACTCAAATCTTCACACACTAGTTCCTGGCCTTTCCTTGTGTCCATCCATTCTACCCTGTCTATTGCGGTGTATACCTCCCTGTACTATGTGATGACCTAATTTGCAGGGAGCTTTTGGGGATTCAACATCCACGCCAAAGTCTTCCAGTGGTTGATGACCATCTATTTAATTGCCATTGCCTTGACTAGCTTCCAGTTCTCCAACCTTCAGCCATACCTTCTCCAAGTAGTACCTACAATATCTGGGTATTACACACACCTAGCCAAAATTTACAAAAAGCATCTTAAGGCCCACTATTGGTGGCCCAACATGTTGAACAAAATCAAAGAGATGCTCAAACAATGCAAAGTATGTGAAAAGTATGCACACTCTAAATTACCCCCAAGTTGGTAATGCCAGTATTAATTACCCATTCATTCAAGGTATAAACACTGGACATTGTGAAACCCATACCTGGAGACAACAAAGACAAAAAGTACATTATAACAGACATCAACTATGCAACAAGGTAGCTGTCACACAAATCACAAAGAACACAAATGAAATGAAGTGAGACAATTTATTGGCAAAGAGATCATAGCTAAGTTCAGAAACCTGAACTCCTGATTACAGATAAAGAGACAGAACTCATTGTCATTAATACCAACATCTACCTCACTAAGAATGGGGTAAGACACAAAGTTGTCAGCCCTTATCACCCACAAGTTAATAGAAGAGTGAAAAGATTAAAAAGCGCCCCTTTAGGGGCACTCAATAAATTGTCTACCAACAGCTCACAACTCTGGGCTGACATACTCCTTATAGAGTTGATGGTATTTCAAACTTGAGCCAATCACAATACTGGCAAAAGCTCATACAAACTTTCTATGGGCACAAACCTGCCATTGTCAGTACTAAGCTAGGACCCTAATTACTTTTACCTAAGAAAGTAAAAAATGGCAATGACCCTGACATACAACAAATAAGAAAGGACCAAGAGACTAAAGAAAAGGGAAGAGTTTAGAGAGAAAAAATCCCCATCCAACAGGAACAATTCCAAGTCAGACACAAGATTTGGGTTGTCAACCACAATTTAACAAGTTGGAACCAGGTGTCACAAGTGACAAACTCCTATTGACCATGATTACTGGGAAACCTCAACTACAGGATTCAACCCCTGACCCCCTGCGGCCCGCAGATTTTTGGGCTCAAACCAGAGCAGGATTTGACTTTGGAAAAACCTCTAAATCTTGATGAGTCAAAATCACCTACATCAACACTCCCCACATTACAGGTTCCTGTTAACCCAAACAATCAGTGGGTGGGACTAGCCATAGAACCCAAAATAACTTGGGCCTCCACAGGAAAGGCATTAAAGAAACTTCCCATAAAATGCGGGCCACCCAGAGATGACCAACCCCCAACCTGACAAGGAAATTTGAGTATTCTCAGTTCAAACCAGCCAATGAATTAAATACTGTGATGCTTGCCACCAAGGATTGGAGAAATCTGGTAAACAATAACACCCAGGACAAAGAAATTTATAAAAGTTTACCCATGACAGATGAGCATACTTATACCCTGGGCCGCCAGGAAGTTGCCCATTGCCATTATTGCAATAAAGTGACATGAAGCTTTGGTTCAACCAGGTTATTCCATATTTGATATTAGTTCTATTTCATCTACAGTCTACCTCCCACGGTTCCGCACCTCACACCCAACAACCCCAAGAAACTGCGGACCAGCTTCCTGACCTTTACTGTCCACCAGGAGCTCCTTACAGCCCAGTATATTTTACCAAGTACCCCCCCCCCCCCAACCTTGCGTATTTGGAGTTCACCCTAGAGGAAATTCTAATCTACAACCCTGAGGCCAGAACTAGAGAGACCAAGACTGTCTACGGGGAAGGTAACAAAATCACTATACCTCCCCTGTTATTCCGCAACAAGTACAACTACCTGCCTGCGTATTTGGTCCCATGGACTCTGCCTCTCACCCTGCGGCCCAACTGCCCGCAAGAATCTGTTGCTGCAAATGAATCCACTTCCACTCAGATATTTGGAGTGATGTACATCACTCTTACCAGCTTGATAGATTATATGGTACCTGCCAGTGGACCTTGGGCTCTCCTGGGCAAATTGGTATCTTATATTGTAAATTTATTCCCAATCTTGTGGTGGGCCCTCACTGCCAGGCTTGCGGGCCATCCACCCGCAAGTTCTCAGGAACCCCCCACAGGCTGGATCCCTGACATTATGGCAATCTACCTTAAACACGGTAACCTGGGCCCCAAGATGTTGATAACTCTTGGGGCATCTTGTATGCTACTTTTATTGATCTCAGCTTACTATGCATACAAGCTAGCTACCAACCTAATTGCATCAGCAATCCAACACCAAACCATTACAGAACCAAAAGACGCCTTGCTTGGTGTCAAGAAGACCAAGACCCTGAACTTGCAGGTTCAGAATGGTATAGTAAATCAAACCACAACCAAGGTGGACATGCCGCAGATAGGGAAGCTCACCCTAGAAGAAGCCAGAAAAGCCATGCCAGTCCTATGTCTCTACTTTCAGGCCAACACAAACTCATATCCCAACAACACTGAGAAAGTCCTTGGAGTGGCCTCCATGCTCTCTGGCAATGCCTTAGACTGGTTTGGGAAGGCCACTGCCAAGGACATCAAGTTCTGTCTGGACTACTCCCAATTTGAGAGCAAACTGATGGTCACTGGCAATAACCAAGACACCCGCCATCACTCCCTCATCAGCTTACTAGACATCAGACAAGGATCACACACTCTACAAGCCTACACCAACAAGTCCCTGAAACTGAGAGCCAGAACCCAACTCAAGGACAAATTATCAGCCATCTTGTACTGCTGAGGGGCCTGCCCTGCCTTGAAAGAGCTCATTAAGCACCATCCCCCTACACTTGGACTAGATGAACTACTCCTCTTGTGTAGAGGGTTGAGCCTTAACCAGGAAGGCGCCCCCTCTCACACTCAGCGCACAAACTGAGCCCCAACGCCCAACAGACCAGGAATGTCCCCTGATGAATTACAATGCCACTACTGTAAAGGGTTGTGTTTCTACTGCCATGAACCTGGCCACCTCACTAAGGCTTGCCCCAAGAAGAGTGGTCCCACAGTTTTCTTGGCATGAATAAATACCTCCACCCAGTCTTAAAATTTATCCAAGTTGAAGCAAAAACACTCACAACATTCCAGAATCAAAGCTTTCATTGATACTGGAGTGGAGGAGAGCTTTATTGACGCCACTCTTGCAAAGGACCTAGGACTAAAGCTGCCACTGAAGTTGTCAAAGTAATCATGGGAAACAGCTCTCACAACTTGTAATTCAGGTGTGCAATCAATTTGCCATTGAAAATTGGTCATAACACCTACCCAGCACTCCCCGTCATCCTGAAGGAACTTCCCCACCCCTTGATCCCAGGAGACTCCTGGTCCCAAAGACACAGCGCTATCCTAAATTTCTGTAATCAAACAGTCGCCCTGAAGGGAGAAAATTCATGTGATGTGGTGCTATTCCAACTGGGTCCAACCAGCAAAAGACCCAACACACTCCTGACCCTGAAAATGGAACCCAGTGTGGGGATCTTACCTGCCTCTTTAGAGAAGTGGAACCACGTCTTCAGAGAGGAAGCAGCAACCCATCTCCCCAACCTCTTGATCTACAATCACGCCATAGACCTGTTACCAGGAACCCAACCACACCACAGCCTCATCTACAGCTGCAACCACCGCAAACAAGTAGCCTTGAAAACATATCTGGAGGGCATGATAAAAAAGGGTTTCATCTGGGTGTCAAAGGCCCCTTGCTTGTCACCCATGCTGTTTGTAGGAAAGAAAGATGGCAGAATGTGTCCCTGTGTGAACTACCAGAACCTGAACAACATTACGGTGAAGGACCACTATCCCATCCCCAACGCTGATGACCTTTGTGACGTACTGACAGGAGCCCAGGTGTACTTAAAAATTGACCTGAGAGATGTAAGAAAGGGGGCTAGACTAAAAAGTCTGGCTCCCATCCTGGTGGTACCAACCACCAGGATGCCATCCAGTGCAAGACTGGGATAGCCGCTTGAAGGGGCCTCCCAAAGGAGACCAGATGTGAAAGGGGAGGAAAGTATGCATCCAAAGCCATGACCAAGGCTCCAGTAAGTAACCACATAGAGCAATCCCAAGTGGGAGGGACTTCTTCATATGACTCAGGGATTTGATGTAAGGAGGGTAGGAAGGAAGCTGAAACAGCTGCAGGAGAAGGATTGTCCAAGTCAGAAGAAGGAGTTTCAGTAATACCAGATTCTAAAGGGGGCAACAATTCTTAAAGATAAGAAGACAACCAAGGGAACAAACCATAGAATACTAAGTTGGTGGGAACCTGGGTGAGATGCCCAATTACATTTACAAACAGACCAGGAATTAACTCAGAAGATTGAGAAATCAAGGAAAGTTTGCTCCAGAAGACAAGGTTGGAGGACCAGAACAATAGAGAAATAGGCACCAGTATCCACATAGCCACCTTGTACCAAGGAGCCAACATGTTTTCAGCGGGGTGCCCTCTTTGCTAAAACTTCCGGGCAAACAGACCAAGAAACGGGTAAATAAAAGAGAATGGTCCAAATTAATATTCTCAGAACAACTCCCAACAAAAACAACGGGTGGGTGGGCCAGGGAAAGCAGGAGGCGGGGACAACAGCGGGAGTTGAGACAATTACTTTATTATTAAACAAACTTCAAAACTACAAAAGGATTTGTAAAGTCAGGAGTTTATTCAACAATTGGAATTGGTAAGCAAGGGACCTGACAGCCCATGCTTCCATTTTACTGTAAATTCAGAACCTGAACGTAAAAATGCGGGATTGTCAAATCCTTGGTCTAAATTTCAAATCACTTTTGCAGGATAGCCTTTTTTAATTAAATTGATTTTTGTGAGTATTTATTTGAATATTTAAAAATGCGGGAACTCATAGACACTTTGCAAAGTTCAAGGCAAGCTGCATAAATCCAATGGATGAAATGAAGTAACTGGAATCATATTTGAAGTGTTCAAATCCATCAACCATTTTCATTAAGTTTACTATGTTTTTTTAAATTGTGGGATTGTCAAATCCAAGAACCAAATTTCAAATCACTTTTAAATGCCACTAGTAAACTCAGATATTAATTGTGGGAACTGGAATCCAAATTTAATGTACACTAAGCACACTAGGAAACACCAACCCAAATAAAGAAGCTCCACCACAACAAAATCAAACTAAAAATTCAATCTCAATAACCATAATTAGACATAAAAAGTTATTAAACTTTAAAATCATCCAAACCCAGAAAGTATACAATATTATTCACTTCAAATCATGGATATAGAAACTCTGCTACTATTCAAGACTATATCAAGAGAAAACAACTTCCCACAACTAAACCAATAACTCCAAATAAATACATATTTAATCTAAAATATATTTTTTATTTTATCTTTATGGACCGTCAATGACATTCCCAACCTGCTCCTGCACCAGCCTGCGGGGCAGCCCGTCCACAAGGGCGTCCCAGAAGGTCCAAGAACAGACCCAGAACCCAACTTGAAGGGAGTCATGCCAATACATAGGCCTCCCAAGGTGTCATTGCCAGCCAACCACCTCCTGCGTCCCAGGCAGAAGCCACTCTCAAGGCCTGCTACCAAAGTCTCCTACACCAGGGTCACCAGGAACACTGAGGTTACTTACACCTCCACCGTATACCCAGTTGTCAGCTGGCTCCACACTCTTGACCCAAGAGTTGCTACTTCTTGCCCCCGCGTTTTTGACACGTCCTATGAGCCATTGGTCACCACTGAGGAGCCATCTGTGCCTGTGTCTTATGCCACCATTGGCAGCGCCAGCCCAACCAAGCGTGATCCCACCTTCTACACAAAGGTCTCCATCCCCTGTGCTGAGCCTGGTAGCCAGGATGCCGAGGTACCTGCCAAGGGCCGGCATCGGTTGACAGATAGTGAGTGTGAAGCTCTCCTCAACTGCTTAAACGGGGAAATGTTGGTTCAGGATATTGCGTCCCAATTTAGTGTCACAGCCAGGTACATTGCCAACATCAACACCAAGTATGGCAATACTGGGCAAATTTCCAAATCCACCAAGGCAAAAAGACAGCCAAAACTCCTTTATCCCGTACACATCAACACAATCGAGCAGTGGGTAGCCAGGGATTGCCACCTGGACACGCTTGCTGTCCAATCAATGCTTGCCACAGAGTTTGGGCTTTCTGTTTCTAAAACCCTTGTTTATAAAACAATGGTTGATTTGGGCTTCTCTTGGAAGGTGCTCAGAGTTTCTCTGTACAACAGAAATAGTGAAAAGACCATCAAGCATTGACAAATTATGCTGAGACATATCTGGCACTAAAAGAGACTGGGAATGTCCTGTTATTCTATATCAACAAATATTATTTTCCTCCTCACTCAGGTCCAGGCATGGGTGGGTCAAGAAGGAGTCCAAGGACGGCATAGCCCATTGTGCAGCTGTCTATTCCCAGACCTATTCAATGGTCACGCTTCTTGGTCCTTATGGGTTGGATCAATACCAGATGATTAAAGGCTCCCATAACAGTGGGACCTTTCTTGATTTTCTCCAAGTTGTCAAGGAGTACCTTTGGATAAATTATAGCGGCACAACCAACGTTGTTGTGCTTGATAATGTCAGGCTCCACAAAGTGGATCTGGTTGTGTCCAAGTTCTCCCCCTCCCCCCATCAACAAGAATAGCCACTCCTCCAGCCACCACCTTGCTGATTATCCAATGTGACTTCTCTTCCTCCTGCCATATTCCCCATTCCTGAATCCAATCAAGGAGGTGTTTGGTTGGATCAAGAATAAGGTAAAACAAGGCCTTCCTCAGGACACTGAGGACCTATTCAATATTTTTGAGGTCAGCCAATTTGCAATGCCACCCAATGTGGTGGCGGCTTTTTACAAGCACTTGGAATCCTTCCTCCCTAAAGCCCTGGCCTCTGAGCCAATCAGATAAATGAGCTCTCCAGTTTACTTTGTCTTTATTTTTATTTATTTTGTTTTTATTAGGTCTCAAAAATTATTATTTATATATAATAATTTGATGTGTGATTGTATTATAGACATATAAGAATACATAGAAAAGGTAAGTAAAATTAACTATACTAGGTATGAAGAATATATTTTTATTATAATGCACTGAATACTTTATTGACTGTTGTGCTACCAAATAAATAAATTAAAAAAGATAGAAATAGTCTTTTTTATTTAAATAATTGTTAATTGTTGATGATACTTTGGCTTTTTTACACCACAAATTGGACCTTGTGTGTCATCATATGATCTTGTTCTTTCAGTGCCACTATAGCCACACGACACAACAACCAATGATTTTTATATAATCCTTATTAATTTGTACTTAGGACGCAGTTCAAGTATATTGAATATGTGTATCAAATCATATTACAAGGGAAAGGTAATTCAAGTTGTAAACAATCATTTGTTTAGAACAATAGTGGAGCGAGCCGCATGATGCGGATAAATTAAATTCTCCATGTTTATCTTTGTGATAAATGGACCCGTACTCAACAAGTAGTAAATAAAAACATTTTTAATTCTTTTTTTATTTGATGTATTGGCAACTATAACATAAGTATTTTAATATACTTAGATATATTAATATTATAATTTACCTACTAAAAATTAAAATAAAAAATAAAATTTTAAAATAAAAATATTAATTATAAATCTTAAAAGTTAAATATTTAAGTTTAAATAATCAAAATATAACAATTTTATTAAATTGTGATTTATTCAATATCAAAATATTTGATATTAAATATGTCAATATTAAAGATTTTAACAGTGAATATTTTAATATTTAAAATAAAAGAAAATAAAAAAATAAAAATTTTAAGTTGCAAGGGAAAATGATTTATTGGGGGAATGTGTTTATTCTGGGGAATTATACCCTGAAATTAAATTTTCAGCTAATGCATCTAATTGGGACCACATACTCTTCTGTATGTGGTGGATGACTCTGGCGCCAATTGCTAGGGGAGTGGCGCTCAGCACCCTGGTGGTGGCCAACCGTCTTATAAAAGGCAAATGGGTGAGGGAATCAATTAGCAGGTTTTTTTGGGGGGGCACATAGTACCCATATAGTGTTGACAATGCAAATGAATCATAGAGGACATGCTCAACTGTCCTGTATCCCTGTGGTGTTTTCTGTCTGTCGAGGGCTACGCGGTATATGTCAATCTGTATAGTTACATCTTCTAATTTTTTCACATTGGCTTTCAGTATGCAATGGAGCAGGATTCCCAGGTACACCACAACGTGGATCCTTTGCAAGGTATATTTTTCTGAGAACATGCACAGTTTTTTGAACGTTTGTACTAACCTATTTATATAGGACATTTGGTTGAACTTGAAGAGGGTTCTGGGGGGCGCCCAACTTGAATCTGCCCCCCAGGCCTCAGCAAACAATATCAATAAAGGTTTAAAACTATTCACAAGGACTGCATCCCCAACTTTATTTGATAGAGCTTTAAAAATTTCATTAAAAATTGCAGATTTTAAATATTTATTTCCAATTTGAAAGCCAGTTTTTATTTTTTTTGTATTCATTGATATTTGTGAAGGGGAACCTTTGAACGCTTTCATAGATGTATTCATTGAAGTTCAGTTTCAAATCCCCGCAAATTTCATTCATTTCTTTGATTTTAATTGTTGATCCTAGTTCATAGGCCTCCCTTATCCATGGCGAGCACCCTGCGGGTGGTTGATAATCTCTATCTTGAGCTTCACTATTAAAAAAGTATTCATATTATGTTGAACTATTTTATTTATTTGTTTTATAGGGGCCACCAGTGACTGGTAGCCCCCATAAAACCAACTTGGCGTAAAAGCCGCCACTTCTGCAACCTCATCCTCATCCCTGGTGATGACTAAAATAAATATAAGTTAAACATAAAAAACTTACTGATTGTTTCCCCTGTGGCCCCCTCAGCCACAGGCGCCATATTGGCAAACTTCATGAGCATTGGATGCTTTTCATTAATTTTCTTAGGCTTAATTTTTCTTATTCTTCTTGCAACTTGTGCTTCCTCTTGATTTTCATTTGATAAAGCTTCTGTATTTCTTGATGCGCTTCTGCTTCTTGCTTGTGTTTCATTTTCATCTGTTTTCATTTGGTTGGTTTCCTCTTTGTTGGTGTTGATTTCCTTTTGAATTTCTGTTCCTTCAATTAGTTTTATCTTCTTATTGTTTTCTTTGGCCCCCTGCCAGAACTCCCACAAATTTTAGGCTGCGTTGTTGAATTCAAGACTTGATAAAATAGTTCCCTGTAGATTAAGTAATTTTTCTTTATTCTTTTTATCTACAATATTTCCCAACATATCCAGGGCATCTTCTTTTGACTGTATCAGTGGCTGGCCCTTGTTACCCAGCTTCCCTGTCACTATTTCCCTGATATTTCTTTCTATCTCAACAACCTTTTGAAGGTGTGCTTCAAATTCATTGATTAAGTTATAGATTGTTGACATATTGTTCAAATTCCATCAAAAAACTGGTTTTTATAGCACTATATTCAGTGCATACATATTTTTCATCATCATTAATAAATTAAAGGCAATAAACGTAAATATATCATTAAAATATTGCAATTAGACATCAACTCTTGATATTTTGATATTATGTCCATAACTCAATGCATTTTAATAAAATTCATTGTAAACTTGCCCTTTTCCATTATAATTTAATGAAATGGATTGTGTTTATATTAGAGAGCCATTAACACTTAGTACAAATATTGATACATAGTGCATTTTACAGCCTGTATATTTACCTATTGGTAAAAATTCTATAAACTTTTCAGTCAGATTTTGTGAGTTAATAATAATGTAATGTGTTAATAGATTACTGTTTATTGTCATTAATTGACTGATATTCTTTGCTGTGGCAATTATGCATTTTCTGATATTTCTGCACTAGTATCCAATTGGTTGGCTTCACATCCAATTGCACAGGCAATAGGAAAACAAGCCACCACCCTGACCACATCCAGTCTTGGGGTGGCGGCTTGTTTTCCTATTGCCTGTGCAATTGGATGTGAAGCCAACCAATTGGATACTAGTGCGTAAACATCAAAAAATGCACAATTGCCACATCAAAGAAAATCAGCCAATTAATGACAATAAACAGTAATCTATTAACACATTACATTATTATTACCTCACAAAATCCAACTGAAAAGTTTATAGAATTATTACCAATAGGTAAATATACAGGCTGTAAAATGCACTAATTATTAATATTTGTACTAAGCGTTAATGGCTCTGTAATATAAACACAGTTAATTTAAATAAATTAAAATGAACAGGCCTTGTTTACAATAAATTTTATCTAAATGCATTGAGTTATGGACATAATATCAAAATATCAATAGTTGACGTCTAATTGCAATATTCTAATGCAATATTTACAATTATTGTCTTCAATTTATTAATGATGATGACAAAAATATGTATGCGTCAAAGATAGTACTATAAAAGCCAGTTTTTTGATGGAATTTGAACAATATGTCAACAATCTATAACTTAATCAATGAATTAGAAGCTCACCTGCAAAAGGTTGTTGAAATTGAGAAAAACATCAGAGAAATAGTGACAGGAAAGCTAGGGGACAAGGGCCAGCCACTGATCCAACCAAAAGAAGATGCTCTGAACAAATTGGGAAATATTATAGATGAAAGAAATAAAGAAAAATTACTTAATCTACAGGGAACTATTTTATCAAGTCTAAAGTTCAACAACGCGGGATACAATTTGTGAGAGTTCTGGCAGGGGGCCAAAGAAAATGATGAGAAGATCAGACTAATAGAAGGGATAGAAATTCAAAAGGAAATCAACACCAATGAAGAGGAAACCGACCAAATGGAAACAGATGAAAATGAAACACAAGAAAAAAGCAGAAGCGCATCAAGAAATACAGAAGCTTTATCAAATCAAAATCAAGAGGAAGCACAAGTTACAAGAAGAATAAGAAAAATTAAGCCTAAGAAAATTAATGAAAAGCATCCAACGCTCATGAAGTTTGCCAATATGGCGCCTGTGGCTGAGGGGGCCACAGGGGAAACAATCAGTAAGTTTTTTATGTTTAACTTATATTTATTTTAGTCATCACCAGGGATGAGGATGAGGTTGCAGAAGTGGCGGCTTTTACGCCAAGTTGGTTTTATGGGGGCTACCAGCCTCTGGTGGCCCCTATAAAACAAATAAATAAAATAGTTCAACAGAATATGAATACTTTTTTAATAGTGAAGCTCAAGATAGAGATAATCAAGCACCCGCAGGGTGCTCACCATGGATAAGGGAGGCCTATGAACTAGGATCAACAATTAAAATCAAAGAAATGAATGAAATTTGCGGGGATTTGAAACTGAACTTCAATGAATACATCTATGAAAGCGTTCAAAGGTTCCCATTCTCAAATATCAACAAATACAAAAAAAGTTTAATAAAGACCAATTTTCAAATAGGAAATGAATATCTGAAATCAGCAATTTTTAATGAAATTTTTAAGGCTCTATCAAATAAAGTCAGGGATGCAGTCCTCGTGAATAGTTTTAAACCTTTATTGATATCGTTTGCCGAGGCCTGGGGGGAAGATTCAAGTTGGGTGCCCCCCGGTACCCTCTTCAAGTTCAACCAAACATCCTATATAAATATGTTAATACAACCATTCAAAAAATTATGCATGTTCTCAGAGAAATATAACTTGCAAAGGATCCACGTCGCGGTGTACCTGGGAATCCTGCTCCATTGCATACTGAAAGCCAATGTGAAAAAATTAGAAGATGTAACTATATAGATTGACATATACCGCATAGCCCTTGACAGACAGAAAACACCACAGGGATACAGGACAGTCGAGCACATCCTCTATGATTCATTTGCATTGGCAACACTATATGGGTACTATGTGCCCCCCAAAAAACCTGCTAATTGATTCCCTCACCCGTCTGCCTTTTATAAGATGTTCGGCCACCACCGGGGTGCTGAGCGCCACTCCCCTAGCAATCAGCGCCAGAGTCATCCACCACATACAGAAGAGTATGTGATCCCAATTAGATGCATTAGCTGAAAATTTAATTTCAGGGTATAATTCCCCAGAATAAACACATTCCCCTTGCAACTCTCATTCCCCCAATAAATAATTTTCCCTTGCAAAAAAACTTTTTTATTTTTAATTTATTTTATTTTAAATATTAAAATTTAAATATTAATATTTTAATACTAAATATTTCACTATTTTAAAATTTTACAAGTAAAATTTTAATAGTAAAATATTTAATATAAAAATATTTTCTGTTAAAATAATTTAATATTAAAATTTTTAATAGTAAACATTTAATATTAATATTATATAATATTAAAATATTTAATAGTAAAATATTTTAATATTAAATATTTTACTATTAAAAATATTTAATATTTTAATATGGAACTTTTTTATATTGAATAAATCATGATTAAATAAAAAATTGGTGTATTTTGAATATTTTACCTTTACTATTAAACTTTTAAGATTTTTAATTATATTTTTATTTTAAAATTTTATTTTTTATTTTAATTTTTAGTAGGTAAATTATAGTATTAATATATCTAAATATATTACAAGATAATAGTTAATGTTGCGACCACATCAAATATTTAAAAATAAGTTAAAAATGTTTTTGTTTATTATTTATTATCTTGTCAAGTATGGGTACATTTATCACAAAGATAAACATGGAGAATTGAATTTATCCTCATCATGTGGCCCGCTCCACTATTGTTCTAAACAAATGATTGTTTACAACTTGAATTACCTTTCCCTTGTAATATGATTTGATAAATATATTTAATATACTTGAACTGCGTCCTAAGTACAAATTAGTAAGGAATACATAAAAATCATTGGTTGCCGTGTTGTGTAGCTACAGTGGCACTGAAATACCAAGGAGCAGATGATGACACGCAAAGTCCAATTTGTGGCTTAGAAAAGTCAAAGTACCAAAATGATTCACAATTATTTTAATAAACTAATTTATTTCTATCTTTTTTAATTTATTTATTTGTTACCGCAAAAGCCAATAATATTCAGTGCATCATATAAAAATAAATCCCTCTTATCTAGTATAATTAATTTTACTTACCTTTTCTAGTATTCTTAAATGTCTATAATACAATCAAACGTCCCATTATTACATATAAACAATAATTTGAGTCCTAATAAAAACAAAATAAATAAAAATAAAAACAAAGTAAACCAGAGAGCTCATTTATCTGATTGGCTCAGAGGCCAGGGCTTTAGGGAGGAAGGATTCCAAGTGCTTGTAAAATGCTGCAACCACATCAAGTGGCATCACAAATTGGCTGACCTCAAGAATATTGAATAGGTCCTTGGTGTCCTGCGGAAGGCCTTGTTTCACCTTATTCTTGATCCAACCAAACACCTCCTCAATTGGATTCAGGAATGGAGAATACAGAGGGAGGAAAAGAAGTCTCATTGGACAATCAGCAAGGCAGTGGCTGGAGGGGTGGCTATTCTTGTTAATAGGGGGAACTCAGACACAACCAGATCCACTTTGTGGAGCCCGAAATTATCAAGCACAACAACGTTGGTTGTGCTGCTGTAATTTATCCAAAGGTACTCCTTGACAACTTGTAGAAAATCAAGAAAAGTCCTGCTGTTATGGGAGCCCTTGATCATTTGGTATTGGTCCAACCTGCGAGGACCAAGAAGCGTGACCATTGAATAGGTCTGGGAATGGACAGCTGCACAATGGGCTACGCCGTCCTTGGACCCCTTCTTGACCCACCCATGCCTGGATCTGAGTGAGGAGGAAAACAACAATTGTCAATGTAGAAGAACTGTACGTTGCCAGTCTCCTTTAGTGCCAGATATGTCTTGGCATAAATGTGTCGGTCCTTGATGGTCTTTTCACTGTTTCTGTTGTACGGAGAAACTCCAAGTACCTTCCAAGAGAAGCCCAAATCAACCATTGTTTTGTAAACAAGGGTTTTAGAAACAGAAAGTCCAAACTCTGTGGTGAGCATTGATTGGATAGCAGGCGTGTCCAGGTGGCAATCCCTGGCTACCCACTGCTTGATTGTGTTGATGTGCACAGGCTGCAAGAGTTTTGGCTGCCGCTTAGCCTTGGTGGATTTGGCAATTTGCCCAGTGTTTCCATACTTGATGTTGATATCGGCAATGTACCTGGCTGTGACACCAAATTGGGACGCAATATCCCAAACTGCCATTCCCCTGTTTAAGCAGTTGAGGAGAGCTTCACACTCACTATCTGTCAACCAACGCCGGCCCTTGGCAGGTACCTCGGCATCCTGGCTATCAGGCTCAGCACAGGG
The DNA here is from genome assembly GCA_014839935.2 of Entomophthora muscae. Taxonomy (NCBI): domain Eukaryota; kingdom Fungi; phylum Entomophthoromycota; class Entomophthoromycetes; order Entomophthorales; family Entomophthoraceae; genus Entomophthora; species Entomophthora muscae. Next base: position 216,261 of record QTSX02002163.1, read on the forward strand.
GATGGGGACCTTTGTGTAGAAGGTGGGATCACGCTTAGTTGGGCTGGCGCTGTCAATGGTGGCATACAATACAGGCGCAGATGTCTCTTCAGTGCTGGCCAATGGCTCATAGGAGGTATCAAAGACGCGGGGGAAGGAAGTGGCAACTCTTGGGTCAAGAGTGCGGGGCCAGGTGACAACTGGGTACACACTGGAGGTGTAAGTAACCTCAGTGTTCCTGGTGACCCTGGTGTAGGAGACTTTGGTAGCAGGCCTTGAGAGTGGCTTCTACCTGGGACGCAGGAGGTGGTTGGCTGGCAATGACACCTTGGGAGGCCTATGTATTGGCATGACTCCCTTCAAGTTGGGTTCTGGGTCTGTTCTTGGACCCTCTGGGACGCCCTTGTGGACGGGCTGCCCCACAGGCTGGTGCAGGAGCAGGTTGGGAATGTCATTGATGGTCCATAAAGATAAAATAAAAAATATATTTTAGATTAAATATGTATTTATTTGGAGTTATTGGTTTAGTTGTGGGAAGTTGTTTTCTCTTGATATAGCCTTGAATAGTAGCAGAGTTTCTATATCCATGATTTGAAGTGAATAATATTGTATACTTTCTGGGTTTGGATGATTTTAAAGTTTAATAACTTTTTATGTCTAATTATGGTTATTGAGATTGAATTTTTAGTTTGATTTTGTTGTGGTGAAGCTTCTTTATTTGGGTTGGTGTTTCCTAGTGTGCTTAGTGTACATTCAATTTAATTTCCAGTTCCTGCAATTAATATCTGAGTTTACTAGTGGCATTCAAAAGTGATTTGAAATTTGGTTCTTGGATTTGACAATCCCGCAATTTCAAAAAACATAGTAAACTTAATGAAAATGGTTGATTGATTTGAACGCTTCAAATCTGATTCCAGTCAATTCATTTTGTCCATAGGAAATATGCAGCTCAACTTGAACTTTGCAAAGTGTCTATGAGTTCCCGCATTTTCAAATATTCAAATAAATACTCACAAAAATCAATTTAATTAAAAAAAGGCCATCCCGCAAAAGTGATTTGAAATTTGGACCAATGATTTGACAATCCCGCATTTTTACGTTCAGGTTCTGAATTTACAGTATTGTAAAATTCCATCAAAAAACTAGTTTTTATAGTACTATATTCAGCGCATACATATTTTTCATCATCATTAATAAATTAAAGACAATAAATGTAAATATATCATTAAAATATTTCAATTAGATGTCAACTCTTGATATTTTGATATTATGTCCATAACTCAATGCATTTTAATAAAATTCATTGTAAACTTGCCCTTTTCCATTATAATTTAATGAAATGGATTATGTTTATATTAGAGAGCCATTAACGCTTAGTACAAATATTAATAATTAGTGCATTTTACAGCCTGTATATTTACCTATTGGTAATAATTCTGTAAAATTTTCAGTTGGTTTTTGTGAGGTAATAATAATGTAATGTGTTAATAGATTACTGTTTATTGTCATTGATTGGCTGTTTTTCTTTGCTGTGGCAATTGTGCATTTTCAGATATTTCTGCACTAGTATCCAATTGGTTGGCTTCACATCCAATTGCACAGGCAATAGGAAAACAAGCCACCACCCTGACCACATCCAGTCTTGGGGTGGCAGCTTGTTTTCCTATTGCCTGTGTGATTGGATGTGAAGCTAACCAATTGGATACTAGTGCAGAAATATCAGAAAATGCACAATTGCCACAGCAAAGAAAAACAGCCAATCAATGACAATAAACAGTAATCTATTAACACATTAAATTATTATTACCTCACAAAAACCAACTGAAAATTTTACAGAATTATTACCAATAGGTAGATATACAGGCTGTAAAATGCACTAATTATTAATATTTGTACTAAGCGTTAATGGCTCTGTAATATAAACACAGTCAATTTAAATAAATTAAAATGAACAGGCCTTGTTATAATGAATTTTATTAAAATGCATTGAGTTATGGACATAATATCAAGATATCAAGAGTTGACATCTAATTGCAATATTTTAATGATATATTTACGTTTATTGTCTTTAATTTATTAATGATGATGAAAAATATGTATGCTCATAATTTTAAGCTATTTGTAAAATGTACAACATTGTATTATTTATGGTAAATGTTGCTAATGTAAAAAGAAAATATTATTAATTATGAATTGAAAGAGAGGTATCAATTTTAATAAATTGTCATAAAGAAAAGATTTATTTACTAATCAAAGGACAGGAAGGGAAGGGAATGGGCAGAATGGATGTCGCCTTGATCTGCGCCTGTGAAAGGGGCGGCATCAGAGATAGTGGGGAGGGAAATGGTAGTGGCTTGGGAGTCAGGGTTGGAAGGCAGGTGGCTTGATGGGGGGTTGGGGAGGCAGGGTTTGTTGACTGGGAAGGGGCAGCAAGAGCGGTTTGCTTCAATTGCTCAAATTCTTCTTCTGTCACATATACTGGCTTGACAAAATGGATGGACTGGCGTGGGGGGAGACGGGGGTCCTTTCTGGACTTATCACTATCACTTGCATAGAAGATGATGAGATCAAATAAGTCCTGGACAGACATGAAAGGGAAAGGCTCATACCCCTTATCAATCTGGTTGCATAGTTTGTTGTAGGGGGCAGGCTTCAAGCGCCTGAGGGCAGAACCAAAATTTTAAAGACATACATCTGCAAGATGCATGTTGACATAGTTGATGGGGTAGGACCAGCAGGTATGCCCCGCAGCCCTGATTTCTTGGGTAGCCCATTCCCGCTGCTCTATCTCCGCACTCAATACAACTGTGTGCACGGTGTTTTGTGTGGCCCACTCCTCCAGCATGGCCTTGAGCTCTGTCTGGTAGGCATACCCATCTGCAGTGTTTGATATTGCTGAGTAATAATTGACGCCCAATGGGGAAACTGCCAATAAAACCCCAACAAATTGATACAGGATTGGCTCACGCTTGTATACGTCAGACTGGATACGCTTTTCTCCATAGTCTTGAATACTTGCAGATATCTTGGCATACAGCAGGAAGATTATGTCATTATGGGCCCTCATTGACCTCCATTTGATAAAATTAATAATAGTTGAATTGTAGGGGTCAGTGTCCACCAAAATGGGGCCACTGAGAACTTGATTGGACAAGATTCTAGCAGCAACCACAACTCTGTGCATCCATGAATTCACTGTTCTTTTGTTGGTGAAGATGTTGTGGAGTCCCAACTGGAGACGTACCTGGACCAGGGGCATCCGCAGGTCACGTTCCATAATGGCCATCATAAGGGGATTGGCTGTATCACCTTTGGTTGAGGTACGGGCACCAGTTGGGGTCTTCTTGGTGGGGGGCCACAGTTGGTGTGGGCTCGCAGGGTTGCAGCCACAGTTGACTTTGCAAAATCCATTGCGGCCGCAATTTCCCCACAGGACATAAGCTTCCCTCACTTTTCAACCATTTTGAGAACAATGTCTGGAGTGATCAATTTTCTTCTGCATCTTTTAGGCTGATTGGCTGGGGGAGGGATGTGTCTATCTTGGGAACTGGTTGATGCCATCTGATTGGCTGTTTTGGGGTTCTGGGCTCTCTAGGTGACCCCATGGCTAAAATGGCTGGTTCCGGATGCCATTGCTGATAAGGGACTCAGGTTAGCAGCTGCCTGTGTGTGATGGGCAAACAGGGCCATGCTTGAGGCGCGGGAGAAAGAACACACTCCTGGGTAGTGCTTGTGGAGGGGCCTGTGGGTTGGGAGTGGCCATAGACAGAGGCTTCACCGTTAAGAGACCCAGTGTAGCCCTGCATAATTTTTTCAAGGCCAGGGAACAGCTTGTTGACTTGGTTGTTGTTGAAAGAAGACATAATAAAAAAATTTATTATAATTTTAAACTTGAGAAGAGGAATGTATATTTTAGTCAATTTTATTGTTATATATGTCAACTTTGTGAATATTACGATCTAAATTTTAGCCAGCCTAAAATGGAATAGGGTGATTTTTGAGAATGCCTATGATTCCTAAAAGAATTTGCACAAATCCACTCTAGATCCTTTAACATCCTTTTTGAGACACCCATAAATTATATTTATTTCAAATTCATTGGAATTATGATTTGAAACTTGGTTCTTGGATTTGACAATCCCGTAATTTCAGATTTGTTAAGTTTTACATGATGTCTATGATTTGTTTGAAATACAGGAAATCTCAAATTGTACATAAGAATCCCGCATTTCTGATTCATGTATCCTGCATTTGTTTGTTGGGTTTTGTCTTTTGTTAGTTGAGTTATCTGCTCAAGAGATTCAAAATTTGCCAATTTAAATAAATCAAAAAAGACAAATTAAATGGTTGCTTTTATTAAATATTTTAATTGTCACTCAGCTGAGTTGCCCGCAAAAGTGATTCAAAATTTGGACCAAGGATTTGACAATCCCGCATTTTTACGCTCAGGTTCTGAAGTTACAGTATGCAGAAGGGGGGTGATAGGACTGGGGGTTATGAGAGGGGCTATTGGAGTGCAATCTAAAGGGGAGCCTATTAAAGACTACTGGCCAATCTTCTCCTGGTTTGAGACCAAGGAAAATAGGGACCACAGGCCCGGATGTAAGACTCAGTCCCTCAATAGGCTAGGAGCCTTCTGAGGACTCAGGGTGTGTATTTCCCCTAATTCCTTCCTCTGGCGTCTCCACCAGAGGGCTCCAGAACCCAATTATTTTTGGCCAAGGGACTTTTTGGCCAGAGGAATTGACTACCTGGGACACCACTGATTGTGGGATTCAATACCCAATTTCCCTGGGCCACAGATTAGGCCTTTCATGCTTCATAAAGCATGAATTTTTCTGTTGGTCTGCTAGTTGTTTCAAGACCGGGAAACACCAGGACAACAAGCAATCTAACTGAATTAATGTCTCATCCGCAGTTGGAGGGGGCTCCAAAGGAGAAATGGGAACTTTGGCTGGGAAGGCTAACACAAAGCGTTCATCCACTGTGTGGGCCAAGTCCTCCAGGGTTTGGAGGGGTTTTGCCTGCGCGCAGGCCACTTTTTTCAATAGTCTGGGAAATACATCCCAATCCAGGGCCAAAGGTGGGCCACAGAACTTTACAAGAGACACCTTCAACCAGATCAGAATCAAAGACAGAGACAAATACAAGACAGCTTTCAAAACCAGATATGGGTTGTATGAATACCTAGTTATGCCATTTGGCTTGTGAAATGCCCCCAGTACTTTCTAAAGGATGATCAACTCTGTCCTAGGCACGTACCTTGACCAATTATGTGTTGCATATTTGGACAACATCCTCATATACAGCAAGTCACATGAGAAACACCTCCAACACCTTGACTGTATACTGGAGAAACTCTCACAGGCCAACTTACACGCCAAGCTGAAGAAATGCAAATTCTTTCAGTCCAAAGTCAAATTCCTGGTATATGTGGTGAAGACTGGTGGGTTTGCTATGGTGCAGGACAAAGTGGAAGCAGTGACAGCCTGGCCAGTACCCAAATGCGGAAAAGACGTGAGAATTTTTTGGGCCTGGCAAATTATTGCAGGGATTTTATCCAAAAGTTTTCTCAAATTACATTGCCCCTGACCCGTCTTTGCTATGACAAAGTCCAGTTTGTCTGGACTGAGGAGTGCACCTCCACGTTTGAGGCCCTAAACTTGTGTTCACCTCTGCCCTTTCCTGGCAATGCCTGACCCATCTAAACCTTTTGTGCTGGAGACAGATGTGTCTGACTTTGCGGTGGGCGGGGTCCTTCTTCAGGAAGGAGGGGATAGTATGTTACATCCTGTAGCATATTACTCCAAGAAGATGCTACCAGCTGAAGGGAACTACCCAATATACAACAAGGAGATGCTAGCTATAATGAAGACATTGAAGCATTGATGCAGGTACTTGTGTGGTGCTGAACATCTGTTAAAGGTTCTGACAGACCACAATAACTTAGTTTACTTCTTCAAACCACACCAGCTGAACCAACAACAAGCAAGATGGGCCTTAGAACTGGCCAAATACACCTTGACCATAGACTACAAGCCAGGAAAAGTGAACATGTTACCAGACGCCTTGAGCAGGAGAGCCAACCTGATTCCCTCCTCCACAGAAATCAAGGACTGCAACACCCATACACTACTAGACCCTGCCAGCCTAGGAATACAACTGAATTACTTGAAGATTGCTGCCAGCAAACCCAACGTGATAAGAGCCCAGAAACAAGACATCTATTCAACCAAACTAGTCAAAGCCCTGACAAAGGACCCAGATTGCCAGCACTCAAAGAAAGAATACTCCCTGAAAGGCGCTACCCTGATGCTCCACAAAAGAATCTACATATTTGAAGGCCCAACACAAACAAACATATTGATTGACCACCAGATTCAGAGATGGCTGGCCACCCTGGCAGACACAAATCCCTCTTAAGTATCAAGCGGAACTATGCATGGACAGGGAAGTAGCTGCCTACATCAATGGTTGCAAAACCTACAAAAGAACCAAGAAACGTCACTCAAAGCCAGAAGGACTACTGAGGCCTCTGAACATCCCGCTGGACCCTGAAAGTCAGTGTCAATGGACTACATAGTAGAGCTCCCCCTTCAAAATCCTTTGACATAATCCTAGTCATGGTTGACTGCTTTACAAAGATGGTGTACTTCCTCCCAACCACTACCCACTGCATAGCAGCTGAGACTGCCAGACACTTCCACAACCACATCTTGACACAACACGGCACTCCAGAAGAAATTGTCACTGACCAAGGACCCCAGTTCACTTCCCACTGCTGGACCCAAGTAATAAAAGACCTTGGAATAAAACGTTGTGTGTCAACCTCCTACCACCCACAGACGGACAGACAAAATGAACAGGTCAACCAAATCTTGGAACAATACCTCCAATGCTACACCAACACAGATCAAGACAACTGGGCAGAGATGTTACCCATGTTGCAATACGCCTATAACAACAAAGACCACACATCCACGGGCATGTCCCCCTTCAAGGCCAACTACAGGTTTGATCCATCATGGGATCCTAGCATTGACAGCAAGGAACAGAATACAGCAGGACAAACCTGGATCAAACAAATACATACCACCCAAGAAACCTGCCTAAGGAACTCGACCCACACTGTTAAGACCTACAAGGCGTTTGCCAACAAGAAAAGAGTCACCAGGGAAACCATGAAGATATGCAATGAAGTTTAACTTGACTCACAGAATGTCCCCCTACATGTACCCAGTAGGAAGCTAGCTCACTGCTGCTGTGGCCCTTACAAGATTACAAAATAAATAAGAGAAGTGACGTACAAACTAGAACTGCCACCTACTTGGAAAATCCACAATGTCTTCCGCCAATCATTGCTATTCAAGAAAGAAGGAACCTCCCTTTCCCACCAGAAGATCAAAACCAACCCCCCGCTCATCCAGGAGGGACGCACAAACAAATACAAAGTGGAGTACATTCATTGAAATTGCCTCCACTACAAGACCCCACAGTACTAGGTCAAATAGGTAGGCTACCCCCCCCCCAAGGAAAGCACCCAGAAACCTGTCTCCAACCTGCCTAACGCACATGGATCCATACAGAAATACTTGTACAAGAGGGCTGGGAAGAAGAAGGGCAACAGGAGAGAAGGAGATGATGTCACAAGTGACAAACTCCTATTGACCATGCTTACTTGGAAACCTCAACTACAGGATTTGAACCCTGACCCCCTGCAGCCCGGCAGCCCACAGATTTTTGGGCTCAAACCAGAGCAGGATTTGACTTTAGAAAAACCTCTAAAGCTTGATGAGTCAAAATCACCTACATCAACACTCCCCACACTAAAGTTCCTGTTAACTTGACCAATCAGCAGGAGGGCCTAGCCATAGAACCTGAAATAACTTGGACCTCCACAGGAAAGGCATTAAAGAAACTTCTCATAAAACTCAGGTCACCCAGAGATGACCAACCCCCCAACCCAATAAGAAAATTTGAGTATTCTCAGTTTAAACCAGCCAATGAATTAACTACCACAATGCTTGCCACCAAGGGCTGGAGAAACCTGGTAAACAATAACACCCAGGCCAAAGAAATTTATAAAAGTTTACCCATGACAGATGGGCATACTTATACCCTGGGCCGCCAGGAAGTTGCCCATTTCCATTCTTACAATAAAGTGACATGAACCTTTGGTTCAACCAGGTTATCCTATATTTGATATTAGTTCTATTTCATCTACAGTCTACCTCCCACGGTTCCGCACCTCACACCCAACAACCCCAAGAAACTGAGGACCAGCTGCCCAACCTTTACTGTCCACCAGGAGCTCCTTACAGCCCAGTACATTTCATCAAGTACCCCCCACCCAACCCTGCATATTTGGAGTTCACCCTAGAGGAAATCCTAATCTACAATCCTGAGGCCAGAACTAGAGACCAAGACTGTCTACAGGGAAGGTAACAAAATCACTCTACCTCCCCTGTTATTCCGCAACAAGTACAACTACCTGCCCGCGTATTTGGTCCCAATGACTCCGCCTCTCACCTCGCAGCCCAACCACCCGCAAGAATCCATTGCTGCTAATGAATCCACTTCCACTCAGATATTTGGAGTGATGTACATCACTCTTATTGACTTGATAGATTTTATGGTACCTGCCAGCAGACCTTGGGCTCTCCTGGGAAAATTTTTATCTTATATTGTAAAGTTAACCCTAATCTTGTGGTGGGCCCTCCTTGCTGGGCCCGCGGGCTGTCTGCCCACAAGTTCTCAGGAACCCCCCACAGGCTAGATCCCTGACACCAGGGTTAAGAGCCTCAGGAGTTGTCATGAAGGTCAAACCTAAAATTACCTACCTCATAAAAGGTATTGGCACCTGTGCTGGTTTGAAAAATATACATTATTATTTACTCTGTCTATGCAAGGCAAGGACTGCACAACACAACTCACAACTACCTGTCTTCAAAAAAAACTGGATTAATATCAAGCCCAATTTTTGGACACTCTCAATAAAATTACCAAGGTTTCACCTTTCAGCACCCCAGGGAAAGATGTCACAATATCTAAAATTACTCCTTCTTGGGGAAGTAATTCTCTGAGTAATTCCCTGAGTAATCATTAATTTGATGGCACTCTTATCAGCCACCCATCTAATACCGGAATCAAACCTTTTGAATCCTAAATCAAACAATACTTGGATGTTTCCCATGACTACAATAGCATGCATGGAAAGTGTGTGGCTTTTCATGATACCATATAATACTCTAAACTCATATCAATAAATTATCATTTTCTTTTTAAAGTTCCCCCTTATTTTGTTTATTATAATTCTCAGAAGATATACTTGTTAACACACAATAATTTTTTATTTTTAAATCTTAATAGTTAAATATTCCTAAATTCTCAATAAATTAAAGCTTATCTGTTTCAATTCTAAACATTTTCTAATACATCTGGTTGTGGGTTTAATCCACTATATCACGTACAATTTGATTTTGAATCATATTTTTACTGAAAGATGGGGTCCTGTTCAAAGTACTCTGCCTCTTGGACCTCTCAATGTTACTTCAATACCTTACAAGTTTGGATTTTTTACTATTGAAATTAAAGAGAAAACTCTTCTTGGCTCTCAATGCTCTAAGTTTTATTCTGAAGATACTCTGGTGTTGTTGAAAGATATTTATATTGGTTTAATCTGGTTAGAATTTTCTTTTTATTAAACTCCAGTGTTTCTTTTTAAATTTTACTAAGATATATTTGAAGCCTTTTTGGTGGCTTATAGCAACTCTATGTGAATTTGGGTGTTTATCTCTCACTATTTAAAAATTGCTTCTTACTATCCCACAATTTCTGTCACAATAAATGAAAAAATCAAGACAAGAATGATACTTTATTTGATATTAACATAGAGTGCTATATAGTATCATGAGAAGCCTCATGCTACTCTTGTACGTCCTGGCAGCCATAAGGCTTGTCCAGGTAGTGTTTCTCTTAGAATTCAAAATTTTTATTATCATACAACTTGGTAGTGTGGTAGAAGGGCTACCAATTATTTTTTATTTGGGTTAAGTCTTAGGAAAGTGATTCCCCAAAAAAAGCAATTTTAAATGTTACAACAAATATCACATGACATATTCATCACAGGACATATTCATCCTTGCACAGTACTAATAGATGTCTCTAATAATAACACCCAAAAGACCTGAAAAACAAAACAATAATTATTGTAGATGAGCAAAGAGCATAAAAACCTTAATCAATGTTAATTAGCCAACTAACATTTATTTTGCCAGTAATAGCCTATGCCTGCAAAGCTTGCCAAACTTCTTTTGCCACAGTAACAGAGCAATTACTACAGCAAGTTAGAAGGGTTTTCTGTAGCGGAATCTGATAGTGTCCTTGAAGATGACCCACATTAATTTGGCTTTGTGGTCCACTCAGGTGGTAAACCAGGCTGTGAAAGAGCTCACTGAACATTCAGAGGCAGTGATAATCCACATGGGTTCTGAGACTTGACATATGCAGAGGTAGAGTTCATTGTAAACACTGAGTATTATGAGCTAGTCTTGGTAAATTATGGAGCCTTTTGAGATGTTTCCTTTGGGAATAGGCAGAAAGAATTCCTTAATAGGGTTATTAATATAGCCCTTGCTCTATTTTTTCTTGGGAGAATATTTTTAAAGATAGGGCATTAATTAAATCTATCACTACTACCACTGTTGCAACTGGACTAGATGTAGTTCAGTATTGGTGTTGATGGAAGACAATAGTCCAGAAAAGGGATTAGAAATAAGATTTACTTTATTGAAGAAAGTGAGAATTTTTATACTGTAATGAAAAGTCATTAGGCTATTAAAGGTTGTGACATAAGTGGTACAATCTAGATCAGGTGTAAATCTGTTCTAGATGAGATCATGTGAGGGATATAATTGGAATTGGATTTGCTCTTTATCAGTAAATTTGTGATTCTGCTGTGTTGAGGGAATCAAGAAGGGCAATGTTGTTAGACTCGTCTTGAGATGGCTGATCAAGTACCTCTCTCATGTATTGTGAGATATAGTGGCAACTGGGATGTAGATTCCACTTGCAGCAGTATCAATCTCTTCTTAAATTCCCCTTATTTTATATTTTATATTTTATATTTATCAGAAGTCTAAATACTCAATATAAGATATTCACTACAATCCCTTCTTTAAAAGGGATAAACTTAGCTAAAAAATATTTTTTGGATATTGAAATAAAAGTGTCAGGAAATCCTGATTCATTAGGATTGACTGATCCATATCCCTATTACTGAAGCTGTGGGTTGATTTTGGACGCAACACAGCCAAAGTGACACAGTATTCCGGAATACAGAGAAACTATAATAAGGTTGATATAGTTTCCAAGTCAGAAGACACCTGAGGGCAACCTCCAGAATTAACTCATTCCACAAGTTGACTTACTATATGTCAATAATCAGAATTAAAAATACTTTAATGTTGACAGCATTGAAAAGTCAGAATTAAGTTTTAACTCATGCAGACTACTAAATGTCAACACTTTTTTAATAAGCAGAAACCTGTTTCCTGAACATTTTACTTAATAAAAATTAAGCTTCAAGAAGCTTTTTAGGGTAATGTGACAACATAAATTTTAAAAATTCCATAAAAAATTATACATGAATATTAAAAAAATCATAAAAATACACTTTTATTTTATTTTACTATGAAATTAGCTATCTTTACTATAATAAAATTTTCCCATTTATAAAAACAAAATAAATCTAATACACAAAAAGGTACTATATAAAATTTCACGTATTATAGCAAAATATAGCAATCAGAAACAGGAATATAAATTTTTTCTATATTGAAAACTACAAAAAAACATATAATTTACTAGTAAAATACCAATATAGGCCATGTAATACAGTCTAAAGCATCAAACTATCAATAGAAAATCAATAATTTTATAAAAATAGTATCATAAATTATTGATGAGTTATTTAGAATAACTATTTATTTAAAAATATTATACTTAATATATATGAACTATATAAAAAATTAGGTAATACTCAATAAATTTAATTGAAAGCTAGACTGTAATAACCTGGTTGTCATTAAGAACTGTGGCAATCTTCTTGATGTATTCCCCAATCTCTGAAAGCTTATATTTGGCCTTGATAATGTCCTTGATTTTCTCTTGATAAAGTTTCTCTTTAACGGTTCTCTTCTTCTTAGATGGGCGGTTCTCAATATCTCTGATGGATGCAGCAGTCTTCCACTGTTAGACTTTGAGGTGCTCATAGAAGGTGTTGTATCTGGGCTTGATTCCAAAGGAGGACTTGATATGCTTATGCCAGCCCTTCAAAGATGAAATTGTTTTCATCTCATCCTTAAGAACTGCCTGGTAGCAGTTCCAGTTGGCTTTGGCTCTGGGCTTGCTCCAGCGCTTAGTGACCTTACGTCCAATCCACTGTGGTTCATAATATTCAATGAAAGGGTAGAAGGCACCATCATGTTTCTTGGCATATGGATCCTGGCATAGGAGCTCAAAGGCTTGTCCAGAATGCTCTGGCTTTACAAAGGCTAGTGCTACAAACTGCTGAATTAAGAACTTGCACTTTCCTGATGTATCTAGACGGTGGAGCTTGCTGAGCTCAGGTAGACCCTTTAGTTGCCTGTTGACAGCCTGTCAATAATGGAAAAAACACCCCTGGACCTCTCCATCAAAGGTATTTACAAAAGCGTTATACTGGGCAGTTTCATAGTCCATGATTATAGTTGAGGAGCCAAGTGCTTTATCTTGAGCTTCTTTTTCTGCAGCAAGGGTGGCTTCATCCTTTTCATCATCATCTGGATTGGCTCTAGTGTTATGGCCAGGGGGACTCTTTCTATTACTGGGTAGGGCTTTGATGCCCTCCTGAAGGATTTTAAAGGCCCTTGTGATGATCTCTTCTGTTGCCCCAGGAAGAAGAAAGCAGGCAAATGGGAGCACCTTGCCTTCAATAAGGGAATGTACAACCCATAGTTGGTAAAAAATGTGGGGGCATACTGCAAAGGTACCGTCACATAACAAGGTCTCTGAATCCCTCAACTGCTCCAGGTTCTGTTGTGTAGCATAGCATATAATTCTTGTCTCTGCTGCAGGACCATCATCATGTAAAAAGAATAACTCATCACCATTGAACATCTTCAACTCCTCTGTCAAGACTAACTCTCCTTGAACCATGGCTGATTTCTTATGGGGGACTAGGTCATGGTGTTTGTCACATATGTATTTCACTAACTGGTTGTGATCAGGGATGAGCTTCAGGTTCTCATTACTTAGGTGTGTGGTGGCCTTAACTTCCAGATCAGAAGCCTTGATATCTTTGGAGACTGGGACCATTTGGTAGAGGTACCACTTTAGAAGCTTTTCAATAAGATTTATTGGAGCATTGCATGTGTGCTCTCCTTTTTCACTAGTGACTTTATCCCATCCTTCTGTATTGATCCTGGCAGCACAGCTTCTACCTTCACATACATAATGCTTGCTTCTTCCTGCTCTCTTCTGATTGTTGCAATTGAAAACATAGCCATCACAGACTAAACTTGCACCTCATTTGACAGACATTAGAGGGAAAAACTGAGGGAACTTCTTTGGGAGCTTAAACTCTCCTTTGACGTTACATATATTGTGAACCTTTAGAGGATCACATGGGCCAATTGGTGCTTGAGTATATTCAGACAGGTAATAATCAGGATCTTCTTTATTGATACTTGATGAGGAGGATAGAGGTGCAGATTTGTTGGGCGGTGGAGGGGAATTATCTGGAGTTGGATTCTTGCGCTTTCTGGACTGGGATGAGCTTGATTCCTTGGGGCTTGATTCCTTTGAGCTTGATTCATATGGGCTTGGCTGGGGTTCTGGACTCTTGAGTATCTTTGTTCTTCCTTTTTTGTTTAGTGAAACCTCATCTCCTTCTGATTGGTACCAGCTTGAAGAAGAGGAGGGGTCTGGGGGAGGGCTCTTTGCTTTCAGGTTCTGGGGTCTTCTCATTTGTCTTCTGTTTTGTTGAGGGCTCTTTGGCTGTTTTTTGTGGGGTGGGGACTTTGGGCCTTTCCAGAGGCTTTGGGTACTTTCTTGGTTGACTTGGAAATTATTTTGTGGCTTCTTGGAAGATTTGTCCTACAATAATTAGAGTAGAGTTCATAAAGTAAGAATAATCATGTGAGACATGAATAAAATTAAATAATAATCACTTGTTTTATTTTTTATTATTAATTAAATAGTTTATAGAAGTATGGAAAGTAATTTTAGAGCTAGTTTATTAGTAAAGAATAGAAAAAACCCATTTTTAAATAAAAATTCAACATTCTGGTAGTCAGAGTAGTCAAAAATATTTAATTTAGTTTGTCAGCATAAAAAAACGCTTTAATTTTTACGTCAACATACTGAAAGTCAGCATTAAAGTGGAAAAACACTACAGTAGTTTTAAAAGCTATGGCGACAAGCAAAAATTCTTCAGATTTAAACAAAATCCAAGTCTCAGGTTAAAATATATACTCTTTTAACAGGGTTTATTGGTGTTAATGGGCAAAATGGGTCAACACAGCAACAAAAAGCTCACACACAAAGCAAAACCATTCAAAATATAATCCAAAATACATCAATTCATAAAAAAAATGGTGTGAGTTGACTTTTGGTGTACATATGGGTCATTATTTTAGAGATTAGGCCATTTTCTAATGCACATGCTGCTCAAGTCGCAGCATAACACAGTTCGATTTTGAAAAAGTAACTAATTACACAATTTATATTTAAAACATTAATAACTCAATGAAAAATTAATATTTTTTCACACTGTAAACTATCAAAATGAAGCTAAGAATCTTATCTTTCTATTGGTGTAAAAATTTTAAAATGTATACTATGCTCAATATTAAAGCGAAAGTAATTTAAAAGAGCATAATCCAGATTTTATTATATGATTATATCTAATGATATAAAGTAGATCACTTCAAAGCTAATAAATACTCTTTTTTGAATACACAACAGATGTTTTTTATTTGACGAAATTAAAGATAAGATTGAGAGCTTTATTTTCGCATTTTATTTTATTTAAAAAGCTCAATTCTCTAGGATTTTATGATAGTTTGAAGTTAGGATGTTTTTATCACTGTTTAGATTGATTTTAAGGTTCAAGTGAGCTTCGAACCTCAAATTGAGCATTCTTTAAATGGAATTCTTTAATATTTTATCATTTAAAAATATGCGGAAGAGTTACAATTAACTGAATACATTATTTTAATTGATTTGCATTGATTACAAAGAGGATATGATGTAATAATAATGCTTAGCTGCTTCACATATATCACTTGTGCATGAAAACTGGGTATTTAATTAATTTCTGCAAACATAAATTCAAGTTCAAACTATAATAAAAGCTATCACACCATTTCTTTCAGAATGGTGTCATTTAGCTTGGTATATAAGAGCTAAAGTACCACAGAGCTTCTAATCCAAATAACACAATTCAAAGACCACATTCTGATCATAACTACTCCATCATTAAGGCACACATCAAAGATCTGACCTAATTACAGATTCAAAATACTACCATGTCCTCAGTTAAATTTACTTCTTCCATGCTACCCTTTTTTTCTTTGGGAGCTTCAACAAAAAGAGAGAGAATTGCAATGTTAAAAAAGGCATTCCTCTTTATTGCTGGTGATGATCTTGATAATTTCATCAAGCACTTCCTTACTCAAACTGAATTTGGGAAAGCTCAGTTCCTGCCAACTATTCAAAATCAAAAAGGCAATGAGTTCATTGAAAACTTAAAGGATCTCATGAAATCTTCTCCTCAAAAACATATCCCAGCCTTGCGATCTCTGGTTACTTCCAGTTACTCTTTAAAAGAGCTTAATGATATGGGGTTTAATATAACCAAAAGTGAGTTTGAATACTCAAGAAAAATAAATAAAAATAAAAATGTAAGCTTAAACAAAAAAAGCCAAAAAAATAATAACTATTCATTAAAAAAAGAAATAACTAAAAAAATAATTAAAAAATTGCTGGAAAATTCTTTTGAAACAAGCCAGTTTACAAAAAAAGTGCCTGAAAAAATTTATAAAGATATAGAAAAAGAGATGAGTAATTACTCAACTGAAATTAAATACTCTCTACTTAAAACAAAAAAAGAAATATATGAAAATATGAAAATAAAAAATGAAATTTCAGTTTCAATTTCCACTTACTATAAATTAATCCCTAAAAATATAATAAAAAGTAAAAAACAAACTGATATGTGCAATATTTGTAATTTAAAAAATTCACTAGAAAAAAAGAAGGAAGAATGTGAAAGTAAAAACTTACCATTACCAGAATCTATAGACAATGACTTAAAGACTATTAATCAGCACCAAGACTTTTATGTTCATCAAAATTGTGAATATAAAAAAGATATTAATGAACTAGATGATGAGTCTTGTGTTGTAGTTATAGATTATAAAGAAAACTTAAAGGTTGGAGGTGGTCCAATTGAGACCAATAATTGTTTTTATTCAAAAAAACCAATCTCATTATTAGGGTTTGCATTAGTTTTTAAAGAAAACAATAAAATTAAATATGAATATCATGATTTTTTGTCTCAAATATTATCACATGATTCTTTATTTTCAGGTGAATGTCTAATAAGTCTTCTTAAATTAGATAGATTTAAAAAAATAAAAAATATAAAAGTATGGACAGATAATGGAAATCATTTTAGATCATATGAATTTTTATATTACTTATTTAAAGAGGCACCTAAATATATTAAGGGTTCCATAAAATATAACCATTTTGTTGAATGCCATGGAAAAAGCATTGTTGATGGTCACTTTGGTGTAATATCAAAAATTTTAAAGGAAAAAGAAAATGTACTTTATATTAACAACATTAATGATCTAAAAAATATTTGTGAGAAAGAAGAAAGAAGAAAAGAATTATACAATTCATCTTTAACTGGTTCAATTGTTTCCCAAAAAGCATTTTTTTATATTTATGAAAGGAAATTTAGGCCTATAAAAAGAGAGCTTGAAGTTAAAAATCTGCGCATTAATCTTTCATATTTGATGAAAGATGGGAAGTTATATACTTCACCTTTAACATTTGAAAGCTTCTCAGAATATTCTGAGATATTTTATCATTTGAAATCACGTGATGATACCAGAGAAACAAAAATATCAGAAGATGCTAGTAGTGTATTGGGGCAAGTTCATGAAGTAGGGCAGCTTACTAGAGGGTGTATTTTAAATAGAGTTATCAGTCTTTCAAAAACAACAACCTTTTTTTCTGAAACAAACTAAGAATATTTATGATGAGCCAAAGATAGGTTAATAGCATTTATAGCTTTGGGGCTGCTATTACTCTCCCATGCAACTCATCATAAATATTTTTGGTTTGTAGTAGCACTTAAGATATTTTCAGTAGTACTATAAGTTGCAATTTCCAATTATAAAATCAATGAATTATTTTTTAAAAAATCACCCAAGCCCAAGATCAATTAAATATTTGGGATTGATTATATTTTACTCTTTCTGAATAATTTGAATATGAATAATGTGATTAAGTTATAAAATAACCAATCTGGCGCCTAGGCATAACAAGAAAAATAATGTCCCATATGTTTACTATGTGAATTGGTGACAAAATACACCCAAGCAAGGTGTGCCAAAACTCAATCCAAAAACAAAACACAATAGCAACTCACAATGTAAACAAAATCACTCACACAATGTGTGCAATGGATTGTAATCATGAATGATACCAAGGTATCTAAAATAAGACACAAGATCTGAGACATAAATTTTAAAAATATTGTGTTGGGTGTTTGAATTTGGCAGTAAAATCTGGGGAAAAGGGTGGATTTTTTTTGAGTATTCTAAAATGGGTGTTGTAAAACCAAAAACAACTAACTAAGAAATAAAAAATCTATAATTGGGATATTGGGTGGGAAAAATATTAATTGAATATCCATAAACAGATAAAAGCAAAAAATAAAATTAGAAAGTAACTTAATTAAGTTTTATTTAATATTTTATTAAATTCTAAAAATGGAAGGAACACAACAACAGACTACTATTGCACCTGTTGTGTGCCGCGGTCGCGGTTGCCCCTGCGGGTCAAAGAATAGACTTAGTAAAACACAAGTGCCTACTCAGGAGGGAAGCGGGAGAGGAGAGTTCCATAGTGACGCTGCACTGACACAGCTGGTTCAAGGAGCACAAGCTGCTAGGGTGCGGAGCATCAAACCTTGGGTCCCAAAGCTGACCCGGAAGCCCATCAAGGTTACCACGACAAAAATGGTTAGAAACAAGGAGGTAGAACTTACTTTGTATGTGTTTAACGTTGTGTACTGGCAAGAGTCAGTCCTGTCAGCCATGCTGGAGAAGGTGAAGCCTGTACTTGATACTAGCTATGAGCTCTACGTCAGTGATGGCAATCAGGAAGATGATGAGGAGCCCCAGTTCTACCAAACCAATGAGGGACAATTGGTGCTAAAGAAAGTTGCAGCCTTCTACAACAAGGTGCCCATGCCTTGCAAGCCTGTCATCAATCAGGATCCTGGCTTGTCTGAACCCACAAAGCCCACCCAGAAGCGCATCCCCGACATCAAACGCATCATCCTGCTTAAGCTGATGCGGGAATCAGGCAATTACAAGACATCCACGGCCCTTGTTGGAGTGGATCCCAAGTACGCCAGCAAGACCTTCAACAAGTTCATCAACACGGGTCGAGTCCTTGCCGCAGAGAAATCCTTGCGCGTGTCAACCATGATCACCAAGGAGTACAAATGGGCAATCCACCAGTGGATCACCTGGGACTGCCATCTTGAACTGGCAAATATACAGGCTATGGTAAAGTCCGCTTTGTGATTGAGGCCTTGATTTCCTTTTACTACCATCTGGTCAAGGGAATGTGATTTTCCTGGAAAAAACTTGGGGTATCCCCATATAATTGGAACAGCCCAGCCAACATTGAGACCCGGAAAAACTATGCAGAGGCGTATACTGCCCTCAAAGCCAAGGGGACGGTCAAATTTTACTATATTGAAAAAGCAGCATTTGCCTCATCAATGCGCAATGAGTATGGGTATGTCCCCAGAGGCTCCAATGACGGGATGGCTTGGCGTGCTGCAGTCCGCGCCACAGCCTATTCAATGGTGGCTCTCCTTGGTCCAAAGGGGGTCAAGCTATACCAAATGATACTGGGCTCCCACAATAGCCGGACCTTCCTGTCATTTCTCCAATTAGTCCAGGAGCACCTGAGGCGTACAAGCCTGGGCTTCACCAACGTAATTGTGTTGGACAATGTTGGTCTCCACAAGGTGGCTGATATTCTCAAAGAATTTCCATCAATTGACACGAGCTTTGCAGTGGGCCCCTAGAAATTGGCCACGGCAAATATGCGCCTTCTCTTCCTCCCCTCCTATTTGCCCTTCCTAAATCCCATCAAGGAAGTCTTTGGGTGGCTCAAGCAAGTTGTCAAGCGAGGAACCCCAACTGGGACTGAGGACCTGTTTGATTTGCTGCAGGCCAAGATCCATACCCTTCCAGCTGAGACCGTGGCCAAATTCTATGGCCACGCTGATTTGTTCATCCCCGCATGCCTAGCCAAACAGCCAATTAATTAAAGGATTAGTGTGTCCAACTTTTCTTATATTCTCTAATTTATTATTCAACATTTATTAATTATCATTTTATATTTAGATGTTTCTACGCCCGCAATCACATTCAGAAGATCCATCAATAGATGTAAGTAATTTATTTATTTTATTGTATATTATTTTATTATGCCATCTAAGGGTATTCAAAACGCTTGATACTGGATTACGCAAACACATTATTATCACATTTGGAAAATAAATATAATAATCAAAAAAAGTTAATGTAATGTGTCCAAATCAGAAGCAAATTTTATTGAAATATATTATTATGCTTTTATTAAGATCTTCTCTGGGATATATTCTGCAGATCTTGTTTGCTAAAATAAGAATTAGAAAAATTTATTATACTAAAAATATTATAAATTGTAATGTAATTATTTGGAAGAGAGAATTTATTAAGATTGCCTATAGTGAGTTTGGCGGTATGTACCCACCCCACAATGGAGGTGGCGCACAACCTCCACTGCCACACTGTGGACGGTGGATACACCCTGGTTAAAATATTCTTGCCTGCTGGTAAAAGGGAGGATGGTGAGGTGGGAATGGAGGAGCAGCTTTTCTGGCGGGGCTGCAAACCCAAAGATGCCAGCCAGAACCAAGGCATCCTGGATGACGTGATCCACCGAGTTGTACCCGGGGGGACCTTCTTCCCATCCAGGGATAGCCTGGCCTTGTCAATCCCCAGAAGGATCCTGTCCAGGTCCTTGACTGACGCGCCCATCCTGAAGTAAAAGAGGAACCCCAGGTAAACAACAAGGTGAAGCCTTTGCCCAGCAAAGGCTTCTGTAAACTTGCACAGTTTGTTGTATACTGTGCTTATTTTTTTTCTCATGTTTAGTTTTGCCAAAGGTAAAATCCATAGCTTCTGGGACCCCCGTCTTGTTGGCACTCCAGGCCAGCCCAAAGTCTGCCAGGAGGATTTTGGTCTTCTTCATGGCTGTTGCATCTGCAACAGCCAATTTGCTCACTGCACGCCCAAAGTTCTCAAGCAGGTAAGACAGGGTGTGCTCCACTGGGAAGCAGAAGCAAGCAGCCACATGAGCCCAGCCCATCTCCAGTACATTCTTGAATGGGAGTGTCACCAGGACGTCCCAAAAAGCTCAATGGAGTTTACACAGTAAACTCCACTGAGTGATACTGGGTCCAGGCAGACCAGTTGGGCATCCTTGTAGGCAGTAACTGCCCACTTGGATGCCTCCTCAGCATGTGTAAGCCCAGCTAATGCCTCCTGCAACATCAGAAAAGACCCGTGGATACAGTCTTCAAGCTCCTGCAAGACAAGGGGGACAGGAAAAGCTGCTTGGCCACATGAGTAGCATAGAATGTGGCAGGGACAAAGGGGACCAGGACCCAGCGGAGTTCACCATCAACTTCTTCTAAAAAAAGGTAAGTATTTGGAAATTTTTATTAATCATAATTTTAGGTTACCTTCTACAGTCTCCTCCTTGCCTGCAGCCTTGGCAGTCTTTGCTATTCTTGGTGTAACCAGTTGTGCTGGCTGCTCAGTGTCATCTCTTTGGATACGTTTTGCGGGTCTTAGGTGGGAATACATTTCTGGGTCATCTGTCCAGACAGACAGCGCGGAGAGGGCAAAGGACTTGAATTGAAGGCCTTCCACAACATGCTTCTGGACATTTAAAAGTTGCACAATTGTTGTTTTGGGGGTGTCTGGCATCTTGGCCATGAGTGCCTTGGCGGACACCTTTTCAATTTTGTCCCCTGTAAGGACAGCAGCCTTGACTTTTGCTTTGACCTTGTGGTCAATCTCTTTAATTTTGGCAATCACCAAGTCAAGGTCTTTTAGCAGCTTCTCCAATTCTCTCATTTTATTTTTTTACTAACCTTTCCATATGTTTTTATAGCTTTTCCCCAATAAATTCTGTATTATTTTGATACTGTTGCCTCTTTGTTTATTACTTTTTGTTTTCCTGTTTATCACATTATCTCATCTTTTTACTCATTGTGTATATGTTTTACGCTCATCTCAATATGTGTTGTTTGCTTTGTGTTGACATTGTTTCCTTGATTACCATATTATTTTTAGCGCTTGACATAGCCCCTTGTGAAAACATTAACAACAATTTGGTGATCAGCTAAATTTGAATTAGAAAATTATAGATTAACTTTTTTTAGATAAAGTTGTTACTGATCCAAATTCAAAACCTTAATGATAAACTTTAAGCCAATCAGGAGCTGAGTGATAACGTGATTGTTGTGACATAAAGGGTCATTCAATAATTCTTTGATGCATATTTGCTAATTAATATGATTGGCTGGATGTTTTGCCATTGTACACCATTGCCGCTATGGCAAGTTGTTGATGGACTAGTGCTAACCCAGCAGCTGATTGGGCACTAGTCCATCAACAACTTGCCACAGCGGCAATGGCGTACAATGGCAAAACATCCAGCCAATCATATTAATTAGCAAATATGCATCAAAGAATTATTGAATGACCCTTTATGTCACAACAATCACTTTATCACTCAGCTCCTGATTGGCTTAAAGTTTATCATTAAGGTTTTGAATTCAGATCAGTAACAACTTTATCTAAAAAAAGTTAATCTATAATTTTCTAATTCAAATTTAGCTGATAACCAAATTGTTGTTAATGTTTTCACAAGAGGCTATGTCAAGCGCTAAAAATAACTGTGTTCAGGATCTAGATACACACCTTAGTAAATATATAATTTTATAGAAATAAGCTGAACATAAAGAATAAAACCAACTATAAACAAAGAGAACATGAACAATTGAAATTCAAAAAAAGATAATATAAATAGAAAATGTTTGGTGACAGGGGTTTATTGGGGCGGGGAAGAGTGATGCCTAGTAGGCAGAATGGCGCAGGGAGGAGGACGTAGAGGTGGTGCTGGCCTGGGGAGTCTGGGATTGGATGGGTTGGGTTTGTAGGCGGGGGGTGTTGGTGGCGGGGGTGGAGTCAGGAGGATTGCGTGTGATGGCTGCCATATACCGCTCATTGTACTCCTCATCAGTCATTGGCTGGATGGGTTGGTAGGTGGCTGTGGAACGGGGTGGGAGGTGCTTATCCTTGTGTGATTGGTTGCCCATGTTCACATGGAAAACCATTTGCGCAAACAAGTCAGCCACCATTTGGTGACCAAAGAGAAATTTGTGATCAAGGACCCCAAGATAGAGGTTGTTGAAAGCCTGAGGGCGGCGCTCCCGTAGTGTATCTCCAATGTTAAAGAAGACAATATCAGCCAGATGGACGTTGGCATGGCTGGCGGGGTAGACTAAGGCCTGGTGCCCGCGTCCCTGGATGGCCTCAAGGGCGGTGGAGCTTCCCTCCATCTGGTGGCTCAAGAAAACCCAATATTTGGAATTTGAGCCATCCCAGGAGTTGAGTAATCCACCAAGGATGTGGCTGTATGAGTAGTCATTGATGAAATCAGGGTTTGTCCAATAGTAGACAAAACCCTTGGCTGAAACAGCCAGAAATGCACCAATAAAAGTCCCCTTCTTGACCTTCTTCCTTCCATTCTTAGTGGCGGCTTTTCCTTGGGTGCCAAAATCATCAAAAGCTATGGATAGCTTATTTTAAGAGATGAACATGACATCATCTGACAGACTAGTCAGGCATTGTACCAGGGTGGATTCAATGGCGGGATCATACAGGGAATTCTCAGCGCCATCCCATTGGTTGCCGGCAAAATTGGTAAGAACCTGTATGGAAGCCACCTTCCCATACATCCAAAGTTGCACCATGCGCTCAGAGACCCATATGTTATGGTGCACAAGCTGCTTCCAGACCTGGGTCAAGGGAAGCTTGGGTTCCCACTGGAGGAGGTCAAGCATTATTGGGTATGCCTCATTGATCTGGGACTCTGTGGCCTTCTTTGGCTTCTTGGCCGTCCCAATCAGAGTTCCCTTATTCATCAGGTTGTTGAATTCCCGCATGACAGTAGCCCGGGTGAATTGTAGTTGGCTATCTGATCCCAGGACAGACCCTGCAGGTTGAGTGCCACAATTTCCTGAAGAATTTGGGCAGTGATGATTCTGCATTTGGGACAATGGGCGGAGGGAGCTGAAGCCTGATTGGCTGAGGGGGGAGCAGGTTGGCTGGTGGCAGAAAGATGTTCCAAATCAGGGTTGCCATCCTGATTGGTTAGTTGACGGGCAGCTTGTGCAGGGGTGGGTGTGGGAGCAGGGGCAGAGCTAGACACTAAGTGACTCTCAAACAAGTCAAAGCCATAGGGGTCGGTGGTAAGGTACAGGTCAGCTTCCTTGTTACCCGCCTCAAAGGCTTGGGTGTAAATGGGTGCCTCTACGTTCTGAGCCTTGCCTCCATTGAAGCTGGCTTGGCTGATGCTGGCTTGGCTGCTGGCGCCGTTGAAGATGTTGTTATTAAAAACCATTGTAAAAAACCTAGGATAAAATCACTAAAAGTAGAAATTTTAAAATTTAATGAATTATTTTTATTGTAATCTCAAGTCCATATTTGGAAGGTTCTCAAAACCTTTTCATACAAATCTGGAGCCATGAAAATGGATAAAATGCCTCTGGTCCTAAATTGGATAGCTGTTGATTGGTTGTTAAATTGATAGTTTTCTATTTTAGGCTGCTCATACTACACATCTTGTGTGAGTTCATTGCGTTTTATGCTTGTGTAATCTTGCTTCTAGATTGCTCCAATTTTGTTTCATTTTGGTCCTTCTGTCGGTGCCTCATATGAATCCTACTTGGATTATAATATACTCCAGAATAGCATCCATCCATTTCAGTTGTTGTGTCAGTTCATTTTGTTTGTGGTTTGAACTACACCACTTGATGTTTGCTATAATTTTGTATGATGGGCTAGTGAAATTTTGTTTTTGGTTTGACAGTTCATTTATTAACCAAAAATGTTTAAATTAATTGAATCCTGAATCTTGCGTGGCTTGGATTTCGTTTAAATCTGAAATCATTTTGTTTGAATCTGAAGAGTTTTAGCTTGTTGTCATAGCTTTTAAAACTAATATATATAAATTACTTATAAAGCTTGGTTAATATTTTCCGGAGTTGGTTTTTTAAGGC
Source organism: Entomophthora muscae (assembly GCA_014839935.2). NCBI lineage: Eukaryota > Fungi > Entomophthoromycota > Entomophthoromycetes > Entomophthorales > Entomophthoraceae > Entomophthora > Entomophthora muscae. The sequence goes on from QTSX02002163.1 coordinate 240,937, forward strand.
CAAAATTGATTATTTTTAAATTTAAAAAATTAAAGAGTTGCATATGTAACTTATGAAAACTAAATAACAGGGATTGTAGAGGGAAGTCTAAAGTACAGCCCTGGGTACTTTGGCCTGAATTACCATACCATTGTATGTGTGCTTTTTGTTAAGCAGCAGTGTTTTACTAATAAATAAGTGAAGGTGTTGACATTCAGGCAGTCAGTGTTCTTTTATAGCAACTCTCCTATTAAATCTTGCTTAAATCATGTCACTTTGTTTGCTTAGCCAAACCCCTTTGTTGCAATTTAGGCAACACGTTGATTTGACACAAAGTTGACATTTTAATTACATATATAAATTCTAGCTTTAACATATGCGTTTTGGCTTAAGTGGACTTCCAGAAATAAGCTATAGTTTATCCAGTGAGTTTAAAATAACAGTAAATATCTAAATAATACAAAGAATGCTATGAAAGTTGGCATATGTCTTTTTTCAATGCTTATCTTAATATATATTTAATAAAAACAGTAGTATGAAATATAAAAAGTAGTTATTTTTAGAATATTGTATATTTTATTAAGAAATTTATGGATTCTTATTTGGGGTCAACATCCAGATATTACTTACTGTAGTCAACCTTAATGTAAAAGTACAAAGAAACTTACCTTTTCATAGTAAATTATATTAGTTTTTTAGCTTAAAATTAAGCCTTTGTTTAAATGGTGTTGACATTATGTCTGTTCCTTTTTAATTTTGCAATTCTGACTTAATAATTCACTATGAAAAATTAGCTTAGTTTTGGAAATGCCCAATTCCGGCAGATAAATACCAAAATAATGTCAACTTACTGAATGTCAACAAATTTTGACATTCAGTAAGTCAATTTGTAGAATGAGTTAATTCTGGCAGTTGCCCACCTGAGACATTCCGGGTCTCAGGTCACGGGCCAATCCAGAAGCTTCTATAATTAGATGCTAAAGATTCTGGATTCTGAATAGGGACGCAGACCTGACCCAGAGACAGATCAGGGAATTACATCATCCTGTTTCACCGAGAGTTGAGACAGAAGACTGCCCGTGCAAACATTGCGCATTACACCAAGCACAAGGGCAGGTCAGCCAAATTGGGTGTTAACTTAGTTGCCTTAATTAAGACAAGGAATATCTGTAATACCCTAGAATGGTGGGCACCACTTGGAGTATGTATGGTAGCAAATTGGAGAACTGGAAACCCGTCAAGGCAGTGATTATGGGGTACACCATCATTAGCCAGCAAAATACTTTGGTGTGTATGTTGAAACACCCAAAGCTCCCGGCAAAGTAGGTGAGGATGTAGTAAGCCGACGTACACATGGCTATGGAGAGTGTTGAATGGGGAGATACCAGAGGCAACCAGGGTCCAGTGTTTGACAAGTTAAGTTGGCCAGGGTTGTGAATGGGTCATAACCTAGTCTTTCTGTGGAGGGGCCAAAGAACTCTGAACTCTGTTGGTAGCCTCCAATCCCAAGGCAAGCTGTGAGCACAGCTGTGAAGATGAGGTGATTCATCTTCACTGGGTTGGAGGGTTGGCAGGGGCTTGATCTGTAAGCTTAACTGTAGTTGTAGTTAGAAATTTCACTTTATTGAGGGTATTAGTCTCAATAATAGCACAAGCTATTACTGAGAGGGGATCCTTTATTTATAGTGAGCCCCCACTTGCAAAGTTTTGCAAATGGGAGTAAAAAGAGGGGACTGGAGTCCCCAAAAGTTTGGTCATGGGACTGGGGAATTGGTGTTTGAAGGGATGTTCAAACCCTTGTTCCTGGGCAATCTGTTGGGGTCTTGGATAGTTCTGCTTGGGGCCAATAATTTCTCCTGGATGGGGGGTCAGGTGGTGATGTCAGCTCTTGGTTTTAAACACTTCTATTTTTGACTTAGGAATGCTATTTTGGTTGGAGTCTAGGCCTAGCTGATTGTTGGCATCCCCCTGGTTCCATTGGCTGTAGGTCAAGTTATTTTTATCTCCTGGGATTATTTTTGGATTGTCCTCATTATTTTTAGAATATTGGTTGGGTTTAAAAATAGGAGTTGGCCCTTCTTTTGGGGCCCCAGAATTATTTTTAGAATTCCCCTCTGTTTCAAGGGGGTTTTCTGATTGGCTGGGTGTCATGGTGGGCTTTGTTTGGCTGTGGAGTGGGCCCTGGGACCCAGGGTGAGTGGCTGGCAGTTGGCTGGGGGTCGGGGAACGGGCGGGTGGCCTGGGGGCAAGCAGTGGGTCCGCAGGCGGCGGGCTGGGTGCGCGGGTGGCCAGCGGGAGCCTGGCTGGTGAGCGGGCAGGGGACTGGCAACGGGCCTGCTGGTGCCAGCCTGGGCTCGCGGGCAGCTGGCTGGGCAGCGGGAGCCCGCTGGGCGGGCGGGAGGCTGGCGGAGGGTGGCGGGCGCCTGCCCGGATGTTAAATTATTCCGGCTTCCATAAAAATCTGTTTTTCCCAAATTTTGATTTTTCTTTTCCCCTGACAGTGGGGGACATTCACTATCAAATTTTGCCCCTCCTGTTGAACATTTATCCACTTGATTCCAACATTTTTCCCTAGTCAAAATCTGGTTTATGTCAGGAATATTCCTGACAATATCTGGGCTGAAGAGGAGAAATCAGCAGCCTAGAATATTACCTCATCCCAAACCATTATTTGGGTTTTGGGATACAACTCTAGGGGATGAAACTAGTAGCTTGGGGATGGTAGGCTAGCTAGTAAGAGTTGTCCGCAGCTAGACGCCAGTTTGGCCGCTAGCTGTCAACTATAAAGGGGCCTTCCAAGATCACTTGGAAGGCAGACAATTTAATACCCTTCAACATCTCTACTAGTCTGAATAGTAGTGGTGTCAAAGTACAATAAGAGCAAATTATTGATACTTGTGAACTCCTGCCAAAACCACCACAGACGGTGTTGTGTCTTCAAAGGACCACAGGACTTCCACCCCAATCGGATCAACCAACAACGGAATACCGTCCTTTGTCACACCAATAAAAGCACATCTGTCTTCACACAAAAATCCCATCCCAATATGCATAATACAACTAATAAAAACTACATCTCTTCTTCTTCAAGAACCAAAAATCTTGACAAAAAGTATTAAATTAAGAATATGCCTGTTAAAATTAATTGGCTTTTTTGAAAAATCACAGTAAGCCCTTTTTATTTCAGTAATGCTTTTTATCACTGAGTATATAGCATAAGTATAGTAAAGGGCTTTTAAGAAGGGCTTTTTTACAAATCCCTTTAAATGACAATATAGGCTTCATTTGCTTTATAAATAAATATAAATTGCCAGACAACTTTTGCTTTACAAGCCTTAATAGCACGCTTAACACCGATATTATTAGAATATTAACATCACAATAACAGTTGCTAAAAAATCAAAAGTGTACATTTTTATTTATTACTACTTATCAAATCCATCGCTGATAATGCGCACTTGCAACCTTTGATTTTTATTTATTGATTGATACAACTTTATACAGGCTACTAATCAAAAGGAGTTCAAGGCCATAAGTCAGCGGAAGCGGTTATAAGCCCAGTCTGATGTGAAGGTCACGGTTTATAAATCGAAATGAAATTCTAAATTGAAATTTTATAAAATGATTTTGCCAGCAAGGACTCCCCAATTTTCACCACATCGAATATAAATGCTAAACTAAATCTCACTTTTGAATCGATGCGATTAAAATCGTGGAGCTTAGTACCAACTCAACTCCTAATTCAAGTTGTATCCAGATTTGGTCTCTTGGCCTGTATACATTTAAATTTATAAATAAAACAAATATAACACTCAGTGGGGACAAGAAACTGTTAGAGCCCAGAGTTGTCAGAAGGTGTTAACTTTAAGTATACCCCAGCAAGTAGCATATATTTACTGCTTGTAATTTTGCAAAATCGTGATTTTTCAAGTATTTCCAACACCATCTTATTCAAAAAGCTTTTTTGGATATCATATATCCTCTTTTTGATTTCGGCTTTTCGCTTTTATGTAATGTAACTCTTTATTTTGACGCTTCATTTCATTCTGAAAGCTATTGGTAGTTTCCTTGCTCTTCGCTCCATTTTTCTAGGGCTTCTTGCTTTGCCTTAAAAATTGTTTCTGTAGACTATTGAAACTCTTCATCTTCATATTAAATATGTGTTTGAATTTTAAGAAAAAAGCTTCACTGCCAAGAGCGACTTTCTAAACTGTAACTAGATTTAAGCTTCTCAAAAGATGTATAATGGGATCGGCTTAGCCACTCCTCGTGGCTCAGGAACGAATGGTTATGTAGTTAAAAATTTGTCCACGATTACAAGACGGCCTCGGCCGGAAGCGTACACAGCTGAAATACAAGATCAGTCCGATCTACTTCCTTACAGAAAACCCGATGAGGGAATTCTTTTGCATGAAAAGAAGCGACAGATTGAGGTTCAATGTTTGGAGCTTCAGATTAAGCTGGAAGATCAAGGGTATTTATCAGGCATTATTTTTATTTATCTTTAAGGTTGAAAGATGACGATATAGCTGTTCAAATTGATAAATTACGCAGCAAGCTTCAACTTGCTTTAGAGGAAGGAAAGGAGGCCAAGCCCATCAAGTTCTTAAAACCTCACGACACCCATCAACTTGCACAAGCTAAGCAATACGAAAATTCAAAAATGATGCAAGCTTTGGGAATATCTGAACAGAAATATGTTGAAGGAGCCGCCTTTGATCGTGAACGCATCCAGCAGGAAAAGATGCTCAAGGCAACACAAACTGAATTGGAAAATGCCAGAAGGCTTCAACAAGAAAGACTCATGCAGGATACTGAAAGCGACTCTTCATCAGAATCAGAGTCTGAGAAGCGCCGACGCAAGAAAGCCTCAAAAAAGTCTAAAAAGTCGAAACGCAAAGAAAAAAAGGAACATCCTAAGTCCCCTCCTGCCTATCAGGCCTCTCAAGTGACTTCTTCCTCTCAAGCTCGTCCATTCGTCCATCCAAGTCGCCAGCATTTACAACCGAGCTCATCAGAAAAAGACACTGAGGTTAGAAAGTTTATACTCCTAAACTAATTTGATCCAAGGAAGCTAGGCATTCTCACGGTTATCCAAATTTGAAGCCGCCTCATAAGCGTTCACTAAGCCCTCATACTAAAACTTATGGATCTCGCCCTAGCTCTAAGGTGAATGACATTTCAGAGGCGCGAGGGCGTATAGCAAGACGCTCTATTTCTGGCTCTCCTAATCGTGCTAATTCAAGAGATCGCATCACAAGACGCCCTGTTTCTCGTTCTCCAAGACGCGATAGCTCCCGTGGACATATTACAAAGCGACCTATCTCACCTTTGCCAGAGCGTGATAATCCTCAAAGACGTATTTCAAGACGTTCTATTTCTCGCTCACCCAGACGTGCAATATCAAGAAATCGCACTACAGGGCGTCCTGTTTCTCGTTCTCCTAGACGCGATAGTTCACGCGGACGTAATATAAAGCGGCCCATTTCACCTTTGCCAAAGCGTGATAATCCACAAGAACGTATTTCAAGTCGCCATATTTCTCGCTCACCCAGACGTGATAATTCACGAGGACGCATTTCAAAACAGTCTGTTTCTCGTTCCCCTAGACGCGATAGTTCACGCGGACGTACTATAAAGCGGCTCATTTCACCTTCGCCTAAGCGTGATAATCCACAAGGACGTATTTCAAGACGCTCTATTTCTCGCTCACCCAAACGTGATAATTCACGAGGACGTGCTTTACGCCGTCCCATTTCTCGGTCTCCTTATCGCTCAGGGCCAGGGAGACGTTTGAGCAGACGTTCTGTTTCACATTCAAGCTATTCTAGCTCAAACTCTTCATCGCGTAGTCAATCCAGCTCTAAAAGCTTCTCTCGTTCTGCTTCGCAAGCCTCTTCAAGATCAAATGATCGTAGTGCAAGAAAGAGACTTTCTCGCTCTCCAGATGTGCATAGAAGATAGCCTCACTAGGTGAATTCAGATTTAAGGGGCTAAGGCATTATCTGTAAAGAGAATGTCATATTTATCCATTGAAGGCCTCATGAATTATTCAATATACAAAGCAGCAGCCTTAACTAGTGCTTATTTAATTTTAGTTCTCTATTTTTTCGGTTCAGTTTTATATTCTGACATTTTCCACGCACACGTTTTTCGTCACTTACATTGTAAAAAGTGTTCGAATTCACTATTTGAAGATGCTGGAATAAAGAGGAGTTGGTTTTTAAGATTCCCCCGTCTTTATCTTGAAAATAAAGGTCACCCTCTCGATAACATACTTGATTTTCACAAAGCCTGATTCGAGTTTAGTAACACTAAAGACCATCGTTATGCCTTCAGCAGAATTGATACTGTAGATTCAGAACCTGTTGGAAAAATGCGGGATTGTCAAATTCTTTTGTATAAACTTACCAACTTACTGGAATATTTTTCATCCTTTTATATAAAAAAGTAAGTTGTTCTGGGATGAAAATTACTCCATTAAGTTGGTGAGTTCATGCAAAAGAATTTGATAATCCTGCATTTTTACCTTTAGGTTCTAAATTTACAGTATATATTACAAAACTTATATATTTTATCTACTTTACAAAAGCAAATAGGAGCTTCTGATTTAGGTACTAACCTCATTTGTCGCCTTTTGTTAAAACTATAAGATTTAACTATTGGCATGGTGAAAGAGTGAGAGTTAGTCATAGACAATCCTATGTGGGATACATAACCATATGAAGATGATATCACTAACAAGAATGAAATAATGTATTGTCACTTAAAAGTGAATTTTTAATAAAGAATACTGTAGATTCAGAACCTATGGGGTGAATGTGATATCTTCAAATCCAAAGTCCAAATTTCAGATCACATTTGTGATTTGGTTTTTTAACCAATTCATTTTCTTAGCATTTTATTTGAATTTTTCATCTTGGGAGTTCTGATAGACACTTTGAAAACTTCCAGTCATGCTGCATATTTCAAGTGGACAAAAAAATTGTTTGGAATCAGATTTGAATTGTTCAAAGCCATCCCTTGCTTTGTGTAAGGGACCCTCTTTATAGAGAAGAATACAGTTAGGGCATTGAACAAGGGTCCATTACTTTCTACAACAGGAGATAGCTCTTCAAGCTGTAGAGTAGGGGTTGGGCAAGGATCAGGAAAGCACAGGGAAGCTGGCCCCTGAGATAGGATATAAGGCAGGAACAAGGAGAGCCAGATGGTGACTACGGACCACAAATAGGAGGATTTCAATCATCTGAACTAGGAAGTACTATTGAACGCTCAAGTGAATAACAGGGAAATATTGCTTTATTGTAGAAATAAATGTCAATTGAACAATTAACTTGGGATTTGGATGTGAGTTCTTATACTAGAGGGGGGTGGAATTGGTAGTACAGACTTAATGAGTTTGAAACCAAGTGTAATGCTTCACATTCAGTGACAGGAATCATGATGTAGGTTATTTTTAGATGCATTATGTTGTTGAGTTTGTTGAGTTTGTTGAGTATATACTTCTAAAAAGTATATTAAATTAGATAAAGGGGAAAATTAAGAAGATAATGATGCTTTATTGGATATGAATATAGGGTGTTATATAGTATCATGAGAAGCCACATACTGTCCATGTACGCCATGGTATTCATGGGGCTTATCCAAGTGATTGTTCCTCTTAAGTAGCGAGGCTTGTTCAAGCTGTGTCCCTCTTAGGATTCAAAATGTTTGATCCCTGTAATAGATGGCTGAATGATAACAGCGCCACTGACTTAATGATTAGTCAGGGAATCATTTGGCAAATCACTCAGGGAATTAGTTTCCCAAGAGAGATTAATTGTAGATGTTGTGACATCTCCCCCTGGGGTGCTGGAAGGTGGAACCTTAGGAATTTATTTGAGTGTGTTGGGGATTTGGGCTTGGTATTGATCCAGTTTGGTGTTGGGTACAGGTAGTTGAGAGTTACATTGTGCTGTTCTTATCTTGCATAGGCGGAGGAAATCCTGGTATATATGTTTGAGTTCTGTTCAAGCGTCAATAACTTTGATGAGGTAAGTATTGTTGGGCTTGACCTCCATGAGAATGCCTGGTCCTCGTAACCCTGGGTCCAACTTGTGCATGTTGTGGTTAACAACCCAGATTTTATTGCCAATTTGGAAGCGTTTCTGTTATAGTGAGATTGTTTCTCTTTCCACTCTTTTCTTTTTTATGTTGTCTTGGTCCTTACTAGTGTGCTGTACACCAGGGTCATTGTCTGGTACCTTCTTAGGTAGAGGTAAACATGGTCCTGAGATAGTACTAACAATGGCAGGTTTATGCCTGTAGACAAGATCATATGAACTTTTGCCTGTATTGTGGTTGACTTGTGTTCTGCACACCATGAGTGCTGTTGGAAGCATGTCAACCCATGATTTTGGATTGTTAGCAGATAACTTACTGAGAGCTTCCACAAGTGCGCTCTTTAGTTGTTCTACTTGTCCATTTGCTTGCGGGTGGTATGGGCTGGCAGTGATATGTCTTATCCCGTTATTGGCAAGGTAGATGTTGGTGTCAATGGCTTTAAGTTCAGTTCCTCCATCTGTGATAAGGAGTTCAGTTTTTCCAAACTTATCTATGATCTCTTTTCCAATGAATTGTCTTACATCATTTCCTTTGTGTTTTTTTGTAGCTTGTGCTACAGGCTATCTAATTGCATAGTCAATAGCTGTGATAATGTACTTTTGTCTTTGTTTTCTCCAGGCATGGGTTTCACAATATCCAGTGACCACACTTTGAATGGTTGTGTGATTGACACTGGTATTACTGAATTGGGAGGTGCCTTGGAGTGGGTGTACTTTTCACAGACTTTGCATTGTTCTAGTACTTTCTTGATGTTGTCCAGCATGTTGGGCCACCAGTAGCATGTCTTAATGTATTAATGTAAGTTTCTGCTATGGTTTTATTCCAGATCTCTGTGGTATTGGAGGATTGTGTCAATTTTTTGTGTTGACGGGACATAGGATACAGTATCACCCTTTGAAAGGATGTGGTGTAGTGTGCCATATACGTTTTTGAACAGGTGTTTGTTCTTGAGGACTTTCTCTTGGATGTCCATTGTTGTGCCAGGTAAGACACAGGGTATAGGCACCTGGCTATAAAACACAGCAAACTTTTTGAGCACCTTCTTCTGTAATACCCAGACACCTTAGGTACTAATTGAAGTAGGTATGGCTGAAGGTTGGAGAACTGGAAGCCAGTCAAGGCAATGGCAATTAAATAGATGGTCATCAACTACTGGAAGACTTTGGCGTGGATGTTGAATCCCCAAAAGCTCCCTGCAAATTAGGTCATCACATAGTACAGGGAGGTATACACTGTAATTAACAGGGCAGAGTGTGGTGACACAAGGGGAGGCCCGGAACCAGTGTTTGAAGAGTTGAGTTGTCCAGGATCATAGTGGCAGTCATGACCTAACCCTTCTGGTGAAGGTCCAAAGAATTCTGGTCCCTGTTGATATCCACCAATTTCAAGGCAAGCTGTAAGCACAGCTGTGAAGATGAGGTGATTCATCTTCCTTGGATTGGAGGTTGTAGGCTAGGGCAAACTAACTAAGAGTTGACTTGGAAGTTGAGAGTTGAAATTAGCTTTATTGAGGGTATTAAACTCAATAATAGCACAAGCTATTACTGAAGAGGGATTCTTTATTTATAGTGCTTTCCACTGTGCAAAGATGTGCAAATGTGAGTGGAAAGCAAGAGATGGGGGATCCCAAAAGCTTTTAAGATAGGAATGGCAGTTGACTTTTGGGAAGATGGCCAAACTTTTGTTCTTCTGTTATCTGTTGTGGGTTTAGCCATTCTTGACTGGGGCTAATGATCTTTCCTGGGCATGGGGTCATGTGGTGATGGAAATTCATGAGGTCTTCAAGATCTATTTTTGTCTTGGGAAACATGGTTTGGTTTGAGTCTGGACTCATTCTTGTGATCTGGGAATCAGAACCCCATTGGCTATGGGTAGAATTATTGCTCACATGTAGAACTTGGGTTTGGCTTTCTTCTGGTGGGCAGGAATTATTATTAAAATCATTCCCTTTATCAGGGGCTTTTTTGATTGATTGCATTGGGTGGGTGTTTCTGATTGGCTGGGGAGTAGAGACTTGGACCCAGGTGGGTGACTGGCAGTTGGCTGGGACCCAGGGAGCAAGCAGGTGGGCAACCAGCTGGCAGCGGGCCCACTGGCGGCTGGCTGGGCAAGCAGGTGACTGGCAAGACCCTGTCTGGCAGGTGGGAGGCTGGCAGGAGGCCCGCTAGTGGCTAACTTAGTGCTGGGGGGTTGGAAGAGGGTGTTGGCAGGCGTGACAGACACCTGCCTGGATGATAAATTAATCTGGTGTTGGCCAAGTCCCGTTTCAACTTTTATTTTATTTTTATTTTTATTTTCCCCGATGAATGGGGGGAAATCCACATAAAATTGTGAATTCTTGACAGTGGAATTTCCTATTTTTCCCCAACATGGTATCTCAGTAGAAATCTGGTTTATGTCAAGAATATTCCTGACATCTTCTCATTCACAGTTTGATAATACTGTGGCTCTATGTTGTTGTCTTGCCCTTCACCATCACTCACATAAGGCTTGTAGCTGGTATCTAGAACAGGCTTAAAACTCTCTATATACCTGGCTTGGGTATTATTTTGGTGGTATACAGGGTTGCATACTAAGGACATCCTCTTAGTGGTAGTGTTTACTGTTATGGTGGTGGTGACTTTGGTGGCTTTTCTAGATAGCTTGGAAACTCTGAGGTTAATAATAGCTGCTCTTTCAGTCTGAGAGCCCTGGGTTTGTTCTTGTGTTTGTGTCACGGCCCATACCACAGTCAGGCTGGACTCCCACAGGAGAGGCGGGCCAGGCCTGGAAGGCCATGTAAACAATTTGTGCTATTCTGACTAGGTAATTCACTGCTGTAGCTAGGGGACGCCAACTTCTGTTATGGGGCACAACCTGATCAGCCAACCCCAATACTGTGATATAAACAAACCCTAACTTGCTGAAATCATGGGCAGGAGGCAAGTTGGGCAGGGGGGAGTAATAGAAATCTCATTCATGGTGGGCAGAATGGTCACTCTAGGGTGGCCAGGAGAGAGATCCAGGTGGTGAGGATGGAAGGACTCCAAGTCAAGAGCTCAAGGTGGTTTAACCAAAGTGACAGGAGAAGAAGCAGGAGGGAAAAGATAGGCGCAGTTATATTGTGTAGTAAATTCATGAATAGATGCAAACAGAATAATTATATTGGTGCAAAAATAGATGATTCCTGCAAGAAAATAATAGTTCCTGGTAATAAAGTTGTTTATTTTATGATGTCAACAGGGAGAAGGGCTTTTCCTCCTTACTAATTATACTTACTGGTGAATGTATGGCCTTTTGTGCAACCAGAGATCTGGTGACATCAATTTCAGTAATACTTACAATTTTGCCAAGAATTTACGCATTTGAGCCTGGGAATGGATGGGTATTGGCTGGCATAACAAAGACCTTGCTTGGGCTGCAGCAAGCCAAGGTGTCACAGTTATTAATAGATCCTGCGAGCAATCAAACACCCAATTGCACAATCAAACAATCACTCTCCTGATATACCATTTCCTGATAGTAAATGGCCCCAGATTTGTGATTAGATTTGATGCCAGAGATTTGAGGCTTGTGGGCCTCTCAAATCCCAGGCCATTTTTTATTTGAAAGGGGGATTTTCCCTCTGGAAGGCAGTTGGTAAGGTTTTATACACAGTTGGCTGTACTATTCCCAGAGAGGCTAGTTGATTATCCAGGGCATTCTGGGCCCTGACAGTTTGTGTGGCTTGGGTTTCACTCTCTAACTCAGAACAACTCCCATCATCAACCTACTGAACTACAGTCACTCTGTTATTTGACCTATGAAGGCGTCCACATCTGCAGTGTACTCCTTTGTGTCATGGCCATAGTTTTCCCGGGTATGGCTCGGCCAAAGCGCCGCCACCCAGGGAAACCCGGCCTAAAGCCCCACCCGCTTGTGGCAATTGTAGATTTAAATCTAACAATCAATTGTAAGTGGGTGGTGGCTCGGGAAATTGGGTCTGAGTGGGGCGCGGATGTCCCACGCCCAATTTCCCCTTCCTTGACCTGCTGGTCAACAAATCCTGACCTCAAAGGAGGTCAGGTAACAGCTTACAGAACCACCATTGGTGGTATCTGTAAGCTGTCTAAATATTGTATTCAAGGAGGCCACCTCATCAAGATGTACCCAAAGGCTTTAAGAAACAATTGTCCCCACCAAACTACCTTAGTAGTTTGATATTTTATTCTCAATAAATATCTTGCCTCAATGATTCACTTATTTCAATATTTTCCAATCAGATTTGTAATAACCAGACTGCTAGATTCTGCTTTCTCACCTCTGCAATTTCCTGGTAATCTTCCTCCTCCTGCTGAAATGATTCCTGAAACCCGCAAAATTGAATGTGAGCCTATCTATGCTGCTGATTCCTTGACGTTGAGCCAAATGAAGGTCTTCCTGATGTACCTGTGCATAATCTTCTGCTGCACCTTTTCTTATTCACTCTTCAAGGGTTATCATTTACAAGTAAACACACATTGTCTCCTCCTAATTGGTAATGTCATCCTAATTTGGGTGTACATTCCCCATTTGATTGATTACAACAAGCTCTCTCTACTTTACCCTGACATTATCAAACTACTCTAATTTTGATATATTGTATGGCCTGTGCATCTTTGTTGTTAGATCATTCTCTTGCATCATGAATATTTCAGTGGCGACTTCCACAATGCTCATTACTTCATTTTGGAGTATTTTTGCAGTGGTTTTCTTTCCCTTGTTATACCCATCCTTTTCAAAGATAGAGATCACACAACCTTGTTGTACTTTACTCTCACGCCTCAAATTCTGGCAGCCTGCTCCTAGCCTTCCATCCCCTTTGTTAAATACTGCCAGAGAAATCTTGGCACTAACTGAGGAATGGACCCAGCATGGTTTCCCTCAGAAGCTTCTCAGCTTCTTACTCAAACAAGCAGAACCCAAATCCTGTGAGTGGTGTTTGTCTATTCTTGACCAAGCACCAAACTCCTTTGATGATGTGTCAACCCTAATCCCTTTGGTGATGTGCCAAGCTCCAGCAACTTCCTCTTTGATTGACTGCAAAACCCTGTTCTCAAGGCCCTCAACCTCTACCCTTGCACCTCAAGCAGTTTCAAGCCAATGCTGAGAAGTCATCACTCCCCAAAAGCGCTAAGCTTGCGGCCATCTATCTTAGCCTTGACCACATCGGTCAAAGTCTTTCACCCTGGTTGCACCCTTCTGCTTCTGTCTCTGATATGATACAGCGCCTCCTGAAAGTAGTTAGGGGTAAGCTAGTGACGTCCCAGCAGCCAACTCAGCCTCTGTTATTGGAGGCTCCTCCCATGTTAAATTGCTTGAAAAGTCAACAGGAGCCAGCCACTCCACAAGGGCCCATATCCCCTGAGGTTTCTCAATCTCTTGCAACTCCAGCCCCCACTCTGGCTATAGCTCCTGTCATCAGTTCTCCTCCTCAGAGTATTCCTACCCTGGCTGTGCTCTCCTTTTACAATATTGACAACTCCAGCGCTACCCTGGCAAACTTGAACTCTATTGACTCCCAAGCGCCCACTTCAGGTAATGCTACCAATGCCTGTAAACTTATACGTTTCAACCAGAACTTTCCGTTGCTATCTGCCAAGGCTCAGGCTATAGTGGATCTCCACGTTGCCACTATAAATAAGGTTGTGCCTGCTCCTTGTCTTGAGCCTATTGTCATTGAACCTGTGATTGACCAACCCTTTGTAGCCTTGAATGAGGACCTGTTGTCCATTCAGACAGCTCCTCAACTCCAGGTAAAAGTTGATTCCAATCACCCCCTCTATCAAATAAAACAAAGATGGGATATTTTTTGTTTCATTGTTCCTTTGCTTCCACATCACATCTAACAAAATCTGTAGCTTTAGTAGATATGGGTGCCATAGACAACTTCATTTCAAAAGATCTGGTTGACAAGCTAGGTTTGGAATATAATCCTGGTGCTCTGTTCAAAGGATGGGTATCCTATGTCTTCCATTCATTCAGACTATGTCGCCCGTTATCCTTCTCCATCACTGATCATGCCTTTGTTGCTGACTTCACAGTGGCAAAGTACCTGACATACCCGGTGATCCTAGGCGTGGAATGGTGGCAAGAGCACATTATCACCCCAATCCTCAAAGATAACCTACTGATGATTGCTCATCCTGCCAGAATTTCCTTGGAGGTACCAAGGATCCTGTTTGGGAAAGAAGCCCCTCACATCTCAATGTCAGTCTCAGCAACAACAAAACATGCCACATCATTTGATGTCCTTCTGTTGTGCCTCTTCCACTTGCATGCAGCCTTTGATTCTAAGCTGGCTGATGGTCTCCCTGCACACTCACAATTTGACTTTGAGTTTAAACTCACTGTTGATTTGGTGAAAGTTGCTTCTCCCATCTATCCCTTGAACTTAAAGGAGGAACAATGCTCAGAAGAATTGACAAAGGACATGGAAGCCAAAGGACAAATCTTTAGGAAATCTTCACCTATATGCTCTCCACTGCTATTTGTTCAAAATTCTTATGGATCATTACGCCCCTGCATTGATTTTGGCAACCTGAACAATGTGACTGTACCGGACCCATACCCCATGCCCATTGAGTCTCAGATCTCCAGGGAGATGGAGAAAGCTAGGATCTTTTCAAAGCTGGACCTCTTAAATGCTTTCAACCAGATTCACATCAAAGAAGGTCAGGAATGGCTCACCGCTTTCAGGACTAAGAAAGGCATATTTCAGTACCAAGTCATGCCATTTGGTCTAAAAAATGCCCCAGCAGTATTCCAGAAGATGATCAATGCAGTTGTCGGTGACCTCATTGGGAACTGTGATATAGCATACATGGACAACATCTTAGTATACTCTCCGGATGAGGAGTCTCATGCCACCCACCTTTGTGCTGTAGTAGAAAGGATCCAAAAGGCAAATCTTGTCATCAAACTGAGCAAATGTGAATTCTTCAAGAGTAAGGTTTTGTTCTTAGGAAATCTGATTTTGGAGAAAGGCCATGCCATTTCCCCTGACAAGGAAGCTTCAATAAGGAATTGGCAGACCCCAACAAACATTACCCAACTCCGCAGTTTCCTGGGAACATACAACTTCTTGAAATGCTTCACCCCCCACTTGTCATAAGCAGCAGCCCCCCTTTACGCTGCTAGTAAAAAAATCTCTGGAATGGTCCACACAATGCAATGCTGCATTTAATGCTGTTAAGAACATCATGTGTTTTGCAACCATGCTCTGCCATGTTGATGCCTCCAAACCCTTCATCTTAGCTACAGATGCCTCCAAATTTGCCATTGCCTCAGTCCTTCTACAAACTGCTGATGATGGACTAGAATACCCTGTGGGCTATTTCTCAAGAAAAATGAAATCTGAAGAGCTCAGCTACATGATCTATGACAAGGAGCTATTAGAAGTAGTAGAGTCTATGAAATACTGGCAGCATCACCTTTGCTCAGCCACACACCCATTTACAGTAAGGACAGACCACAAAGCCCTACTGTATTACCGGGAACCTCGTCTCTTAACTGAACATCAGACCAGATGGTATGAAGTCCTAGTCAAGTTTAAATCCCAATACGAGTTTATCAAGGGTATTGATAACCATCTGGAGGACTCCCTCAGTTGCAACCCAGTATTCCTTCCTGACGTTAAGGCTGAACAAGAATTTAATACAAAGGTCATTATTCCCCCAGCGCCATTCTATCCTCTCATCCCACAGGAACAATCTTTATCCTAAGTGTCCAAGAACCTGCCAACCCAGACCTGGTAGCTAGAGTCAAGTTGCTGCAACCTTTAGACAAACAGTACTCCCAGTTGTTTAAGTTGGCAAGTCAATCTACTCCTCACGCCTGCTACAGTTCTGAAGACAGTACTATAATTCACAATGGTTGTCTGTGGGTACCTGATGGTGATATTTGCCTGTAAGTCATCAAGGCCCACCACAAAAATATATTGGTTGGTCACCAAGGGAAAAATAAGACCATAGAGATAATCTGTAGACAATTTGATTGGAGAGGTCTCACATCAGATGTAGCTAAGTACTTGAAGGGCTGCATGGTTTGTCTAAGGACAAAGCCCTCCTGTCTCAAACAGACAGGTCTACTGGTACCCCTACAAATTCCAAATGGGCCATGAACATCTCTGTCTGTTGATTTCATAGTATAACTTCCTCCATCAAACGGTTATGATGCAATCATGGTAGTAGTAGATTGTTTAACAAAGATGAGTCATTTCATCCCCTGCAAAACCACAATCACATCAGTCCAGATGGCCAAACTGTTTGTCAACAATGTCTTTGCCCACCATGGAATCCCCCAAGAGATCATAAGTGACCTAGGTCCCCAATTCACAGCACAATTCTGGGAGGAATTCTCCAGACTCCTAGGCATTAAGTTATGCAGATCAACAGCCTATCACCCCCAATCCAATGGCCAGACAGAGAGGGTGAATCAATGTTTGGAAACATTTCTTAGATGCTACTCTAACGCTGAACAAGATAACTGGTCCCAAAACATACCAATGGCCCAGTTTGCTTACAACAATGCCCCACACTCCTCTTCTAATGTCTCCTCATTCTTTGCAAATTATGGCTACAACCCCCAATGTAACTTTGGCTCACTCTCAGGTAGCAAAGTGGAAATGGCATCCTCACAGGTAACAGCTTTAAAAATAATCCATGAAGAAGTCAAAGTGTCCTTGACTCATGCCGTGACAACTTACAAGGCTTATGCAGACATGAAAAGAAGAGAGGGCCCAGCGTATGAAATTGGTGATCAAGTACTGGTTGACTCCCAGAACATGCGGCTAAAAGTACCCTGCTGGAAGCTAGGTCCCAAAAGAGTAAGTCCATTCAGAATCTTAAAGAAGATTGGATCTTCAGCCTACCAACTGGACCTCCCTCCCTCCTTCCATATCTTCAGCACATTTCATGAATGCCTATTAACTAAGTATGAAGGTCCCCTTGTATCTACTCCTGACCCTATAATGGTGGATGGACAACTGGAATATGAACTGGAATCAATAATTGCATCCAAACTATCTCGCAAGCGCCTGCACTACCTAGTAGCCTGGAAGGGATACCCAGCCTCAGAAAACTGTTGGATTCCCCATTGCAACCTCACTCACGCCCAAGAAATGCTCCAGGAATTCCACGAGAACAATCCCCAAGCAGTAGGTCCAGTAAAGGCCACCCTAGCTGCCATGAAACTCCCCCCTGCCCACAAGAACTATGCATTGGCAGCACTCCCAGGAGGCGGGAAGTCCCCGTTACTAAAGAAGGAGAGTAATGTAATGGCCATAGTTTTCCCAGGTGTGGCTCGGCCAAAGCCCCGCCACCCAGGGAAACCCGGCCTGAAGCCCCACCCGCTTGTGGCAATTGTAGATTTAAATCTAACAATCAATTGTAAGTGGGTGGTGGCTCGGGAAATTGGGTCCAAGTGGGGCGCGGATGTCCCACGCCCAATTTTCCCTTCCTTGACCTGCTGGTCAACAAATCCTGACCTCAAAGGAGGTCAGGTAACAGCTTACAGAACCACCATTGGTGGTATCTGTAAGCTGTCTAAATATTGTATTCAAGGAGGCCACCTCATCAAGATGTACCCAAAGGCTTTAAGAAACAATTGTCCCCACCAAACTACCTTAGTAGTTTGATATTTTATTCTCAATAAATATCTTGCCTCAATGATTCACTTATTTCAATATTTTCCAATCAGATTTGTAATAACCAGACTGCTAGATTCTGCTTTCTCACCTCTGCAATTTCCTGGTAATCTTCCACCTCCTGCAGAAATGATTCCTGAAACCTGTGAAATTGAATGTGAGCCTATCTATGCTGCTGATTCCTTGACGTTGAGCCAAATGAAGGTCTTTCTGATGTACCTGTGCATAGCCTTCTGCTGCACCTTTCCTTATTCACTCTTCAAGGGTTATCATTTACAAGTAAACACACATTGTCTCCTCCTAATTGGTAATGTCATCCTAGTTTGGGTGTACATTCCCCATTTGATTGATTACAACAAGCTCTCTCTACTTTACCCTGACACTTTGGCTCCTTGGCTCTGTTGTTGCAATGTGTTTATTTTGGTATAAAAAATTGACTTGCCTATATAATTTATTTATTGTAACTTTTATTTGTGTAAATCTAGTAGCATAAAAGCTTCTAGTCACTATTGTTTTTTTTGAATTAGGGTTTAGAATTTATATGCTTATTTTTTTTGGTTGTGAATGTGCACTTTTAACTGTATGTATTCATAAATTTGATTTTTTGACAATATTAACCCCAAAACAGACACTCAGAACATTTATTTTGATTTTTATTTCTATATTTTATATCTCAGTTAGGATGGGCTGGTAACAGTATTATAGATTCACTGATTTGTTTTGATATTTGATGTTTCTGTTGTCTGTTTCAGTTGCTATGGGGGTTCATTTTTGGATCAAGTTTTTTGTCATAACTGTGCTGTTTTAGCAGAGTTACAAGGGTAAAAATATTTGGAAAACTAGATAATTACCTTTATTAAAAATAGGAATTATATAGTTGCGCTGAATCATCATAAGAAGAACATGATTGTGTAGATCACTTAGTTGGATGATAAAGGGGGTGGCTTGATCCTGGTAATGAGTCAAGCACTAAATCAAGTCATCCACTGTATGGAATCATCATTTGTTCATGTTGCTAATTATAAGAATTTGAGTCAACTTCCTTGTTTGGCTACAGGTCACCGGGAAGCTGGATTATGGGTTGCAAAACTGCTTAGTCAGAACCTTTTTGGCAGGTCAGCCCTGCTGTTTTGACATTTTCACTTTAATGACTGATTTTATTTCATTCATAAAGGCCATAGTAAACATAGTAGCTTTGTTCTTTGACTGAAACTCATTTTTTCTAGTGCTTGGCATATCCATTATTGAATATTGTACATTTTTCCCAGTTTATATAGGTTGTTGTGTGACTGATCATCTTTGTCAATTAGTGCACATTTTCTGTGAAATTATCTCCTATTTCTATCAAAAAAGTTTAAATTTGTTGTGTGGCTAAACCAACACGTTCTGAACTGAACAATTTTTGTTTATTTCAACAGGGTTGAAAACTATTGTATTTCTGAGTGTCAAAAATTGCACCATTCATGCTATTTTGATATGGCCTTCAAATATTGATACCTGTAAAGACTTGGTTGGATTTGCTTTTGACTTCAGAGTTTGTTCACCTTTCTTAAATAGGTTGACATCAATGTCCACTCATTCTTAATTACCCTACCTGCACCTGACTGATCCTGGTACAATTTCAGCTCAGAATGACCTCATCAGCCACACTGTCTACTTATTGAATGATCAGAATGCCCAGTCTACTACTTAAGTAAAATTATTTCTCCTAATAAAGACATGTTTATCCACATTTGTGTTGGCTTTTATAATCTTCAAGCCTTTTCCTTCCTTTTTGCCAAAAGGAACTCTTCTTTTGTATTCCAGGAAATTAAGGTACATGCCCTTAATTTTGTCCTGAAGGCTAACCCAAGGCTAGCTTTGAACTTCAAATGTCAGGATACCAGGAGTACTGTGGAGCTCCAGCAGGTGAGGGAGGAGTCAAAGTAGGTACTGGCATGGCCCACCAGATGATGGGACCTAACTTTATCAGATAGGAAAGGGCCTTTCCAGTCATAGCCCAGGGCCCAGCTGCTGGCAAGGCAGAACAAGCGTGGTGTGGCAGGCAAGATGCCAAAAGAACAAAGCTGAGCTTTGCCTGCTTTGCCCTTTTACAGCATCCCGCCTGGGTACGTGTCTAGATATCCTAGATGCAATCCTTTTTTTGTTTATTAAATCAGTGACCTTATAAAATCTTTATCTTATACTCTATTTGGTAAAAGGAAAGAGATGTCAGGCTGGCTGCCAAAAGAGCAAAGCTGTGCTACGCTCAGCTTCACTCTTTTACGGTAGCCCGCTGGTATGTGTTTACAGTTATAGCTGATAAAAACTATGATCAAAGAGGGGTGTGAAGTTATATTTTTTGGATTTTAATTTTTTGGCTTTTTAATGATCTTTATCATAAATCTTTTTAGTGAACCCCTGAGGTGATGGCAGCCTGCTAGTATGCGTTCTTGGTCTCATACCTAGTAAAAACATGTTTAAAGATTCAGCCTCCTTATGGTTTATTGGTAACAATTATTTAGATTTGTCAATGAAAAAGATCAGAAATCAATGAGTATATAAAGTTCAGTAGTTTTCAGGCTACCAAAAGAAAACAGCTTGCTAACTCAGCCCTATTATTATCAGCTGCACACTGTTATCTTTTTTCCCTAGCAGAAATACTTTTTTGGTTGTTCAGTATGTTGTTTTTAAATAGAACTTACTATTATGGCTGTTATAAGAGGATTTAATGACATCTAAAGTATTTTTCAATATAAAAATGATAGCTTTATTACAATTGCTACTTTTCATTAGAGAAGTATGGATGCATGGGGATGTATGGTTTGTAAATACTATATTATACTATTATAAGGCTTTATTAGAGGTTTTTACCTTTTATTATGTATTATATTTTGACATTTAAGAAACTGGATATTTAATTACAGTACTTTTAAGAGCTGGTGAGATACACAGACAAACCCAAACATAGAGCACCAAGTTAGCACACACAAAAATCAACAATTTATACATGTTAAAAATAAAATTAGCCCACTTAAGATTTGTTTTGTGCATAACTTCTGTGTGCTCAGCACCTGGTTTTGGTTGTCTATCTCAACAGCTCTGAAAAGTACTAAATTTTTATCCACATTATGAAACTACAGCCCTTTTAAATTCTTTATTTTCAGTATATATTTAGAACTCCAATGGACATTAAAATGCCCATATTAATAAAGATTGAGTACATGTTATAAAAAGCTCTTTTGTTCCCAAACAATTATTTTGTAAAATAGGCTTAATATATTCTTTTTGTAGTACACCTTTTTACTAAGATACAGTCTTTATTTGGTGGTGACTGCATATTTTATTTATTAACATACTGATATGAATTTCTTTTTACATATATGTTTATTTCTATGTGGTACTCTGTTTTTGATATTATTATTTCCTATTTTTGATAAGATAGTGTCTGATATTGTAGATCTTTTTAGTAATCTAATGTGTTGTTATTTCAGCTTCATATCATTTGATTTGATTGCATTTTATTTTTGCGGATTCAGTACCCTCTGGTAAGTTATATTTCATTTGATTTTAGTAGAAAACATCATAAAATGAAGCCATTGTAGTATGGTCTAAAAATTGATTATTTATGAATTTCCAATATATTTTTGTTATATCAGAAAATTAATTAATTATGGTGGTCTTTTAAAAGAGGAACCCTCTAATTTTATGAGCAGAGGAAAGTTAAAAGCTCTGTAGTAGCTACTATATATGATATTTAAAGTAGTTTATGTGGTGCTGGAGTTTTGCAGATGGGGGTGAAATAAAAATTATTATAAATATTCTATTTGGGTGAAAAAGATTTTAAGTAGAGTCAGGACACTCTTGTTTTTTATAATAAGACAAAACTTGACTATAGCATCTAAAATATGAAGATTAATTAGAAGTTTTTTAAGCAAATTATAATTTCTTGGTAGAGAACTTAAAACTAAGTAACTTTGAAATATGAATTTTAGTATTTATTAATCATAATAAAAATAAAATAAAACTCAAATACAAAGATATAGCTAATAAAATTTTAAAGCAATAAATTCAAATGAGACATTAATAGTAAAAAGTTGAATTTGGGTAAAAAAATAACTAGTTGGATCAAAAAAAACTAATTTAGACAAACAGTTTTTTAGTAAAATATCTGTTTAATCTAAAAAAATTTAACCCACCCCAGGATCTGCTGTAGGAAGAAATCTGGAGCTTGAAATTAAGGTTAGTAGTTTGGAAAAGATGACTTACCTAATCCATGATCTGCTACAGGAGGAAATTTTGTGCGTTTTTATAAAAGGGTTAGTAAGTTAGTAAAAAGCTTACCCAGCCCAAGTTTGCTGCAGTGAAAACTGCACATTTTTTAAAAAAATGTTAGTAATTAGCAAATTCACTTACCAAACCAAGATCTGCTTCAGGGCAAAAATCTGGGTTTTCTTAATCCAGGTTAGTAAATTTGATGAAATTAACTTACCCACCCCAAGATCTGCAGTGAACTAAGTCAAATTAAAAGAGAGGAAGGTTAGTAGTTTGAGTGAAAGGATTACCTGAAATGAAGCTTGACTAAAAAATATTAGTTAATCAAAACAATACTTACTAACCCAAGATCTACTTCAGGGCAAAAATCTGGTTTTTTAATCTAGGCTATTTAATTTAGGTAAAGAAGCTTACCTAAACTTAATCTTCTTTGGGGTGGAGGTCCTTTTAAAAAAAGGAGGATAGTAAATTGGGTGAGATGCTTACTTGAATTCAGCTTTGATTTCAATCTCCAACTGATTAGTTTTTTTAAAAAACTTATTACCTTTTTAAATACCTTTTTAAATTAATGTTAGCTTCAAACTTTCAAAACATGCTTACCTTTAAAATCCCTGATCTATTATGCTTAAAACAGTTAATATTATATGTATATTTGAAGCTTAACTTTATGTTGAAGTAAATTTACAGTGTTAAAATTGAAAAGTTAGTACTGTGTTTGGTGATGGCTTACCTTGGCTTAGTAAATCTAATCTTATCTGTTTGACGGAGAAATAGATGGGATTGGCCAATAATAGTTGATGAAAGCATTCTAAGCTCCAATCATTATTAGTAAAGTTTTATATCATTTTTGACTCTCTTACCTTTTAGGCAAACAGGACTAAATTAAGTCCAGTTATATATATTTTTACTTTTATTATCACTGCCACAGGAAGGGATTCTGTGAGACACTCCAAAGTGTCCAACAACCCCTTTGAGCGACAGCATTATCCATTAAACCGAACTATTTTATAGGCTTTTTGTATTTGTTGTCAGCTTTTGTTGGACTATAAAGAAGGTAAGTTCTTCCAAGCAAAACATATAGAAATAATTTCTCTTAAAAATTGAGCGGTTATATATGATCAATAAAACCTGTGAGTGCCAGGTATAGCACTCCCAGGGACTGACTACTCTGGCCTGTGGCATCAGAAGTGGGTGAGGTTGAGATGGTCGGTTTGGGCGTTGGGGGTGGTTCCATTGGGGTCAAGTAGGCGGCAGGGTTGTTGTATTTCCTGTTGAATATCAAAGGGTATATAGTGATTTCTCTTCTGTCACAAACAATTTGGTAGGGGTCTTTGGGAGCGTCTGGGTGGATGTACCACTGCAAGTCTTCCAAGGCCCAGGGTTTGTGATTAGGGTTTTGGAGATACTCATTGAAGTACACAGGGCCAAATGGAGCATCAGGAGGGCAATAGTAGTCAAATACTTCAGTTTTTTCAGCTGTGGCTTGGCTATCAATTCCTGAAGATAGATGCTGGTGCTTTGGTGATTGCAGATGAAAAAGTATCAAAAACATGTAAGGAATCAGGTGGGTGAACCAAAGGTTCATAACAACTTTATTTGGTAAGGATGATGACACAGTTTTTTCAGGTGCTTCTGACTTTTTCAGGGCCCAGTAGGTCTTGACAGGTCTTCATAGGAAACAACTTACACAGATTTGATAAACTTCTCAAAATCAACTAAATTCAACTTTATTTTATTGAGCTAAACTTAGAATGATCACAAGAGGATCATCGTGAGCAACACCTTTATATACCATTCCATTAGATTCTTTAGAATCTTCCTAAATCTTCTAGAAAGTCTTAGGGTCTCTGCTGGTGGCATCAGGCTGGGGTTTTGGGGCATCTTCTGAACAGCATGACTCATGTTTCTTTGCAAAATCTTGCACATCGGGATTTGCATCCGTGGTTTGTCTAAAAATAGCACAGATCAGCTCTCCTGGTGTTTGGCTTCAAAATGCGTGTTTGGACGGCCAAATCCGTCCAGTGGTTGCTGAGTTATGCTCAAATTAAGATTCACATCAATTCTTGTGCCTTGGTCGCATAATTTTGTCATTTTGCACTGGTTAGGAAGTTCGGCTGGCGGCCAAACCTTAAGAAGCCATAGCTCATCATCTAGAGCAGCTAGAAGAGTCATCAAACTAGCATTGGGATTGTGAAGAATAGTGGAGTTTTCTCAAGGGATTTCTGTAACACAAGATGCGTCAGGGTGTATCCTGACAGACTTATATACCTACTCACATGCAAGTGCCTCTGGGCATTTTTCTGGTGCTATCTGTGTGGCAAGGCTTGTCATCTCAGGTTCTGCTGTTTGGTTGGCTGCTTCATGATCATTTTTGAGGTCTTCAGGAACAGTTTTTTTGGCTCATTGGTGGACCATCTTGGCTTGGCTGGTCATTGGTTCTGGCAGGTTTGGCTTCAGGAGTCATGAGAGTTTTGCCAATTTGATCACCATTTTTGGACTGGCTTGACAGGCATTCCTGAGGCAAAAGAACTTGATTAAAAAAGGGGTTCCCAATTGGAGACCCCAAATTACTTAATGGAGGGTGGGCTTGAACTGGGTTTACTGTGCAGCTAAAATTAGCCTGCCCAGGCCCAGCCAAACCCACCAAGGCTTGGGTATAGCTTTTGGAGCCCATAATGGGCCCACAGCTGTCAGGAATATTCCTGACAACAACCTTTTACAAGACAAAATTTTGGTCGCAATAGGTCCTACAGGTCAAGACAAAAAATGGCAGCAGTTTCCCCTAATTGGGGAGACTGCCGCAAAACAAAAAGTTGTTAAAACAGAATTTGAAAATTCAAACTCTTCAAAATTTGGACTTTATACCCTGGCCATGGGCTGCGCAGCCAACTGCCAGGCGCCCGCCAGCCACATTCCCAGCCTGGCGGCTTGCCTATGCGCGCCTGTTGCCAGCCAGCAGGGGACAGCACACTTCCCACAGAAGGACTGTTCACCCCCGCCGGATGGGGAAATTGCCAAATTGGGAAACCTGAAAAGGCAATTTCCCCAAACTTAAATTTAGGGAAAAGCTCTGCCCAAATTTGGAATCTACCAAATTTGGATGGGGTTGACAAGCAGCCCTGCCAAACAATTAATGCAGTAGCTGCAGAAGCTGAATTTGGATGCATGAAAGCATCCATAGACTCACTAAACCAATGAAAATCATGGATTAACAATTCATTAGCTGCAAAACCCCCCAATCCCAATCTCAAAAGGGAATTCCAGACAGCACCAAGTGTTTGGGGTTCTTACTGTTCAACGTTTTTCACTATTCATGCCCCATCAAAGATGATATTATATAATAAAGCTCAATCACTTGATGATAGTTTGTGCTATCATTGAGCAAATTACCCCTCAATTGTTATCACATAAATCAACCAAGACTTTTACACTCCCAAAAGTTAAAGACACTAAGCTTTGTCTGCCCTTCCCCAGGACTAAGGAGATGAACTGCCTTATCTTTTTGGCTGTCCTCACAGCCTGCCTTGGGATTGGGGGCCACCAACACTATCAACTGCATGGGCCATTCAATGACCCAACTGGCGAGTACTTTTACGAGGAGCCGGCACAGCTCAACTCCTCTGATCAGTACTCCTGGCCCATGCTGGTTTTGCCCCACTCCACTCAGTCTGTAGCTATATAATCCTAGTATACTACGTACTCACATATTTTGCCGGTAATTTTGGACATCATAACATACACACAAAGGTCTTTTAATGGGTGATGATGGTCTATCCCATTGTGACTGCACTCACCGGGTTTCAAGTGGCCAACTTGGTACCCTACTTAGCTAAAATACTTCCCCAATTGCTGGGTCTTTACACAGCTACTGCCAGAGTGGGAGTGGTTACACATCTGGATATTTGCTTTTTAAAGTGAACCCAGGTGCAGGCGAGCTCCCGCTCTCCGCTCTCCCTGCCTGGTGGCGGGTTCAAATCCTGTCATGGGATTTGAATTTGTTACAACCGTAACATCAAACCTTTCATGATAAATGTTTCCCGCTGTGTCCTCTTGGATGTTGTCCCCAAGAGCCGAACATGACACTGTGAAGGCTTACAGCACTCAGGTACCTTTTGTAAAGCCTAATATTTAGCTACAAGGGTTCTATTTTCTAGGCTAGAGGGTTTGGTTGGGTTTTCTGTATACTTTTATTTGAAAAGGGGTTACAAAAAAATCACAGCAGGAGTTGGTTCTTGATTTTTCACACATTGCCTTTAAAGTGGAATTTAGTATAGGATTTATTATCCATATGAGGAAGAATCAAGGGCCACTACCAGGCATGCTTTGGCTCAGCATTGACTAGCTTCTAGCTCTCGACCGGAAAGCCAAAGTGGCAATTCTTAATATTTAAATGTAACGAGATAACTTTTTGACTTGCTAGCTGGAGCTGGGCGAAACAGCTCAAGCCATGGCCTCGTCAGAAATTAGTTCAAGGCCGAACAATTTTTTGAGTGCAAAAGGATGAAAAGCTATTCCTCATGTCAGCATAAAATAAAATTGTACCTTTTAATTATCAAGTCAAGTCGCACCCTTGTTTTAGTTACTCTGAGTTAAAGTCACTGTGGAGTTAAAGAATTGTTATATTTAAATCCATGTCTGGGAAAAACAATTCAAGAGGAAATCCTTTCCAGGTTAGACGGGAAAATGATTTCCAGGCCCTGGACAGTCAGCCTTCCAAGGTACTCTTTTCAAAATGTTACTTTTGCCAAAGCATGAAAACGATTTTGATCTTCTTTAAGCTTAATCACCACCAATTAAAAATATTATTCTTAGCTTAGAGAAGTTGCTTCATTTCCTTTATGTAGCTCCAACAGCAAACCTCTTGAAACTCAAAACTCATTCTCCATCTTCACAAAGGTATTGTTTTTGCTTATTCAAAGTTACCCCAATAGACTGGCTTATTTAAGTATTCTCTTCACTTAGGACTCTACTTTGAATTCAAATAGCCGAACCTCTATATCAGGAAAGTTGAAAGAATCTCTTCAAAGCCAATCTAGCGAGATTCGCGAGCTAGAGCAATGCATCGCCGAAATTATAAAATCTACTTCAGAGTATGCCTCCCTGATAGTCGATTCTGAAAAAGAGCTTGAAAATATTCAAGCTGATATTAACGAGTTAGAATCGATTGAGAAAGAGGAGGGTTTATTGGTAGCAACCTCCAACCTCCAGGGCGAACCTTCCGAAGAAGAAGCAATCATCCAGGAACTCAAGGAAACCAAACTGAAGCTTCAAAAAGAACTCAGCGAAGATCAAAAGGTGCTCGATGAAGCCAAAAAACGTTTCGACGAAGCTCGAGAGATCCAAAGAGATTTAGTGGCCGAAGCAAAACAAAAAACTAAAGATTGTCTGCCTCTAAATTCACATGTTGTTGAAGCTTGTGCTTTATCGGAAGAGATCGATGTTAGCGAAGACCTTCAAGACGAGATTTATCTAAAAGAAATGGAGCTTGAGAAATTAATAGCTGAAAACGAGCAGGTAATTCAGATTGTTTTTTAAATATTATTTTAAATGTTGCCTTTAAACTTCAAATCTTGTATTGTTCCCTTAGTCAACTGTACAAATCCTTTTAAAGAAAGTAAAGCATATAAGCTGCAATAATTTGCTTAGGTTTCACTTATTTTGTTCTGTGGAATTTCTGAACAACATACAGTGGCACATTTTACCCTTTCTGGTGTTCAGTCACCTACTAGACTATTTTTCAAATGAACTCGTATAAGGTTGGCATTTTCCTGATTTCAAACTATAAATATATGATTCAATTCACTTTATATTTTCTATATTTGGCTTCAAGTCTTGCTGTGACGTAAGATTGGTTTATTGAAAAACATGTTTGTTGATCTATGATTCTAGTTACATTTAGCTCTAGAACAAGTGGTGTAAGTCCCAGATTAAGACTTTGGCACAATTACAAAAGCTTATTCTTGATTTCTGCCATTAAAGTGTTATAATCCAACTGAACTCATGCCTTTCTTAATGCTGGAACTAAGGCATCCTTTTGCATGCCTTGACTCTGCCAAGTAAGTGGATCTTATTGGTTAATTTCAAGAACCCAATAAAAGGCTTAAACTTGATTTATGAAATATTATTGGTACTTTTTTGTTAATGAAGCTAACTGATATATAGTTTATTTTATACTTAAAGAGAACGTGTACAGAAACCAAACTTATATTATCAGAAGATAGAAAGCAGCCACAATCATATCCTTGTGTGGCTATCTGAGCTTGGACAAAAAATATTTTATTCATCTTCTATTAAATCTCATTCAGCTATGCCAGCTTTTTGGGGGTTGGTGTACACCAGCAAATTAAATAGGTCGACTTGAACCCCCTAGCACAAACTAGAATCAAAATGAAGTCAAGGGTAAGTGCATAAGATTTGTCAACCTTCCTAGGAACCTTTCATCTCCATCCCAGTATAACTTAGATTGTCTTTTGATTGATTAAGTTTGAGAGGTTTCCTAGATGTAGATATCCCTTATTGGCCCGACTGGATCCTGCGCTTCAGACAAGACCGATCAGCTTGTATGGGCTAGTCTAGTTGTAAGCCACCCATCGCAGAACAATTATACCTACTGTCACAAATATACTTCTCAGAAGTATTACAACACGTAAAGAGGAAGATATATTTAAAGCCTGATGAAAACTAGGATAACAATAGCATTATACATAGTTGGATAAATTAGGAATATCGAGGGGGATGTCGGGGCCTGGAATACAATATATCATATAGAAGGCTAGCCTATGCACTAGATTTGAGGGAGAGTAGTAGCTCTGGATAATGTTGCTTACTTCATAACAGAGGTACATTAGCCCAGCTTGGCAAGAGTTGGAAACTGAGTCTCTTGATTGTACAATCTTGTGGATTCAGGCTCAGGGAATTGCAGAGTTAGCAGCAAATGCACAAGAACAGAAATTAACTAAGAAAGCTGAATTATGTTTGGTATCCTTGAATTCAAGCGAGGGGCTTACTAGATACAGCTGGCATAAACTAAGCCCTTATTCGAGTGACTAATATTTGATTCCAGCAATCAGATAGAGTTATCTGGGGTTTCCTTTGTCCTGAAGTTAAAATAATAGGCATGACTGGGCTTCAGAGCATCACCTATATTGAAAAAGCCTGTTGACAATGTAATCATGTTTTTTATGATAGCATGCTTTTGGTGCATATAATTTTTCTTATCCAGCATGTACAAGTTTGATCAGCCTCAAAACACTGCTTATCAATTAACTGGATTAGCTTAATAGGCACACTAATTAGAATTGTTTTTGAAAGGCTATCATAAAAAGAAAATAAGCAATTCCTTGGGATATCCCCTTCACTACTTTCTTAAATAAAGATTTTAGTGGTCAAAAAGGACTAGATCTAATGTACTTATCCCTTTGCTTGGCATTACAGCTTGGCTCAGCTATGACTAAATGACATTAAAAGTCAATATCAATCAATTACACTATACCCCACACCTTCAATAGCTTCATATGCAAGATTTGGATCAGTGTAGCATAAATGAAAGCTGAGGGCCATCATTATAGCTACTTCTAACACATATATATAAATAGCAGCCATGGGCAACAAAATGAGGGTAAATAATCTATTAGGTTATTTTTAATATTGTCATGTACACAGAGTCATATTTATTTTAGCCGCAATTATACACTTCTGGGAAGTATATGAAACAAGATAATTGGGGAATCTATAAGAGAACTATAATTTATTTGATATGGAGATAGGTATTTAAATCATATCATGAGAAGGCGTATACTGTCCATGTATGCCATGGTAGTCATGGGGCTTGTCCAGGTAATGATCCATTTAGGACTTGAAATGTTTGATCCCTGTATAACAGGAACAACTGAAAAGAGTGCCACCAAATATCATTGATTGGGAGATTTCTTGGGGAATTTTTTTACCAAGAGTGTCAGGAACTCATCTGCTCAGAAACATACCACCAAGCAGGTGTATGGCCGCGGAGGGGTTCAGACCTGTAACCAGGGAACCAATGGGGACAGAGACCATTCCCATATGGAATAGTTCTCCAAACAAACAATATCAACCAAGGAGTGGATTAAATCTTCCAAGAAGAAAGTAGGCTCCTAGGTAGCTGAGTATAAAGGCCAAAGCCAAGGGATGGAATAGATTATGTGTTAGACTCAGATTGTTGCTCATAAACACTCATGGCTTCTTTGTAATAAGAGGAACTGGAGACAAGGGTGTGGCGGTATACCAGACACCTGGTATCACCATGTACCACAACTTATCAAGATACTGAGGGGGAGTAGAAGAACTAGAATCAGCTTGGGTCCCTAAAAATACAATTGCTGAAAAGGCCTGCACCAGGAGCATCCAAATTAACCATTTATAACCAAATGGCTCCCATTGGGAGAACTTGGGTAATCTCATGGCTTTGGAGTTTAGGAAGAAAACTAGCAAGTAAAAATCAAGTTGGTTAAGGAATTGACTTTACTAACTGAACAATGCATAACCCTGACAAGAAGGAATCTTATATAGGCTTGTCAAGGCTTGAATTGGAGTTTTTAAAGGGGGATAAGGAACAGTATTGGGGAAGTTGGGAGAAATCCTTGAAATAAGTAGTTGCCACTGAAAAAAACATTATTTATTTTTAAAAGGCCCCAGATGCCCCTGAGGAGCTTCCTGTGAGAATTGGGGAGCAGGGTAGGAGAAAATAGAACCAAGCTCTCAACCACAATAAAAATTGCATTTTTCAGCAACAACTGAAAGGTTAATATCAACAATTCCTGGGAGGCCACAGGGGGGAAGGAATCAACTGAACACCAAAAGCAACAGAAAAAACAAATGGCCAAATCAGACTAACAAATTTCAAACTTTATTAGAGTAGAGAATGATGAAGCAAGGTCTTTTACAACTCTTGCATCCATTTAAGGGGAAAGGGAATTGGGGTGAGAGATCAAATGTCACTAAACTGATCAACCAATGATATGAGAGAATATGAGTGCATTTCTCAAGGCAGGAAAATATTGACAAAATCTGAATGGACAGAATCAAAAAGGATACCCAAGTCAAATAAAAAATTGAGGAACCTTCTTTGGACGCGGCTACCACTGCTCCTGGCCGCTCTGGCACATGATATTTAACCAGATGTGTCTCTTGGGTGGGTTAGGTGGGGCATATTTTGAATAACTCCACAAGTATTAATTCAAGGGCTTTTCTTGGGCTTTTTCAGTAACTTTTGGATAATTGTTCAAGCACAATCTGGTGGAAATTAACAAGTATTTGGTGTGAATTGAAGTGGAGGCCTAAGGGAGAGGCGTAACTTTACACTTCCCAAACATCTAGTTATTATTTACCCCAGCTGTTTGAGCAGCCTCAGCTTGGGAAACTTCTGGTGGTTAAAATAACCACCAGAAAAAGATAAACAGCTGTTATGCTGTTCACTGTCAAGTATGGATCTTCTGGTTGTGGATAGAGTTTCCAAACCCAGATTGAGTGTGGATTTGAATTTGGAAGTGTCAGGGACCCACTTTAAGGGGAACAAGCCCCCAATTTGGTGAACCAAGGCCCCTAAATTAAGCCCTGAAATAGCTGAACCAATGGGCACAGTGACCATGCAAGATGGCCCAAATGCCCCAAGCAAGCAAACCTTCCCATAAGGGAGCTAAAACTACCCAGAAGGTAGTATACTACCATATACATCAGAAGATAGAATGATGTGTGGGGCCGTACCAACAAGGGTTTGGCAGGCGGAGGAGTAGAATGGCAGCCATAGGGGAACTTTCTTTTCCAATGACCATAGAGATACTTGAACCATCCATTGGCCAAGGTCTCCTTCTGATGGGCATTGTTGGGAGAGGAGTTTTGCCAGTCAATGGTGGGTGTAGGATTCTCAAGACCTTTTACAGTTAAAACAGGGAGACTAGAAACCATAGCAGGAAATTAATTCCCTTCATGGCTTCAAATGGAGTTACTAAGAAATAGATTTGACAAGATAGGATATGAAATATTCTTTATTGTTAGAACACTTGAAATGAATAAGAAGTGGGCACTTAAATAGTCTTGAAAGCATGGCTGAATATTGAAGAGGAATTTAGGAAATGAATATGATTTACATGAGTAAATCATTTTAAAGGTACCTGTTTCAAGTGGAGTATGAATAATTGCTTAATAATTTCCAAACTGAGGTGGTGTAAGCAGAGGAAAAAAAGATCTCACAATGATAAGGCTAATTAAGCAGTAAATAGCCAGAAGATCAAGTATCTTAAAGTAAGGAGCTTGGTCTAAAACCATAGAGAGCAGGTCACAGATTGTCTGGCCAGCCTCACACAGCCAATCAAACAAAGAGCATTAAGTGACGTTTCCAGCCTGATTATTAACATTTTTGAGTTTGAAAGGTATTTTGAAAGCAAAAATCAATTGAATTAGACAATAATAAAAAGGTAATTTAAGAATATCAGCTGATTTGAAGCTAACAGTACATTCTTCCTTAGCGTCCTGGGTTCAAATCTTGTTCTGGAAGAATTTCCAAAGCCAAATATTGTTGTCAATTCTGTTGTTTTGTGTCTTTGACTGGGTGTCTTCTGATAATTTGTTCATCAATAAAATGGAGTCAGGAAAGGAATTCCTGACAGGAAGGCCTGGGTGGAGAATCTGATTGGCTACAGAGCTCAATATCAGTAGGAGTGTGAGGTAAGATCAAAATCAAATTTCTAACTTTCAATAGGTGACGGCAAGGTAAGCAAGAAAACCAGAGTTTAATCCCTGTAGTGGGAATTATCTGGATTTACAGAACCTTTAAGAGGGTCTCACCAGGTAAAAATTCACTTATACTACACACTAAAGACCTATCTTTAGGAACTAGCAAGGCATACAAACCAGGAGAAATCTCAGAGGTATATAAAGAACCTATAGAACCCTTATTGTTGTCAGTAATAGTAGAATAGGTGTTTGTGGGGTTTCTGGTCACCAGTCCCCAAAGTGTGTCCTGAGTCGTAGCCAGGGACCAGCTTGGAGGAGTTGTCATTCTCCAACAGTGGTGAATGGTTGATTAGGAGCTTATACTTGGCCTGCATAAGAGCAAACTCCTCCAGTACCTTTCCAATCACTAGGCAAGCGTCTCCACCATAAACTTGTACTTGAGCAGGCGCCAGCCCTTCTGTAGGCCAATACCAATCCTGTAACAGTCTTGCAAACTCTCCCCCAATAAACTCTCTTCCTCTATTTGTCATTTTCAGATGCCTAGTCACCTTCTCCCACTCCTCCTGGGCAGACTTATTAGAGGCAAACTTCCTGCACCCTAGGCAATAGGATTCCTTGTCCCCTGGGCTAGGATAGAAAATGTGGGGTAATTGACTCATAGGACTTATATCCTTTCTTTACGCGGGAAATTTGGATAGGGGTTGTAATAGGCGCTTTATTTACAGTCAGAAGGAAGATCCCCTTAGAAACCTTCTGATATATGGCCTTTGGATAGGGAATAATAAGGGGTTTGTGCCAATAATTGGAGTCCTTTAACAATCTCTTGAACTCCTTGTACTTGGTCTTTGGCTCCTGCTCCTTGGTCTTGGGCTCCTGTGTTCTAATCTTGGGCTCCTGCAGTCTGTTACAGCTCTGGCTTCCTATTATTGGTCTATGGCTTCTTCTGTAGCTTTTGTGGCCTTTGTAATCCACTTGATCCAGTCCCTGAAGAGTCTCAGATAGCTCTCCCCTTTATAGCCCCTTGTTTCAGACCAAAAACCTCTCTTAGAACTCTGGTTCTTCAAAGCTATAACTATCCTGTTTTTCTCCTTCTATAATATATTAAACCTTTAAACTTACTTCAGCTAATGAAAGCCCTGAATTTTCTGCTTCTGCTCCTCATTTTTTAGGCTCTAACTCTTAAGTTAAAGCCCTTAAAACACTGATCAAATAGATTTTGGCTTTCAGCCAATTGTATGCCTTAATTCAACGGTTTTGCCAAAAAGGTTTCCCCGGATGACCCGTCCTTGACCCTGGTTCAAACTTGAGGCTGTCTCGCTTCAGGTAAACAACTGCCCCACGTTTCAAACGATTTCGCTGTAATCCCTGTCATGTTTCCCTGACAAATATTGAGCGCTTCCACATATGTTTTACTTAGGCAAATTTTGACCCTTTGATTTTTCAACGTTTCTCTGTGTTTCTCTCAACGTTTTGCAACTTCAAACCTGCTTGCTGCTTGTCCTTTTGCCTCTCCTAGTTGTTCTTGGCAAAATTTGCTTTATCGCCCTCATAGTTTCTCCGTTCTATTTCAAGTTTCTTTACAGCTCCCTTCTTCTTTAATCCTTCTTTTTAAATAAATTTATAGTTCTAAAAAAATATATGTTATTTTTCCTTTTCTTTCTTTTTCATTATATGATTTTCAATCCTTTTTTAATCATAATCAGGCAGTATTTAATTATTCTTTACCTGCTTCTTTTTATCTATATTTCCTCTCAAAAGTCACTAAAATCAGCTCTCCCAGCCTCTGCATCCAGTCTGGCTAGTTCATCCTCTCAGTTCTTCAGTTCTTTAACACCAACTTTTGGTCCTTTGACCATCCTGCTTTTTGATCAGCTAGTCCTGCATCCAAAATCTTCCTGTCCTTCAACTTCTCCTCAATCAGTTCCTCAACAAATCCTCACTAGGAACCTCCTTTGTTCCTTCTACACACTGAACCATATTAGTTCCCACAATTCAATATGAATTAACAGTCCATCAACTATCCTTCACTGTGACCAAACAGTCCCTCCTGTTAGTTTTCTCTGTTAATTCCAAGAACCACCTTGGTTCTTTATCTCAGTCCCCGTTACCAGAACTTGTAGACCCAGGCATGAGTCTACATTGAACTGGTGTTTGACTGGGCCCTCGCAAGTGGCAATCCACTTAGGCCATTAAACCATAGATCAATGTCTGTGTTGTCTTTACTCACCCAGGTGATTAAGTCTGGGCTTTCAGTTGCAGAGTAATCAACTCTACTTCCCAGAGGCCTGATCACACCAAGTTCTGTAGCTTACTTCCCCAAGCAAACCGCCTTGGTGACACCTCTGAGCAAATCCATGCCCTCCAATGCTCACTTTGGGATCTCCCCAAAGCTCCCATAGGAGCATAAACGAGGACATCCTACCAGTCTGTTAGGTAGGATGCTTGCTCACAGACCTCCTGTAAGTGTATCAGGGTACGTAGAGCCCTCAGAGCTCTTCCCCTCCCTGGCAGCCCGTGTTACCCTCCAGGGATCCAAAACCCCCCCCAGAAAGACAAAGTTCCCTGCTTGCTATTTTAGTCTTCACCCTTCTGCAGCCACAGTTCCCTGCAAGGTGAAGCACTATAGCCCAAAGCAGCCAATTTCTTCTGCTGAGTGGAGGCAGCATCTGCCCCTGGTAGTCCTATGTTACCTACCAGGAAGGCCTTACTTACCCTAGTAGACCATGTTACCTACTAGGCTCACCCTACTTACACCTAGTAGCCCTATGTTACCTACTAGCTTACAGTGTCACCAGCTAACTACACATTGTCACTCTTCAGCATATTGTATTTATTTGAAGCCAAATCAACCCTCGCCTGCAAAACAGCACACATGTGGATCACCACAGTGTTCCTGACAAAGAGGGAGTAATTGTAGATGTTGCAATATTGCATTCTAGGGTACTGGAAATCAGAGCTTTTGAGAATTTATTGAGGCTATCTGGGATTTGAGCTTGGCATTGATCCATTTTTACATCAAGAACAAGTATTCAGGAAATGAGTTGGGTGTTTCTTGCTCTACAGAGGCAGAGTTGGCCACAATACATAAGTTTCAATCCAGTACAGGCACCAGTGTCTTTGAAAAGGTAGGTGTTGTTTGACTTGACTTTCATGACAACACCAGTTCCTCTTAGTCCTGGTTCTAACTTGTGTAGATTGGGATTACTACCCAAATCTCACCTCCTACTTGAAATTTTTCTTTTTGGAGCAGTATTTCTTCCATTTCTACTCTTTTCTTTTCCTTATCCTCTTGGTTCTTTCTGGACTATTTTACTGCAGGGTCATTGTTTCCAGATACCCTTTTAGGTAGGGTTAGACGTGGTTTCAGAGTGATTATAACAATGGCTGGCTTTTATTCATAGACAAGTCTATACAGACTTTTTCTTATATTTCAGCTTACACAGGTATGACACACCATTAGTGCTGTTGGTAGCATATCAGCCCAGAGATGTGGGTTTTTGGTGGATAGTTTACCCAATGCCTCTGCAAGAGAGCCATTTAATTTTTTCAATTATCTTATTGGCTTGTAGGTTGATAAAAACTGATAACTGTGACGGAAATAACTGGATAATATGATGCCGTTTCTAAATGATGGGGAATTACCACCCAAATCCACATAGAATTGATGATTAACCACCAACACAGCTTCAGATATTTTTTTGTGAATTTTCCAATTGTAACTCCAGGATTAAGTAGAACAATCAATCCTAACCAGAGTAAACCAAGATAAATGACCTGGGAAAGCATCAATGCATCTTCAGCGTAGAATTCTGGGCATTGAGAAGTGACCCAATTTTCATCTTCAGGAATGGAGGGAGGAGCTATAAAATTGGCTGGCATGAAATTAACATTTTGCGGTGCTGACAACAAAGTTCCAGATGCTGGACCCCATCTTCCTGAAATGATTCTGTTCAGAATCAGATTGTACGGTATATACCGCAATAACCCAAGCACAGGATGCATTTTAAAATTTAAAATTAGAACTTGGGACAATTGATTTTTATTGAATAAATTTAGGAGGACTCAACTCTTAGAGTTGAAACAGGAAAAATTATTCAATATATATCAGAAAAATTGACTAAGCAATACCACCTGAGTCTTGATCTCCTATTCCTTTGGCATCTTCAAGTAAGTATCTAGTCCAGGTTGCAAAGAACCCTTGTATGACCAGTTCCTGACAACCATGCTGATTAATGAGCTTATATTGGGTGACCCTCATATTACGTTGATTTATCATTGTCAGTTTACAAGGGGGAGCTGGTTTCAGTTGGCATACTGGAGCAGCTGTGACCCATTTTTGATCAACTGTTTGGTTTAAATCCGTTAACTTGGTCAATTTCGATACAGGTTTCCCGGCCTTCCGTGCCTTCTTACTTGGACAGACAATACCCGGCATTATGGAACTTACCGTGACATTACCCTCCGCTTTAGCCCTGGGCACAATACCACCATCTGGGAGATGGAATAAAGAGAAATTTTTATGGGCAGGTGGGAGTTTCATTGCAGCAAGGGTAAGTTCAGGGTGTCCAATAGCAGTGGGATTGTGCTTGTAGAACTCATGGATCAGATCAGAGGAATTTGAACAATAGTAGTGGGGAACCCAGGAGTTTTCAGAATCAGGATAACCTTTCCAAGATACCAAATATTCCAAACGGCGACAATTCTTGCGGGAAGCTAGAATAAAATTTAACTTGTACTCAGGTTCTCCTTCCACAAGAATGGGTTGGGAAGAGGGGATCTCTGTTCCTTTGAAAGGAGTAAGGAAACATTCATGGAAGGTATGGAAAATCTTGAGAGCAGGAGGTAAATCCAGCTGATAGGCAGAGGGACCAATCTGACGTTCTACCTTGAAGGGACCAACTTGCTTGGGACCCAATTTACGACATGGAACTTTAAGTTTCATATTACAAGCATTGACCATGACTAGATCACCTGGCCTGTAAGTTAGACATTCCTGGCGCTTGCAATCTGCGTATTCCTTGTAAGTTGTCACAGCGGCGGCAAGAGTAACTTGGAGCTCCTGATGGACCTGCTTTAATTCAGCAGCTTGATCAGTTGCAGCTTCTGCGTTGCTAACCAAACAAGGACCCATGTTGAAAGAAGGATTTTAACCCACATTGGCATAAAATGGCAATACTTGAGTTGACATGTGTGGGGTGTTATTATATGTGAACTCTGCCATGGGTAGATTATCACACCAGTCATCTTGTTGCGCATTGGTATAGCAACATAGGTAGACCTCCAAACTTTGGTTTACCCTCTCCATTTGTCCATCAGACTGGGGGTGGAAAGCAGTAGAGCGGCACAATTTGATGCCAAGGATTCCAGTAAAAGCTTCCCAGAACTGAGCAATAAATTGAGGACCACAGTCACTTACAATCTCCATTGGGATGCCATGTAGAGAGAAGATTCTGTTCACAAATAACCTAGCGGTTTCCACTGAAGTAATTGTGGTTGAGCAAGGTACAAAGTGTGCCATCTTTGTGAAACAATCAACTACTACCATGATTGCGTTAAACCCATTGGAATTGGGAAGCTTGCCAATGAAATCCACCAACACAGACGTCCAAGGGCCCGCAGCAGGCTGAAGTGGAACCAGTAAACCAGTAGTCTTATTCCGACTGGCCTTGGATTGAACACATATCAGGCAATCTCAAACAAAAGCGGCTACCCGCACAGTCAAACCTTTCCAGGAAAACTGGCGGCAGATAAGTTCTACTGTTTTGTTTTTCCCTGGATGACCAGCTGTTGGACAGGTATGATTAGCCTCCATGATTTCATCCCAAATAGTGCCTTCAGGGACCCACAAGCGACCTTGATGATATAGGACTGTACCAATCTTATGATAACCCTGAGGCTGACCTACTGGGTTTGCACATGCTAGCTCCAATAGCCTATCATAACCTTTGGACAAAGGTTGCAGAAACTTAACCTTGGAATACAAGTCCAGGTCTGCGCCCTCAGCTTAGGACATGGTGACCAACATAGCCAGTAGAGGTAATACAAAAGGCACCACAGTTTTGTCTGGAATCATAGTATGTGTGTTAAACTTGGTGTCCATACTAACATCTGGGAGATGGGAGGGAATCCTGCTTAAAGCATCAGCCAAGTGATTGTCAGATCCCTTAATAAACTTGTAGCATAACTTGTATCTTGTCAGATCACCATGCCATCTGGATTGGTGACCCAACAAAACCCTAGGTTTTCAATAATATAGAAGAGCTTTGTGGTCAGTTCTTACTACAAATGGATGACGTGCTGACATGAGATGGTGGTGCCAATGCTTTAACAATTCCACTACAGCC
The DNA here is from genome assembly GCA_014839935.2 of Entomophthora muscae. Taxonomy (NCBI): domain Eukaryota; kingdom Fungi; phylum Entomophthoromycota; class Entomophthoromycetes; order Entomophthorales; family Entomophthoraceae; genus Entomophthora; species Entomophthora muscae. Next base: position 279,967 of record QTSX02002163.1, read on the forward strand.
AACAATTCCTTGTTGTAAATCATGTAGTTGCATTCTCAAGCCTCCATCTTCCAGGAGAATTACCCTCAGGTCTCTCAATCCCGTCACTAGCCGTTTGCAACAGCACACCAGCCACAGCGTATTTAGATGCATCAGTGGAAACAACAAAAGGAAGCTCAGGATCCACATGTCTTAACACTGGGGAGGACAACAAAAGAGCCTTGACTGCTGAGAAGGCATTTGCACACTCAGGCGTCCAGACTAAAGTTGTCTTTCCACTAGCCAAATATAAAGGGGCGGCCACCTCAGACAAGTGGGGAGTGAATTTCTTCAAGAACGTACATGTACCCAGAAAACTCCAAAGTTGGGATACTGTCACAGGCGTAGCATACTCTCAAACCGCAGCTTCCTTGTCAGGGGCAATGGTGTGGCCATCCTCAAAGATAATATTACCTAGAAAGGTAACCTTACATTTAAAGAATTCACACTTACTCCTTTTGATAATCAAGTTTGCTTGGAGAATGCGCTCTACAACTGCCGACAAGTGGGCCTTATGAGACTCCTCATCCGGAGAAAACACTAAGATGTCATCCATATATGTGATGGCAAAAACACCCAGGAGATCTCCCAGGACTGAATCAATCAACTGCTGAAAGCAAGCTGGGGCATTCTTCAATCCAAAAGGCATTACGCGGAACTGGAAGTCACCCTTCTTGGTTCTGAATGCTGTTAACCATTCCATTCCTTCTGCAATCCTGATTTGATTGAAAGCATTTAACATATCAAGTTTTGAGAATACCTTGGCCTTCTCAACACATCTAGAGATCTGTGCTTTGAGAGGTAAAGGATAAGGATCAGGAATCATAATGTTATTCAAATTCCTGTAATCAACACAAGGACAAAGGGACCCATCAGACTTCTGAACAAACAATAACAGAGAGCAGATCAACAAAGCCTTCTTGAAAATGTGCCTTTTGCCAACATGTTGCGAGTCCATTCTTCCAAACATGCGTCTTCCTTTAAGGTTAAAGGGTAAATAGGAGATAAAATGCAAATCAGATCAACAGTAACCTTAAAGTCAAAGTCAAACTGAGTGTGCTCGGGAAGGACCTCATCTCTGGTGGCGTCAAATGCCGCAGACCAGGGTTGCAAGCATGCCAGTAAATCCAAACTTGTGGGGACAGGGATAGGCACCAACTGTATTTTCTGTGATGATTGTTCTAATTCAGACATATCCAACAGCGGAATATGAATGGTTATACCCAAAGAGTGTTCCACCTGCAGCTCATTTTTCTCCAGTAAGGTTGATACATTATGATCTCTCCACCAACTCACTCCCAAAATGATAGGATACATAAGGGTAGGGCAAACAGAAAACCTTGCAGTAAAAGACTGACCTGCAACTACAAAATTAACTGGCTTCTTCAGCTGGAAAGAGGGAAACATTTGACAATTTCCACCCCTAACAAGCATTCCTGGGTGGTACTTGAGTTGTAGAAAGTTGGCAGTCTCCACGCTCATGAAATTTTTGGAAGCACCTGTATCCAACAAGATGGCTGGCTGATAGATAGTCTGACCATTGTTGATGCTACCATAAAACAAGAAGTAACCAGAAGTGGATTTATTTGCAGCAAAGGTAGCAATCTTGGCAGGGTCTTGTTTTTCATTGGTAGTACAGACGGCAGCTAAGGAGGCAGGATGCTCCTGGAAGTAACACTCAATCATTTCTTGGACAGAAGCTGGAAGAACGGGGTTATCACAATCAATGGGAATGAGGGGCAACTCTTTGGACGTAATAACAGAAGATTTTGCAGGTACAAAGTGCTGAAGCATTGCAAAGGAACTATCAGGAACAGACACCACGGGGGCTTCAGTCACATGGACGGGTTTGTTCACCACCGCCAATTGAAGCTGAGAAGAGCTACGAGAAGAACAATCCTGACTTTGGCTGGAAGGAGCTGCCACCAAACTAGGACCAGAAAACCAAGAGCGTGCCACGGGTTTGTCCTCAATTACCAACGTACCTTGTTTGGAAGTGGACGGATTTTAGACCAGAGAAAGAATTTGGCTTACCAGGGCCTCAGTTGTGGTTAACAGGAATCCCAAACCGCCAAATCCTGGGCAGTCTGGTCAACTGCTAACCACAACACAGAGAGTTTGTTCACCTTGGGAACATCAATTGTACAGCAGTAGGTAAGAAACTGAGGAAGGAATACCAAAAGCGGAGTTGTACCCTGATGGAAGGCATACAGCTTACAATATACTTTGAGCTCCTCAAAAGATATACACAAATTTTTTAACAAAGGGTATAGAGATGCACTCTCAGTTAAAATACGTGGATTGCACTCCACCGCGGACAACAACCATTCTTGAGCATATTTGGAAACCTTCGTCATCACATGGTAAACTTGGGATTTGTGGCTAAGGTTAGAGCCAGAATAAAATGATAAAGCTGAAAAAACTTCACACAAAATTTCATCAGTGGGTGGAGCAAGAAAATAATCCGGATGCCAAAATGACATGACACAAGGGAATAGGAAACAGAGGATCCAGTCTCTACAACTGCAGCTGGAGATGGAAACCAAAAATTAAAGAAAAGCCCAAACTGAAAACTCAGAAATAAACTGATGCAAATAAACATGGTAAACGCAGATATCTCGATGGAGCAGGAGAAAAGAAACACAAATTCATGACAAACTGCTTGCAAAAACTCATTTGTAGAAGAGTTGAGTAATGTGACAGAAATAACTAGATAATATGATGCTTTTTCTAAATGATGGGGAATTACCACCCAAATCCACATAGAATTGATGATTAACCACCAACACAGCTTCATATATTTTTTTGTGAATTTTCCAATTGTAACTCCAGCATTAAGTAGAACAATCAATCCTAATCAGAGTAAACCAAGATAAATGACCTGGGAAAGCATCAATGCATCTTCAGCGTAGAATTCTGGGCATTGAGAAGTGACCCAATTTTCATCTTCAGGAATGGAGGGAGGAGCTACAAAATTGGCTGGCATGAAATTAACATTTTGCGGTGCTGACAACAAAGTTCCAGATGCTGGACCCCATCTTCCTGAAATGATTCTGTTCAGAATCAGATTGTACGGTATATACCGCAATAACCCAAGCACAGGATGCATTTTAAAATTTAAAATTAGAACTTGGGACAATTGATTTTTATTGAATAAATTTAGGAGGACTCAACTCTTAGAGTTGAAACAGGAAAAATTATTCAATATATATCAGAAAAATTGACTAAGCAATACCACCTGAGTCTTGATCTCCTATTCCTTTGGCATCTTCAAGTAAGTATCTAGTCCAGGTTGCAAAGAACCCTTGTATGACCAGTTCCTGACAACCATGCTGATTAATGAGCTTATATTGAGTGACCCTCATATTACGTTGATTTATCAACATCAGTTTATAAGGGGGAGCTGGTTTCAGTTGGCATACTGGAGCAGCTGTGACCCATTTTTGATCAACTGTTTGGTTTAAATCTGTTAACTTGGTCAATTTCAATACAGGTTTCCCAGCCTTCCATGCCTTCTTACTTGGACAGACAATACCCGGCATTATGGAACTTACCGTGACAATAACAGTGTGTTTGATCCTGTTCTTGGAAAGGTAGATGTTGGTATCTGTGGCAGTAAGCCCTGTTCTTCCATCTGTTATTGGGAGGTTGGGCTTCCCAAACTTGGCAATAATCTACTTATCTATGAAATTTCTCATATCTTTACTTTGTGTTCTTTTGTTGCTTGCACTAGAGGCCATCTTGTTGCATAGTCAATGGCTGTAATGATGTATTTTTTGCTTTTTTATCTCCTGGTTTAGCCTCACAATATTGTGTTCCCACATCTGAATGATTGTGTGATTGAGACTGGTATTACCAACTTGGGGGGCGCCTTGGAATGAGTGTGCTTTTCACACACTTCACATTGAACAATGACTTATTGTTGTCCAGAATCTTTGGATATCTATATTGGGTCTTGAGATACTCATGTAGATTCTGCTACAGATGTGTCCAAGTCTCAATGATAGCAGAGAACTGTACCAATCTTTTGTGTAGACAGGAAATATGGGACTGTATCTTCACTTAGCAGTATGTAGTGAAGAGTATCAACGACATTTATGAACAGACGTTTGTTCTTGAGGACTTTTGTTGTAAGCATATTGGGGTACTAGGTGAGAAGCCCTCTTGGAGATTCCTTATTATTAACATTAACCAACCAGGGTCTTTTCTATTAGTTCAGAGTAGGTGTTTAGGTACAGCCTTGAAAGGGTGCATAATGTAAGTAAATCTTTATCTGGCTTATATTACATGATCATGAGGTATCTTTGTATAAATTTAATTCATCCTTATTGTCTTTGTGAGAGGTGCTGTTATGTTTGAAGAACAGTAGTGATTTTTGGTTGGTTAAACATTGAATATTTGTGCAATTTTCAGGTAGCAGAGCCATTTCTTTCAGGGCCCAGTATGCCCATGACAAACAGTTAGCATAAATTGATACAGTATCACAAAATATATGAGAACAATCACCTATTGTACTCCAAGAAGGGAACCCTCCTTTAATAACCTCAAATAGCCGGGGTTTACAAAGCCCATATGCTGCAAAACCCAAATACCACTGCATATACAAAATCAGGTCCCATTATATCAGAAAAAAGTAGATCATACAATAAATCAATTGATTGTAAAGTTGGATAATTGTTTCTTCATGGGTTTATTAAATAGTTGTTGCAATTCAGCAGGAAAAAGCCAAAAATACCATAATAAAGAAGCAACTCATACACAGCTCTTCCTCATGTCTCAAGACGCAGTTTTCCAAAAATGACTAATTTTGTCAAAGACAATGCCACCAGGCATCTGGTGGCACTAGAGGCTGATATTTTCCTCTTAAGTATAAGTAATGAGGGAGAAACCCTTTTTCATTGTTGAAAATTATCTGAATAAACGTTTTTATGCCAAGGATTCATGATTTGATTGCATGAATTGCCTATTTTTGCACCAATATAATTATTCTTATACTGTAAATTCAGACCCTGAACGTAAAAATGTGGGATTGTCAAATCCTTGGTCCAAATTTTGAATCACTTTTGCGGACAATTCAGATGAGTGAAAAATAAAATATTTAATATAATCAAACATTTAATTTGTCTTTTTTGATTTATTTAAATTGGCAAATTTTGAATCTCTTGAGCAGATAACTCAACTAACAAAATACAAAACCTGTCATAGCCCATACTAGAGTCTGGCTGGACTCCCACAGGGGAGGCAGACTGGGCCTGAAAGGCCATGTACACAATAGGCGCTATGCAGACCAGGTAGTTTAGAGCAGTGGCTAGGGGGCGCCAACTCCCAGTATGGGACACAACTTGGTCGGCCAGCCCCAATACTGTGATATAGACAAACCCCAGCTTGCTAAAGTCCTGGGTGGGAGGTGCGTCAGGGAGAGGAGGGGCAGTTGGAATATCCTTCATTACTGGTGGCAGATCCAGGTGATGGGGATGAAAATACTCCAGGTCAAGGGCACGGGGCAGTTTGGCAAGGAAAACAGGAGTATGGCCAGGAGGATATGGGTATGCAAGTTTGTATTGAGTAGTGGATTCACAAATAGATGCAAAGAGAATAATTAAATTTGAGCAAAAATAGACAATTCCTGCAATAAGATAATAATTTCTAGGCATAAACTTGCTTTATTAAGATGTCAACAGTGAGGAGGGCTTCTCCCCCTCACTACTTATACTTACTGAAGATTCTGTGGCCTTTTGTGCCACCAGAGAACTGATGGCATCATTTGGAGTTGGATTTACAATTTTAACCAGAATTTGTGTGCTTGGCCAAGAGGTTGAGATCTCATTGGCTTCTATAACATGAATCTTTTGAAATTTGCAGCATGGCGAGTTGCTACAGTCATTTTTAGCTCCTGCAATGAATCAATTGCCTGATTGCGCAATCAAACAATTGCGCTCCCAATGTGCCATTTCCTGATAGGTAGGTGGCCCAAATTCAATAACAGGCTTGATGCCAGGTGTTGTAACTGTGCTGTTTTATCAGATTTACATGGGGAAAAATATTTAGGAGATAGATATCAATCTTTATTGTGAGATAGTGATTATATAGCTATTGTGAATCAATGGATAGCAGGAACATGATTGGTGATCACACGGCTGGATGGAAGAGGGGGGTGGCTGATCCTGTTAGCAAGTCAAGCGCCAAATTGAGGTATCCACCATATAGGATCATCATCTGTTCATGTTGATGGATTTGGTAATTTGAGTTGACTTCCTAGTCTGGCTTCAAGTGACTGGGTAATTGGATTGCGGGTCACAAACCTGCCTGGTTGGAACCTTGCTGGCGGGTTGAGCCTGCGGTTTTGACACCCCCCAGCTGAAGGTTGGCCTCCTCTGGAGGCAGGTTGTCAGGAGCCCGGGCGCCATATCAAACCAGTTGTTGTTTGGTGGCTGGGAGGGCGGTTTCTTGTTGTTTCTGTCTTGCTTTGCAGGGTTGTAGGCGGTTGTGGTGTAAGGTCTTGTCTTGCTTGCGTTTCCTGAGCCCTTGCACAAGGTAATTGTTATTGTTGTTTACCTTTAGAATGATTGATGACCCTACTTTTTTGTGTTGTAGTTTGCTTTTGTCAACATTCATGACCCAGACTTTGTCCCCAACTTCATGTCTCTGGCGGATGGGAACGAAGGTCTTTTGTAAGAGTTCCTTTTCTTTGGCTGCTTATTTGATGTTGGCCTCTATTACTTGAGGATCTGAGCGAGGGGGAATTGACTTGGAATTTCCAGTTTGGGTCCTGTCAATGCTTGAATGATATTTGGCTGTGTGCTGTATACCAGTTCAAACGGGCTTTTCCCGGTGGATCTGTTCACTTGGGTTTGGCACATAAGTAACACAGTTGGTAGCTGCTTATACCAGTCTTCAGGTCTCCCGGCGGTGAGTTTGGCTAGGGCTTGCACAAGGCTACCATTAAGCCGCTCTACACGTCCATTGGCCTGTGGATGGTACAGTGTTGTGACGGTGTGTTTGACCCCGTTTTTGGTGAGGTACACATTGGTGTCTTCAGAGATCAATTCTTTGCCTCCATTGGTTATCAGGAGTTCTGGCTTTCCAAACCTGCTGATTATTTCCTTGCCAATGAATTGTTGGACGTTGTTACCGGTGTGTGCTTTCACCGCTTGGGCTACTGGCCACCTTGTTGCAAAATTGATGGCTGTGATGATGTATTTTTTGTCGTTGTGTTTTCCTGGCATGGGGCCCACAATGTCAAGAGCCCATACCTTGAATGGTAGTTAGGTTTGAATGGGGAGTACAGACTTAGGCGGAGTTTTGCTTTTGCCAAATTTTTTGCAGACCTTGCACTGTTCTAGCACTTCCTGGACATTGCGGTATAGGGTTGGCCACCAGGCTTTATGTTTTAGGAATTTGTATAGATTTTGGCTCTTAGTATGTCCAAGATCTCTGTGGTAGCAAAGAATGGTGTCAACTTGCTGATGTGTGGGAATGTAGGGAATGGTTATGCCATCCGTCATTTTTCTGTGAAGAGTCCTGTATACGTCAGCAAAGAGATGTTCATTCTTGATGACCGTTTCTTTGGTGATATCAGTTGTGCCTGCAGGGAACCCTTTGTCTTTTGTACAGAGCATTAGGAGAGGCCAGTCTGGGTTGATCCCCTTCTCTCCTCTTAAAGCACGGACATACAGGCAAGGCAGGGCGTCTGCCATGGCAAGCTTTGCCCTGGGCTTATATTGGATGAGCATGTTAAACCTTTCTAATATTTCCATCCACTGCGCTTGGCGGCGTGACAGGTTTGCTTGTGTCTTGAAATAGATGAGCAACTTATGATTGGTTAGTGCTGTGAATTCTTCCTGCTGTTCCAGGTAACAGCGCCATTTGACTAGGCAGTGTACAATGGCCAACAGTTATTTGTTGTGGATTGGGTATTGACACTTGCCATCCGTCAGTTTGCGCAACTTGTAGGCTACAGGCAGGAAATCACCATCACTATTCTTAATTTGTAGTACTCCCCCAATGGATGCATCTGAAGCGTCAGTTTCCATCTGGTATTCTCTGTCTTGTTTGGGGTATTATAAGATGGGCGCTGTTGTGAGCTTTTCCTTGAGATGTCTAAAACAGAGGTCACGTTGGGGGGTCCATACAAACTTGGACTTGGCGCCTGTTATGGCAGACAAGGGAGTGGTCAAGACGCCGCAGTTGGGTATGAAGCGTTGTACATAGGCCACCATTCCCAAGAAAGTGTGTAGTTCTGATTTGTCCTTGGGAGGTGGCATTTTGAAGATGGCTTGTATCTTCTGACTGTCGGGTTTGATGCTGTCTTTTGAGACTATATGTCCCAAGAAGGATAGTTGCTCTTGGAAGAACTGACATTTGGAGGGCTTGGCCAACAGTTTGTGCTGTGCCAGGGTCGTGATGACTTCCTCCAGGTCTTTGTGGTGCTGTTCCACCAAGGGGCTCTAGACAATAATATTGTCCAGGTACACTAGTGCTTATTTGCCTATGTGTGGCGCAAACACTTTGTTCATGAAGGTTACAAAGGTGGACGGGGCATTGGTCATGCCAAAGTTGAGTACCACGGATTTGAGGATCTGTACTTGGTGTGGAAGGCTGTCTTGGGGATGTCTTCCTCCTTGATACAAATCTGATTGTAACCTGCAGTTAGATCAATCTTGGAGAAGACGGTGGCTCCTCCTAAGGCATCAAAAAGGTTGTCAATCAGTGGCAGGGGGTAACAATTCTTAATGGTGACTTCTTTTAAGGCACAATATTCTGTGACCAGGCGTAAGGTACTGTACTTTTTAGCCACAAATAATATGGCGGCCCCAAAGGGAGACTGCGAGGGGCGGATAAGCCCTTTTTTTAGTGCCTCCTTGAGATAGGCGCGCAGGGCATTGTCCTTGTTTGGGGTCAGCCTGTAAATGGGGCATGCCTGGGATATAGCCCCCTTGAGTTGGATAGAGTGCTGAATGTGTTTCTCAGGGGGTAGTCCAGGTAACACCTCCTTGAAGATTTCTGGGTGCCGGGCCACAATGTCACAATCTTGCAGTGTGGAGGTGTCCTGGAGGTCCTTGAAGTGTATGATTTCATACTGGCAGGAGTCCCAGTCAATTGCTTTCAGGCTTTCCTTCTTGCCCAAAGTCTCCGTGATGCGTACAAAGACGTGGTTTTGTAGGAGTTGGTCTACAGAGTCCGGGTAGATTTGGTGGTTGACACCTTTGCGCTTGATGGTCAGCACTGAGGTTGCCCAGTCCATGTGAGGGTTATTTCTCTGCAACCAGTCTAGTCCCAGTACAATGTCAAACTTAGGGAAGTCAATGACAGGACCTTGGATGGTGGAGTGGAGGTTCTCAAGCATGACAGAGAAGGGGGAAGTCTCTTTTGTCACGGCAATGTGATGTTCATCAGCCAGGACCACGTTTTTAATCTGCAAAGGATTAGTGGCCAACTTGAATTTATCCACAAAGCTGCTGTTTACCAAGGTTCAATCTGCGCCCAAGTACAAGAGTGCTGAGCCTGTGTAACTGCAAAAGCGGAAAGGGTAAGACATCAATTTATTGGGATGTCTGGCAATGGTGTACAGTACCGGGTCTTCTGAGGGCACTTGGATCATTGGGCATTGGTCCACATCCTTAGGTCAGTATTTGTTGTTGGGCAAGTCAGGAGTTGCATGGGGAGAGCTTGGCTTGCTTAGTGCTCTCCCCGGGCTTTTCCCTTGTCTTGGTTGCCTTGGGTGGCAGTGACACAGAAATGGGTACAATTTGATTGGACGTTATTTCCATTCTCATTCCCATTCAAACCCGTGGGCCTGTGGTTGTTGTTGTTGCCGTTGCCTCCAGGAGGTGGTCAAGAGGAGTGCCCGCTTGGATGGGAGTCCTTGGGTCTTTCTTGTTTCCCAGTCTGTGCCTTGTGCAGAGCGTTGGATGTTTGTTCTGCTTTTTCTGCTTCACGGTACAGGCTTTGCAGGTTGGTAACCTGGTCCAGGTTCACATGCCTCATCACGTGCGACTTGAGAGCGTTGTAGTACATGAGGTGTGTTGCTGGGGTGTCAAAGGCCATGTCAGATGGGGCACAGAGACAGAGTTCCCCGTAGGTACGGGTGAGTTCCTTCACAGTGCCTGTCTGGGTTAGGTTCTTTACTTGGTGTATGATCATGAGCGCCATATCTTTAAGCACAAATCTCACCAGGAAGTCCTGTTTGAAGGTGTCCCAGTGTTTGTCAGTGTGCTCTTTGTGCCACTTGTCACACCAGGTGCCAGCGTCATGGGTCAGACAAATGGAAATCTCTGCAATCCAAAATTGCTGCGGGCATTCCATCTGAGCCAGCTTGCTTTGGGCGGACTGGATCCATGCGGCAGCATTGTCGTTGTTGGCCCCTGAAAAGGGCTCCAAGGCGGAACTGCAAAGACTTTGTGCAACATAGGCGAGCATGGTGGTTTTGTCAACTGGTTATGGTATTGAGGAAGGCGTCTGAAGGCACCCTTGGGCAGACAGGGCGTTGAAGGCGGGTAGTGGGATCACTGTGTTTTGATAGAGAACAAAGCCATCAGGTATCTTGGTACCAGGAGTATACAGTGTCCAGTTGGGTGGGAGGCCAGACATAATTCTGTTGAGGATTTGTTGGCCGCAGCGTGTGCGGGCAACAGGCGGAATTTTTCAAGATAAGGTAGGATGGAGAGCCTACCTGTGCTACAATGTTGTAACTGTGCTGTTTTAGCAGAGTTACACAGGGAAAATATTTAGGAGATATATAATAATCTTTATTGTGAGATAGTGATTATATAGCTATTGTGAATCAATGGATAGTAGGAACATGATTGGTGATCACACAGCTGGATGGAAGAGGGGGGTGGCTTGATCCTGTTAGTGAGTCAAGCGCCAAATTGAGGTATCCACCATATAGGATCATCATCTGTTCATGTTGATGGATTTGGTAATTTGAGTTGACTTCCTAGTCTGGCTTTGAGTGACCAGGTAATCAGATTGTAGGTCACAAACCCGCTTGGTTGGAACCTTGCTGGCAGGTCAAGCCTGTGGTTTTGACACAGGGATTTGAGGCTTGTGTGCCTCTCAAATCCTGGGCCATTTGCTAGTCAAAAGGGGTTATTTTGCTCTGGAGAGTGCTTTGTGGGGGTTTCCAAGCTGCATGTTTAATCACCTCTAAGGAGGCCAGCTGACTATCCAGGGTAATCTGGGCCCTGACAAAACCCAGCAAACAAATGCAGGATACATGAATCAGAAATGCGGGATTCTAATATACAATTTGAGATTTCCTGTATTTCAAACAAATCATGGACATCATTTAAAACTTAAAAAATCTGAAAATGCGGGATTGTCAAATCCAAGAACCAAGTTTTAAATCATAATTGCAAGAAATTTGAAATAAATATAATTTATGGATGTCTCAAAATGATGCTAAAGGATCTAGAGTGGATTTATGCTGATTCTTTTAGGAATCATAGGCATTCTCAAAAATCACCCTATTCCAATTTAGGATAGCTAAAATTTAGATCATAATATTCACCAACTTACCATATATAACAATAAAATTGACTAAAATATACATTTCTCTTCTTGAGTTTAAAATTATAATAAAAATTTATTATGTCTTCTTTCAATAACAACCAAGTCAATGAGCTGTTCCCTGGCCTTGACAAAATCATGCAGGGCTACTCAGGGTCTCTTAACAATGAAGCCTCTGTCTATGGCCACTCCCAACCCACAGGCCCCTCTGCAAGCCCCACCCAGGAGTCTGTTCTTTCTCCTGCAACTTCCAGCATGGCCCTGTTTGTCCACTATGCATAGGCAGCTGCCAACACAAATCCCTTATCAGCAATGACATCCAGAACCAGCTATTTTAGCCATGGGGTCACCCAGAGAGCCCAGGACACCAAAATAGACAATCAGATGGCATTGACCAGTTCTCAAGATGAACACATCCCTCCTCCAGCCAATCAGCCTGCAAGACGCAGAAGAAAACTAATCACTCCAGATATTGTTCTTGAAATGGTTGAAAAGCAAGGGAAGCTTATGTCCCTTGGGGAAATTGTGGCTGCAATGGGGTTTGCAAAGTCCACTGTGGCTGCAACCCTGCAAGCCCACGCCAACTGTGACCCCCTACCAAAAAGACCCTGACTGGTGCCCGTACTTCAACCAAAGGTGATACATCCCATCCCATTATGATGGCCATTATGGAACATGACCTGTGGATGCCCCTGGTCCAGGCACGTCTCCAGTTGGGACTCCACAGCATCTTCACCAACAAAAGAACAGTGAATTTGTGGATGCACGGAGTTGTGGTTGCTGCTAGAATAATGTCTAATCAAGTTCTCAGTGGCCCCATTTTGGTGGACACTGACCCCTACAATTCAACTATTATTAATTTTATCAAAGGGAGGTCAATGAGGGCCCACAATGACGTAATCTTCCTGTTGTATGCTAAGATATCTGAAAGTATCCAAGACTTTGGAGAGAAGGTATCCAGTCTGACGTGTACAAGCGCGGCCCAATATTGTATTTGTTTGTTGGGGTTTTCTTGGCAGTTTCCTCATTGGGCGTCAATTATTAATTGGCAATATTGAACACCGCAGATGGGTATGCCTACCAGACAGAGCTCAAGGCCATGCTGGAGGAGTGGGCCACACAAAACACTGTGCACACAGTTGTACTGAGTGCAGAGATGGAGCAGCGGGAATGGGCAACCCAAGAAATCAGGGCTGTAGGGCATACCTGCTGGTCCTACCCCATCAACTATGCCAACATGCATCTTGCAGATTTATGTATCTACAATTTTGGTTCTGCCCTCAGGCGCTTAAAGCCTGCCACCTACAACAAACTATGCACCCAAATTGATAAGGGGTATGAGCTTTTCCCTTCTGCGTCTGTCCAGGACTTATTTGATCTCATCATCTTCTATGCAAGTGATAGTGATAAGTCCAGAAAGGACCCCTGTCTCCCCCCACGCCAGTCTATCTGTTTTGTCAAGCCAGTATATGTGACAGAGGAAGAATTCAAGCAATTGAAGCAATCAGCTCTTGCTGCCCCTTCCCAGTCAACAAACCCTGCCTCCCAACCCCCCATCAAGCCTCCTGCCTTCCAACCCTTTCTCCCAAACCACCACCCATTCCCTCACCACTATCTCTGATGCCTTCCCTTTCATAGGCACAGATGAAGGCAATGTTCATTCTGCCCATTCCCTCCCATTCCCGTCCTTTGATTAGTAAATAAATCTTTTTTTGACAACTAATTAAAATTGATTTTGTTCTTTCAGTTCATAATTAATAATATATTTTTTACATTATCAACATTTCCCATAATTAATAAAATGTTGTACATTTTACAAATAGCTTAAAATTATGAGCAGACATATTTTTCATCATCATTAATAAATTAAAGACAATAAACGTAAATATTGCATTAGAATATTGCAATTAGACGTCAACTCTTGATATTTTGATATTATGGGCATAACTTAATGCATTTTGTTTAATAAAATCCATTTTAAACTTGGCCTTTTCCATTATAATTTAATGAAATGAACTGTGTTTATATTAGGGCCATTAACACTTAGTACAAATATTGAAAATTAGTGCATTTTACAGCCTGTATATTTACCTATTGGTAATAATTCCATAAAGTTTTTAGTTGGATTTTGCGAGGTAATAATAATGTAATGTGTTAACAAATTACTGTTTATTGTCATTAATTGGCTGATTTTCTTTGCTGTGGCAATTGTGCATTTTCTGATATTTACGCACTAGTATCCAATTGGTTGGCTTCACATCCAATCACACAGGCAATAGGAAAACAAGCCGCCACCCCAAGACTGGATGTGGTTGGGGTGGCGGCTTGTTTTCCTATTGCCTGTACAATTGGATGTGAAGCCAATCAATTGGATACTAGTGCGTAAATATCAGAAAATGCACAATTGCCACAGCAAAGAAAATCAGCCAATTAATGACAATAAACAGTATTTTATTAACACATTACATTATTATTACCTCACAAAATCAAACTAAAAAGTTTATAGATTTATTACCAATAGGTAAATATGGGTCATTATTTGTTAGATTAATCTGTTTCCTATTAACTGTGCTACTTTACAATTTAAAATTTTCTTTTAATTTTCTTATCAATAAATTTAAATAATTACAACAATTTTATCAAATAAATCTTATTTAATCCTTATAATATAAAAACCTATATTAAATTAATCATTTTCTACTTACAGCTAAATTAAACTGTATTAAAAGCTAGTAACAATCTTATTTCATATACCATTATTTCTTGAAAGCTGATTAGTACAAAATGACATCATTCTAAAAAGAGAAACATAAAAATACAATAAAACTGATACAATGCTTTTTGTTGGAAATTAAATCTTGCCTAAAATCTTAGCTTTTTTAAAAATATTTAATTTAAAATATAATAATTTTTGAATCCCTCTTTTTAAAAAGAGGGCAGACAGCTTTTTGGCATATTTAATAAATAAATATTAAATAATTTTGGATTTGTTTTATAAAAAATCTAGTAAAAAGTTAAAAAAACTAAAACTAAAATTAAAACTAAACTTTTATTGAAATTTCAGTGATCTCCTTTAGCATAAGTAATTTATTCTTAAGTTAGATTTTATAGAAAATATATAATAAGAACTTATAAGAGAGTAAAAGTTTTTCTTTTCAAATTCTTAAGTATTTAATATTAATAAAATTATATTTTTATACTGTATGCTAGAGATAATATGTATAAAAAATTCAAACATAAAAAAGAATGTATCAAAATCTTGCTTTATTTAATTAAATTTTATAAAGGTTGAAATTTATTTAAACTAAATAAAAAATGATCTTAGTCATTGTATCTATAAAAATAAGATACAACTTTAATTATACAAGCAAATATTTATGTGATTAAAAATAACATTTTTGTTTTGATAGATTTAAGATATATAAAGTTCATTTTTTAAGAACTGTTAAAAGTTATAATAAACTTAAGTTTATTTAAACAAAAGTTTTTTGAGTTGGTTACTAGAAGTAAGCTGAATAATGATTTATACTTTAAAATAGTTTACTGATTAAGACATCATACTTAAAGAGTTATTTGGCATACTTTATTTCAAATAATAATTCTATAAGCTTACATTCAAAGCCGCTTCAAGATACTAAATTGGCATTGAAATATAGAGTTACAGCACAATTCCGAAAGCTGAGATTAAGGGCTTTCTAATGATACTAGTTTGAGCGAGATTGAAGTACTATTTGCCGAGATATCATCAGTTAACCAGAATATAAAAAGGGGTAAAATAACAATGATATCAGACTTCAGGGGTGATATCGATAAATTAAGGAGATCAGTTGGGGGTCAGTTGGGGATTTATGCCTGTAGTGCGAAAGCTCAGCTAACATGGTATTTAAACAGCTCAACTTTACAGAAATTTACTTTACAATCCACACCTTTACTCCTCTCTGAGAACTGCACATCTATTTCCAAGCAAGAACTGCCTGAACCAAGCCAAGGAACCCAACCACTATCATTATGGAACCTATCAAGTTTGCACCTCAGATGATACCCTTTTTCTCACTGGGGGCTTCTACTAAGAGAGAAAGAATCTCTATGCTTAAACAAGCATTCCTTTTTACTGCTGGCAGTGATCTTAACAGCTTTGTTGAGCATTTCTTATTAAAAACAGATTTTGGAAAAAGTACCTTCTTACCTGTCATACAAAATTCTAAGACAGATGATTTCCTTAACAACCTAAAGGAATTGATGTCAGAGTCCCCTGCCAAGCACCTTCCTTCCCTAAGAGCATTGGTTACATCAAGCTACAGTCTGAAAGAGCTTTGGGATTGTGGATTTAAAATGACAAAAAATGAGTATTCATATTCTAAAAAAATAAAAAATGCTAAAAAAGCATCATTAAATTCAAAAAATAAAAAAGGAAAAAATGATTCAGTAAAGAAAGAAAACATAAAAAATATTTTAAAACACATATTAAAAAATTCATTTTCAACCAGCCAATTCACTAAAAAATCCCCTGGATTGATTTATGAAGGATTACAAAAAGAATTGAGTGAATACTCAACTAAAATAAAATACTCCTTATTGAAAACAAAAAAAGAAATTTATGAAGATATGAAAATAAAAAACAATATTTCTATTTCACTTTCCACTTTCTATAAGCTTATTCCTAATAATATAATTAAAAGCAAAAAGCAAACTGATATGTGTAACATTTGCAACTTAAAAAAATCATTAGAAATGAAGAAAAAGGATTTGAGTATAAAGAAGTTGCCATTGCCTAAATCTATTAAAGAAAATTTGGAATCTATTGACCTACATGAAAAGTTTTATAAGCATCAAAATAAAAAATATATTAGTGATATAAATAATCTTGATAATAATTCATGTGTTATAGTAATAGACTATAAAGAAAACTTTAAAATAGGTGGGGGTCCTATAGAGACAAATAATTGTTTTTATGAGAAAATACCTATTTCCTTATTAGGATTTGCAATTGCTTTTAAAGAAAATGAGAAAATTAAATATGAGTATCATGACTTTTTAGCTGAAATTTTATCTCATGACTCTTTGTTTTCAGGTCAGTGTTTGATAAGTCTGCTTAAAAATAATAAATTTAAGAATATTAAAAATATTAAAGTTTGGACTGATAATGGTAATCATTTCAGATCTTATGAATTCTTATATTATCTTTTTAAAGAGGTACCCAAAATTATAAAAGGAACAATTAAGTTTAGTAGATTTGTTGAGTGTCATGGCAAAAGTATTGTTGATGGTCATTTTGGTGTATTATCTAAAATATTTAAACAAAAGGAAAATGAGATGTATATAAAAAATATAAATGATCTCAAAATGGTTTTTGAGAGAGAGGAAGAAAGAAAGGGTTTATATGAGTCACTTGTAAATAATTCAGATGTTTCCCAAAAAACCTTTTTTTACATCTATGATAGAAAATCTAGACCTAAAAAAAGCTGGCTTTAAGTCAAAGCATTTTATGTTAATCTTTCATATTTAATGAAAGATGGTGAGCTTTATGTTTCACCTTTGACATTTGAGGATGTTAAGGAGTACTCAAAAATAAATTATTGTGCAAAGTTCTGCACAGATGACAGAGAAACAAAGAGAGCTGATACTACTAAAGGATTAGTAGGACATGTTCATGAAGTTGGACGCATAACAAAAACTTATATTTCACATAGGGTAAATAGTCTTTTAAATACAACAACTTTTTTTTCTAAAAATAACTAAGAAATTAATTATATGAGCCAAAGATAGGGTAATAGCAATTATGGCTTTGGGGCTGCTATTACTCTCCCATGCAACTCATATATTTGATTCTTGGCTTATTAAAATAGAAAAAAGGGTTTTTAGCAAAAATACAGTTAATAGAAATAAGATTTATTTTTATTATTTGTATATTTTACACCCTTAAACTTTTATTCAGTAAACTAAGCATTATATTAATGTTCAAAAAACATAAGTTTATGGCTTAAATGATACCAAAGAAGTTAAAAGTCTTTAAAATGCTTAAGCTGGCGCCTTGGCTTAATCTAACAAATAATGACCCATATACAGGATGTAAAATACTCTATGTATCAATATTTTTACCAAGTGTTAATGGCTCTCTAATATAAACACAGTACATTTCATTAAATTATAATGAAAAGGGCCAAGTTTACAATGGATTTTATCAAACAAAATACATTGAGTTATGCACATAATATCAAAATATCAAGAGTTGACGTCTAATTGCAATATTCTAATGCAATTTTTACGTTTTATGTCTTTAATTTATTAATGATGATGAAAAATATGTCTGCATTGAAGATAGTACTATAAAAACCAGTTTTTTGATGGAATTCAAACAAAATGTTAACAATCTATAAATTGATCAACAAATTAGAAGCACACTTGCAAAAGGTTGTTGAAATAGAAAAAAATATCAGGGAAATAGTGACAGGAAAGCTGGGTAACAAGGGCCAGCCATTAATCCAATCAAAAGAAGATGCTCTGGATAAATTGGGAAATATTATAGATGGAAAGAACAAAGAAGCATTACTTAATCTACAGGGAACAATTTTATCAAGTCTGAAGTTCAACAACGCGGCCTACAATTTGTGGGAGTTCTGTAAGGGGGCCAAAGAAAACAATAAGATCAAACTAATTGAAGGAAATGAAATCTCACATGAAATAAACACTCAAAGAGGAAACCAACCAAATAAAAACAGACAAAAACAAAACACAAGCAAGAAGCAGGAGCGCTCCACAAAATACAAAAACTTTATCAAATGAAAATCAAGAGGAAGCACAAGAAGCAAGAAAAATAAGAAAAATTAAGCCTAGAAAAATTAATGAAGAGCAGCCAACACTTGTGAAGTTTGTTGAAGTGGCGCCTGTGGCTGAGGGGGCCGCAGGGGAAACAATTAGTAAGTCTTTTTATGTTTTACTTATATTTATTTTAGTCATCACCAGGAATGGGGATGAGGTTGCAGAAGTGGCAGCTTTTACACCAAGTTGGGTTTATGGGGGTTACCAGTCACTGGTAGCCCCTGTAAAACAAATAAATAAAAATCAAATAAATAAAATAATTCAACAGAATATGAATAATTTTTTTAATATTGAAGCTCAAGATAGGGAATATTTACCACCAGTGGGGTGCTTGCCATGGATAAGGGAAGCATATGAAATAGGATCAAATATCAACTTCAAAGAAATGAATGAAATTTGCGGGGATATCAAACTGAACCTCAATGAATATATGTACAAAAGCATTCAAAGATTCCCCTTCACAAACATAAAAAAATATGAAAAGAATTTAATAAAAACCAACTTTCAAATAGGAAATGAATATTTAAAATCTGCAATTTTTGATGAAGTTTTTAAGGCACTATCAAATAAAGTTGGGGTTGCAGTCCTCGTGAATAATTTTAAACCTTTATTTATTTTGTTTGCTGAGGCCTGGGGGGCTGATACAAGTCAGGCGCCCCCCAGAACCCTCTTCAAGTTCAATCAAACATTCTATATTAATAGGTTAGTTCAAACTTTCAAAAAATTATGCATGTTCTTGGAAAAGTATACCTTGCAGAGAATTCATGTTGCGGTATACCTGGGAATCCTCCTACACTCCATATTAAAAACCAATGTCAAAAAATTGGAGGATGCACCTATTCACATGGATATTTGCCGCATAGCCCTCAACTGCCAGAAGACACCACAGGGATATAGGACAGTCAAGCACATCCTTTATGACTCCTTTGCATTGGCAACATTATACGGGTACTACGTGCCCCCCAAAAAAACCTATTGATTGATTTCCTCACCTGTCTGCCTTTTATCAAACGATCAACAACCACCAGGGTACAGGGCGCCACCCCTCTAGCAATTGCATCCAGGGTTGTCCACCATTTACAGAAGAGTATGTGGATCCAATTAGATGCTTTAGCCAAAAAACTTAATTTTGGGGTATAATTCCCTGGAATAGTTGCATTCCCTTTGCAATCAACATCCCTCAATAAATATTTTTACTTTTTTATAGTTTAATACAAAAATTTTAATATTGAAATATGTAATATTAAAATTTTACTATAAAAATTTTAATATTACATATTTAAATATTAAAAAATTTAGTATCTAAAAGTTAATATTAAACTTTTAATAATACATATTACAATATTAAAATTTTTAATATCAAATATTTCAATATTGAATAAATCACAATTTAATAAAGTTGTTATACTTTGATTATTTAAACTTTAATATTCAACTTTTAGGATTTATAATTATAATTTTACTTTTAATATTTTAATTTTTATTTTAAATTTTAGTATGTAAATTATAATATTAATATATCTAAATATATTACAAGACATTAGTTAAAGTTGCGACCATGTCAGATATTAAAAATAAGTTAAAAATGTTTTATTTATTAGCTTGTTGAGTACGGGTTTATTTATCACATAGATAAACATCAAGAATTGAATTTATCTGCATCATGCGGCCTGCTCCACTATTGTTCTAAACAAATGATTGTTTAGAACTCAAATTACCTTTCCCTTGTAATGCAATTTGATAAAAATATTCAATATACTTGACCAGCATCCTAAGTACTAATTAGTAAGCAATATGTGAAAATCATTGGTTGCCATGTTGTGTGGTTATAGTGGCACTGAAATAACAAGGATTAGATGATGACATTCAAGGTCCAATTTGTGGCTTAAAAAAGCCAAAGTACCATCAAGGATTCACAATTATTTTAATAAACTAATTTATTTATATCTTTTTTAATTTATTTATTTGTTAGTGCAAAAGCCAATAATAATATTCAGTGCATTATAATAAAAATGTATTCCTCATACCTAGTATAATTAATTTTACTTACCTTTTCTATGTATTCTTATATGTCTATAATACATTCAAACGTCACATTATTATATATAAATAATAATTATTGAGTCCTAATAAAAACAAACTAAATAAAATTAAAACTAAATAACACCTGGAGCGCCCATTTATCTGATTGGCTTGGAGGCCAGGGCTTTAGGGAGGAAAGATTCCGAGTGCTCATAGAAAGCCGCCACCACATTGGGTGGTATTGCAAATTGGCTGATCTTGAGAATGTTAAAGAGATCCTCTGTGTCCTGAGGGAGGCTTTGTTTCACCTTATTCTTGATTCAACCTAACACCTCCTTGATTGGATTCAGAAATGGAGAATAGGGCGGAAGGAAGAGGAGTCTCATTGGGCAGTCTGCAAGGCGGTGGCTGGCAGAATGGCTGTTTTTGTTGATGGGGGAACTTGGACACAACCAGATCCACTTTGTGGAGCCCAACATTATCAAGCACAACAACATTGGTTGTGCTGCTGTAATTTGTCTGAAGGTACTTCTTGATGGCTTGGAGAAAATCAAGAAAGGTCCCACTGTTATGGGAGCCTTTAATCATCTGATACTGGTCCAACCTTTGAGGACCAAGAAGCGCAACCATGGAATAGGTCTGGAAACAGACAGCTGCACAATAGGCTACGCCGTCCTTGGACCCCTTCTCAACCCACCCATGCCTAGACCTGAGTGAGGAGGAATACAATGATTTGTTGATATAGAAGAACTGGACATTCCCAGTCTCCTTTAGTGCCAGATATGTCTTGGCATAAATGTGTTGATCCTTGATGGTCTTTTCACTGTTCCTATTGGTTAGAGAAACTCTGAGCACCTTCCATAATGTCAGGGACCCACTTGGCAGGGAGCAAGTTTCCTAGTTGGTGGGCCAAGGCCCCTAAGTTAAACCCTGCTATCACCAAACTGATAGGAACTGTGATCATTGCAAGATGTCCCAGGTAAGAAAATCTCCCAAACATAGAACTGAACCAACCAAGTAGGTAGTATCCCACCATGTACGTCAATAAGTAGAAGGAAGCGTAAGGTCTAACCAGAGCAGGTTTGACAGGAGGTGGAGTGAACAAACGGCCATAATGAAATTTACGTCCCCAGTGGCCGGAGGGGTACTCGAACCATCTGTGGGCAAGGAATTCCTTTTGATGGGCGTCATCTGGGGAAGAGTTGTGCCAGTCAGTTGTAGGTGTTGGATTTTCCAGGCTTGATACCACCGGCAAGAAGGAAGCTAGAAACCAGAACAGGAATAAAATTCCTCTCATGGCTTCAAAAATAAGTTATCAGAAGGAGGATGAGTAGCAGGTATAGGATAAAATCTTTATTGTTGGAACAAAGAGAAATGATAAGAATAACTCAATTAAATACTCTCACAATGAAGGCTGGGACATTTAAGTGGCATTTTAGAGAATAAGAGGGATTTTCATGAACTTGTGATCAAGGTAATACCTTTTCTCAAATACTGATAAAAATGGAACTTAATAATATAGATGGTTAAAAGGTGAAACAGCAGATCCAAGGATAAGCCATAAGGCTGTACATAATTAAACAGGATGTGTCAAGGTAATCACTTAAAACTAAGTATGGAGCTTGGCTCAAATATAGGCTCAATTGATTCCAGAGCGGCAAGGAAGACAGCTGCAGCCAATCAGAACGCAAGCGGTAAGTGACGCTATTAAGTGGATTATTAACCTTTTTGAAACCCAGTTCAAACGCCAGAACAAAAGTTGAATGAATAAGATCAACATAAATAGGTAAACTAAGTTGAATTGTTGATTCTGTATTAACGCTGGGCCCTTCTTTAGGGTTCTGAGTTTGATTCCTGTTAATCTCTTTTTCTGAAAACAAACTGGCTCCAAAAAAATTGTTGTGGTGTTGTTTTGTGAAGAATTTCTTGCCAAGATTGTCAATAAGATTAATGTAGTCAGGGAAAGAATCCCTGACACACAAGAAGCCCAAATCAACCATTGCTTTGTAAACAAGGGTTTTAGAAACAGAAAGCCTGATTTCTGTGGCAAGCATTGATTGGACAGCAAGTGTGTCCAGGTAGCAATCCTTGGCTACTCTCTGCTTGATTGCATCAATATGAACAGGCTGAAGGAGTTTGGGCTGCCGCTTAGCCTTGGTGGATTTGGCAAAACGCCCAGTGTTGCCATACTTGGTGTTGATGTTGGCAATGTATCTGGCCGTGACACCAAATTGGGACGCAATATCCCGAACCACCATTGCCCCGTTCAAGCAGTTGAGGAGAGCTTCACACTCACTATTTGTCAACCAATGCCGGCCCTTGGCAGGTACCACAACATCCTGGCTACCAGGCTCAACACAGGGGATGGGGACCTTTGTGTAGAAGGTGGGATCACGCTTGCTTGTAGTGGCACCGTCAATGGTTGAATACACAATAGGCGCAGATGGTTCCTCAGTTGTGGCCAATGGCTGATAGGTGGTGTCAAAGATGCGGGGGCAGAAAGTAGCAACTCTTGGGTCAAGAGTGCAGGGCCGGGTGACAACTGGGTATACAGTGGAGGTGTAAGTAACCTCAGTGTTCCTGGTGACCCTGGTGTAGGAGACTTTTGTGGCAGGCCTTGAGAGTGGCTTCTGTCTGGGATTCAGGCTGGTTGATTGGGCTTGAGATGCGGGAGGTGTTTGGCTGGCAATGACACCTTGGGAGGCCTGTGTATTGGTATGACTCCCCTCAAGTTGTGTTCTAGGTCTATTCTTGGACCCTCTGGGACACCCTTGTGGATGGACTGCCCCGCGGGCTAGTGCAGGAGCTGGTTGAGAATGCAATTGACAGTCCATAAAAATAAAATAAAAAATATGTTTTAGATTAAATATGGATTCATTTGGATTTATTGGTTTAGTTGTGGGTAGTTATTTTCTCTTGAGTTAGCCTTGAATAGTAACAGAATTTATATATCTGTGATTTGAAGTGAATAATATTGTATACTTTCCAGGTTTGGATGATTTTAAAGTTTAATAACTTTTTATGTCTAATTATGGTTATTGAGATTGAATTTTTAGTTTGATTTTAGTTGTGGTGAAGCTTCTTTATTTGGGTTGGTGTTTCCTAGTGTGCTTAGTGTACATTAAATTTGGATTACAGTTCCCACAATTAATATCTGAGTTTACTAGTGGCATTCAAAAGTGATTTGAAATTTGGTTCATGGATTTGACAATCCCACAATTTCAAAAAACATAGTAAACTTAATGAAAATGATTGATGGATTTGAACACTTCAAATATGATTCCAGTTACTTCATTTCATCCATTGGATTTATGCAGCTTTCCTTGAACTTTGCAAAGTGTCTATGAGTTCCCGCATTTTCAAATATTCAAATAAATACTCAAAAAAATTAATTTAATTAAAAAAGGCCATCCTGCAAAAGTGATTTGAAATTTGGACCAAGGATTTGACAATCCCGCATTTTTATGTCAGGTTCTGAATTTACAGTAGCATCTTTACATGAACCAATAACACAATATTCCCACCCCTTTCTTCACCTGCCTGGTTCTACTCCTACTCCCTTGGTTACGCCTGCTTGCACCCTTGACTTGGAGTTCTACCATCCCCATCACCTGGATCTCTCTCCTTGCCATTATAAAGGCCAGTGTCATAGCCTGGGTGACTCCCAGGGAAACCCTCAGTCAAGGGGAAGGGTCAAGCTTGGAAGGCCCAGTAGATGACAGGAGCCATCTGCATCACATAATTGGCAGCTGTAGCCCAGGGACGCCACACTCCCATGTGGGGTATCACTTGCTCAGTGAGCCCCAGCATGATCAAATAGGCAAACCCAAGCTTGCTGTAATCATATGATGAAGCGGAAGGAACAAGAGGAAATTCTCCTGTGGTGGCGCTCATGGTTGGGATTGACTGTGTAAATTCACTGCCATCTCTGGCTTTGGATCGCTCAATTTTCCCTCATCGTACCAAGAAAGGTTCTAAAACGCCCGCCAAACCCCTTAATTCCTTAAATGATTTAGCTCACACGGTAGATGAGAGGTTTGTGCTGGCCTATCCTGCGGAACCTCTGCCTTTGGTTGCTCCCTCCTGGGAAGAAACACTGGTTAATTTAGACTACTTATTAGCTTTGTATTGCCCACTTCTAAAAACCATTAGAGCTGGCCAATCAGAGGTTGCCACATCGACACTAAGTAACTCAAGTGAATTCCAAATGACCTGTGCCTCTTCCAGCCAATCAGATCTGACTGCAGAAATTGGAATGAAACCCTCCAGTCTCCCTGCCCCTGCCTAGCAAAGTTTTGCCTCCAGCCAATTGGATTTAGTTCCACTGTCATGTGACCCATCTTATTTGCAGCCCATCCCTTTTATGCAAGCAAGGGGGCTTTCAGTCCCCTGCTTGTCTATTTTCCAAATACATTAAAGTTTGGTGTTTTGCAACTTAAATTTTAAATTTTATGCTGCCAGGAACCCAGTCTGTATTTCAGCAGTCCTAAGAATTAAAGTGTTAGTTTCTGCTTCAAGCTTACCTTCTGTCAGCCAGTTTCAAACCCGGCTTCTCTTCTGGTTCATTATACTAGTATTGGTTCATCTAGTGGTTGCCTTTCCTGTTCTTGCTTTCAAAACAGAGTTCAAAAACTTAAATTTTCAATTGATTTTTCTTATAATACTTATTGTTATTTTGAATTTTCTATTAAAATCATTGATTTTGAACCCACTCTTGCTTGTTGCTCTTCCCAAGCCTCTCACAATCATCACAAAGCTCTCTGGACCCGTTCTGCTGCTGTTTGGCCACATTTTTCTAAGACTACCCTACCAGCAATTTTCCCACTCAATTTTTGCCAAAAATTTACACCAACCTGTCCCAAATTTTGTGAAGAATATTCCTATGATACTCCCAGCGCTTAAATTTGTGGTTTTTTCCCTGGCTCCGTTCTTGCTACTTCTGTGGTCCACCTCCCCTGATCTGTGGAGAAAAATCTCTTTGTCGGCCTGTCTGGTAGGTAGAGACCCTGCCAGTCTCTGGGACCTCCCCAGCAGTCTTCTCTTTTCTGGAAAGGCTGTGGTCAAGAGCTTGACGTATGATGATTTGGACTTGGACACTGTGGACCTTACTTCACCCGTTTCTGAAGAAGCAGCACCTCCCATGCCTCCCCTCCCCAACGTGGTCCAGAGGCATGCAGTACCCCCAGGCCTCCAAGGTGTCCTCTCCTGCTCCTATCTGCACTCCTTGGTTGCTCACCGGCCTGATACTGATGGGTTTGAACGCCTACTTCCCTCAGTTGTCCCCGGTGTCCTCCCTGTAGTCCCCCCTCCGAGCGACCATCCCAGTTCTGCACTGGATGGCATCCTGGTGGTTTTCTACACCGGGATGGGAGCCGAACTTAGTTAGTTTAGCCCCCCTCTCTCACAGACTGGGCAAGTTGTTAGAGCAGAGGGACACCAGGAAAGAAGAGGCATGGTGCAGGAGCAGAAGTTATTACCTGGTACCACACTCTAGGAGATGGGGTGAAGGCTGGCGGTGGTTGGTTGGAGGTAGCTAGAAGTTGCTTTGTTTCCCAGCGCTGGCGTTGGTACTGGAGGCACTCTCTGCTTGAAAGCACCAGCAGTATAAAATTTTTGATAATGTAATAAGCCCCTGCAAATTATAAATGCTCAGTGTGCATTAATCAACAAAAGTTTATTAGATGAAGATGTCAACAAAGGAAGAGGATGCCAGTGTTCCCAGCTATATCCTGCTAGGAAACTGCAATTGGACTTACTGGCAACTCCTCTATTGGTTTTCAATGAATTATTCTCAAGTTGGGTTCCGTTGGTGACTCCTTATTTATCAGTTAGATGGATCCTTTCATTATTTTTGCCCTGGGGAAGCTGGCAGGGGAATTATGGGCCATTTGGCAACCCAAGTCCCCAATTTTGGGTTTCAGAGGGTGTGGGCCAAATAAATTTTTTTTGCTTGGCTTTGGAACAGTTTCCAATTGCTTCCAGGCTTGGCCTTGATCAGGGTTCAATTCTCCACTTGGAATTAAAGTTTCCTTTTGGTTAATCTGCGAGATTGACAACACAATTATTTGGTTGCGCAATTGCTCAATTGCAGGCATTGACCCTATGCAACATAGAGTTTTTTCTGGCCCATCCTGGGCCCCAACAGCCAGATTTCATCAACCATGAAGGAGATTCCAGTTACTCCCCCTTGCCAGAGGCCCTTCCTGCTCAGGACTTCAGTAAGCTAAGTTTTGACTATATTAAAGTGTTGGGGCTAGTCAATCAGGTTGTGCCCCACCCAGGAAGTTGGGGTCCCTGGGCCACTGCAGCCAATTGTCTTTCAGGATTGTACTTATTGTGTATGTGGCCTTCCTGACCTGGCCCAACTCTTCTGTAGGAGTCCAGCTGGACACCATTATGGGCTGGGACAGTTTTAGTAGAAAATGTAAAACTGCTATTAATTCTTTGTTGTGGATGGGATACCTTTGTTTGGCATCTATGAGTTTAATTAACTCATATGCAGCAGGGAGGAAGTCCTTTTCAGTTGTTTGTATTATGAGCTGCTGCAAACTCCAATTGGCAAGTGCTATCAATTGGACTAAGAGATAGTTTAGCTTAGGCTATTGGATGTGAAATGGAGGGGTTTTGCTTTTGAACTGAATTGTTCAGCTTCCCCAAGCTTGGATTGAGATCATTCAGTGAGCTGTCTGCGCCTCTACCAGCTATATGCTACATTAGTGTATTGTGAACCCAACTTTGCAAGTACTATTGATTGGGCTTACAGATAGTTTGGCCCAAGATGGAAGGCGCAGAATGGAGTGTTTTTGCTTTCAACCCAAAACGCTCAGTTTCCCTGAATTTAGATCAAGATCACTTCCTGGGTTGGCTGCACCTCCACCAGCAATATGCCATGTTGGTGACTCCACTAATGATACAAGGACCAGCTCCCTTGGTATGTAGGGGAACTTTCATTTCCAAATAAATCAAGGTTTATCTTTATCATTCTTTTTCAACCTTTAAGCTTCAAGTGCACTCTTCCTGCTGTCCAGGAAGGCTTATATTTTACATTGTCCTAAAACAGGGCAAAGTGGTGATACGCTTGACCTTGTTGTGATGCCCAGGTTGCAAACTCCTGCTTAGCTTGAACTGCAAGTCTCTTGTTATGAAGACTTCCTGCCGAGTTCACTCCTATTTTAATAGATTAGAGTGCAGCTTGGCAGGTGTGGTGTAGATTGTATGTATGTGGAGGGATTAGATCCTATAATGATAGGTCTGTATTTCTTGTTACTGGCAGAGTTAGATTTGGGCCTATGGTGTTGTTGGAGGAAGCATGGTCCTATAAAGCTCATGTTATCATATAGATGACTGAGAGGTTTGTTGACCACTTGTATCTTTTCTATGCCCACACTCCCAAAAATATAACACTGTCCTTGGGTTTTTAAATCAAAATTGTACTCAAAGGTTTTTATGAGGTAGGATACGCCATTTCAAAAACCGCATCTAAAAAAACGCCATCTCAAAACACAGCATCTCAAATTTCTGCTATCTTGATTTACTAGTAAAAACACCATTTTGATTTACGGCATTTTGACTAAGAAAAAACGGTTTTAAAATTTTAGATTTTTTGAACTCCAAAAACTACCCAAAAAATTCCCAAAAATAAAAATTCAAAAAACATTTCTAGGCTTAAAAAGCCTCAGAATCCCAAATCTGCAATAAAGAAAAATGGGGTCAATTAGTAGCAACAAGGTTGTGTAAAGTCCAAAAGTTAAAATAATCCCAAAAACAACCATTTTCATATATTTTAACTATAAACTATGCTTTAAAATAAACATATATTTGAACCAAATACCAAATAAAATTAAAATGATGGTAAAATTAAAGAAAATAATAGAGAAGATAGAGTGGTTTTTATTGAGGAAGGATCATACATTGGTTGAAAGAGCAACTGAGATAGCTTGGAGATGCTCAAGCTTGCTATCCTTGGGATAGTAGGCAAGGACCACCTTGCTAATCTCTGTATACTTTTTCACCGCTTTGGTTTGCTTGGGGGGATCATCCTTGGTCTTAATGCCTGTTTTAAAGAGGCAGGCAGAGATAGCCTGCTGGATTTTGAGATGCACCATGATTTTGTTGAACTTGGGCTTCTAAACCCAGACCCTTGTGGCAAATTGACTATGCCACCCTTCAAGAGAAGAGGTGGTCTTTATTAGGACATCCTTTACCTGCTTAAAGCAGTTTCATTGGATTGAGTCACCATCCTTTCTGATGTGACGTGCTCCTTGAAACACTCCAACTCATTGAGTTTCAAAATACTCTATGAATGGAGCAAAGGCTGCCTGGTTGGCAATAATGTAGGGATGGCGGAGGAGGGCGTCGTAGAAGGCATTTGTCTCCTCCTTCTGCACAAGGGCAAGGGCAGCAAAGCAGTTGAACACGTCCTTTGCTTCCTTTGTGCCTTAAGTGTAGACCAGCTCATTAAGTGCAGAGCATTTTTGAAGGCGGCGGCAGAGTGCCTGCCAAAAGTGAAAGTAGCATCCCTGAAGGGGAGCTCTTGAAGACTCTAATAAAAGCATTGGCCTGAGCCTGCTCAAAATCTACTACCAGGTATTCATGGTATGGAAGGCTTTTGGGCTTTTTCTTGATTGGAGTGGCTTCCTCTGACTGGGCCTTTTTCTTGCGCCCTCTAGTCTCCTTTGGCTCCTCTTCAATAGTTGGGAGGATCTCATCAAGCTTGGCCTTTAATATTGTTAGAGCCTGGACATAAGTTTCCTGCTTCTTATTTGGGAGGAAAAAGAAGACCAGGGGAAAAACAAGATTGCCAACCTGCCCATGGATATTCCAAAGCTGGCTAAAGAGCTTTGGGCAGGTTGAGATGTTCCATCTGCAAGCCAGGTCTTGCATTTTAAAAGGTTGCAAAGATCCTGGGAGGTAGCAAAGCAGATGATCCACTCTGGGGCATGTTGCCCATCATTGTGAAGGAGAAATCTCTCTTCATGCTGTGAAAGCTTTTGCTCTTCAGTGAAAATCAACTGGTCAATTGATGTAGCACTGACGCCTTCAGTGCTCAGAGCATATCTCTGGTCAGTGAGATATCTCTGAAGTTTTGAGGTGCCACCAACAGTTGCCAGTTGGGTATCATTTAGATTAATGAGTGCATTTTTTACAACCTCAGTTGTAGTTTGGTCTTTGGTGGTTGGTATGACCTGGCAAAGAAACCAGCGGATCAGTTGATACAGTGGATCAAAGGGCTTGGCACAGTCATGCTCAATAGTCAGGGCTTTAAAACGAGTGAACCCATAGGTGCTAAGTCTAGCTGGACAGCCAACGTTATCACATTTGAAGTGATGCTAACGGATGGGCTTCTTCTCGTTGTTTCAGCTGAAGCTGTAGCCCTTGTGGACAAAGCCAGCACCCCCTTTCTTTGTCATAATTGGATAGCTGACAGGGTATGTGGTGGGCACAGCAAATGTGCCATTTCTGTTGCATACATTATGGATGATATTAAGATCCCAGAGCTCAATTGGCTCATCTGCAGGAGCACCAGGCTCAGGCTCCTGCTCTTCTTCATCCTCAGGCTCTGAAGTGGGGTCAGAGTGGCGGTTAAAGTTGAACAATTTCTCTTGAGGGTCTGACGGGGAGTAAACAAAAGGAGAATGGGGAGGGGTTGGGCTTGTTTCCTCAGGCTCTGGTGAGGGCGTAGGGGTCTTGGGGGGAGCTTTACCCTTAGCAGGCTGCTTTTTAGGGGTAGTTTTGGCCTTTTTGGCCTTTGGAGGAGTGGTCTTGGACTTTGAGGCCTTGGAGGCCTTGGACGCAGCTTTGTTGATGGACTTGGGAGGCATCTAAAAGTGAATTAGTATCAAAATATGAGCAATTTAGGGGTTGTTTTAAAGAGAAAAACAAGAATGTTTTAATATAAAAGTATCAATTTTTTACATAGAATTGTAGAGGAGATCAAATAATATATACTATCAAAATTTCAATGTTTTTTTTGAAAAATAATTTTTTTATTAGTAACACAAGTAGGCAAAACTTTGAGTTTTGACTGAAAACTTGCTCTCAAGATGGCGTTTTTGAAGTGACGTAATCGAGGTGCCGTAGCTCAAAAACATAGTGTTTTTGACCATTTTATATATTAAATTAAGAAATCTACGGTGGAGCTACCTCAACCGGGTCAAAGAGTAAAACTTGAATTTCTCAAAAACTAGCTTATACAACTGGGGTTAAAAAGTACCCAGTTGTTTAGAGGAGGCCAAAAAATATATATTTGCAAATTTTCATATGTTTTCTTACATTTTTTGCTTAAGTGGTTTTAGACGTGAAACTATACTTTTGAAAAGTGGAAAGCAAGAATTGTGGTGGGGGAATTAATATAGCGTAGCCTGGCGTCATATCTAATTTTCCCTTATTTTCCCCTATCCATTGTGCGCCTTGAATCAATTGGGTGATGTGAAACTCGGTGGAATTTGAAGTGACGTAAATTGAAATGGCGTAATCACCCTCTTCTATATTAAAATTACTATTAAAATATTTTATTTATGAAACCCTTATCAATGTATCCATGTATAATAAAGTTATAAATTACATATAACAGAACTGGTTTTTTTACTCAGCAATGACAATCACTAGAAGGACTATCATAGTGGCGTCTTTTTAGGTTGTTCCTTTTATAAGTGTCTTAGATTAATACTATAGGAACATCTTCTGGCACTATACCACAGGCTTTATTTTAGTTCAGGTATAAGCTTATTTTAGTTTAAGATAGATGGCGTAATTCAAAATGACGTAAAGTCGAGATGGCGTAAACACGCCCCACACTAAGTGTTTTCACATGTAAATAAAGTTAGCGAAATAAGATTTAATTAATCTGAGTCGAAGTGACGGAATTGAGATGGTGTAAATTCGAGATGCTGTATTATAAAAGTATATGTAAATTTTAACTATTTTATTGTTTATTTTATTTTTTTGTGATTCAAAATCACTAACACAAAAAACGCCATCTCAAATTAAATTTGAGATGCCGTTTTTCGAGATGCTGTTTTCAAAATGGCGTGTTGTACCTTTTTATGACATCATGTTTAGAAAAGGGGGTATAAAAAAGTAGTTGGATTCGGGTGGGAACCAGAATTTCAGCTAGCCGATGTCATATTTTGTTAGTGTATGATGGTAGCAGTTTGCCTTTTAGTGGTGTTTATTAATGGATCAAAGGGATTTCCGCTTAGCGGCAGCAGTCTAAGTAGATTTTAATGGATGGGCGTGCACCTGGCAAATAAATTAGCGGATGGTTATGTAGTGCATGAGAGGCGGGAACGCAACCAGCGAACGAAGAGCAAGACGTCAGGCCCGATGAAGCGGAGGACACATTTGAAAGCCAGGATGGCGCTGATGGTGAAGATGAAGTTGGACCAAAGTTGAGGAGAGCCCATGAGGAGATAGAGGCTGCCCCTCACCGGTAGAGTGGAGACTGGCGAGTAAACCAGGTTAAAGATGAATTGGGTTGTCCAGTATACTACTAGACTAGCGGTGGCTATAGCCATGTGGATTAGAGTACAGTACCTTGAGCTCAGGATGATGACCCATAAACTGACCACAGCTACCGCCGTCCAATAAACCGACATCCCCACAAAGTACATCTCAGGTCCAGAGGGAGGTTCGTCTGAGGAAACTCCCGTCCAAATAGTTAAGACGAAATAGGGGACGGTGATCAAGAAGGAATGAATCCATGATGTAAGCATTGTTCCAATGTAAAGGGGGACGTTAAAGTATTGTCCCGCTGGTCCAGCGTCTCTGTAAAGTTCAGGGAATTCTAAAAGCACGTCACGGGGAAGGTCCTGCTCCAGGATCCCAACAACTAGAACAGGTGAAATGGTGTACAACGCATTGTATAACGAGAAGCTCCATGTCTCATACCAGGAAGTGCCTGAAAAGGCTGTGAAGTATTGATAGAGATACTGCGAGAAATAAAAGGTCATGACCTTGTAAAACGTCAACAGAATCAGTCGGGAGCAGCGGTAATAGTTCCAGCGGCCGTGCACTAGAATTAATGGGACCAGGAAGCGAAACTGGGCGATGCTGTAGTCACTGGATCGAGCTGCCATTAAGCCTTCGTTTCCAGATATCCCAATTCCGACATGGGCCTCCTGAATCATGGCAACATCATTCCCACCATCGCCAATAGCCAGCGTGACACCGTGGCGAATCCTTTCCCGCATCAGACGGACAACCTTTGCCTTCTGGGCCGGGGAGGAGCGACAGAGAATGACGGAGGATGCACGAGTTGCCAAGTCGAGAAAGAGAGGCAGCTCATCTCCACCCCTTGCTTCGAGGTGAGCAAAAGTTGCACCGTCCACAATCAGGCTCGAACCATCCTGCCAAGAACTCAATGCCGATTTAAGTTGCAGATGCAGCTCAGTCTGCGCAATGTCAATCACGACAGTTGGTGTTTCAGGCGAGATGAGAGAGCAAGAGCGTCCAATATTGATGGCAGTCTCGCGTTTGTCACCCGTCAGGACCCATATTTTAATCCCTGCTGCCCTCAAGCTTGCAATAGCCTGAGGGACACCCTTCTGAAGTCGATCTTCTAGGCCAGTAGCACTCAGCAGTGCCATGTCACTCTCCAACTGAGATGCTACCTCGGCCATCTCATCTGCCCTCCCATCGCCCAGGCTGCTCGATGCTTTCTGATAGGAGCACCGCCATTCCTGGTAGCTTTCCATCGTCATTGGACGATAAGCATAGACAAGCGTGCGCAGTCCCTGACACGAGTAGGCATACATACATTCGATGGCTTCTTGGGTGGCCTGTGGTGACTGATCAAGGCTTAGAAGTGGGAGCATCGTGGCATCGGCCCCCTTGGAGAAGACAACTACCCCTGAAGCTCCCGGAAAGCGCACTACAACTGACATGCGCTTTCTATCGCTGGAAAACTCAATGACATCTAGAATTTGGAACTGGTACTGGGTATGATTTCCCACCGGCTTCTCGCGGAGCTCCAGAGTCACGCTCTGGGAATCTCGCTTGATCAGTACAAGGCCAAGATCCCGAGCCGCCTGAAGTAGCGCCAGCTCATCGGGGGAGGTCGCTTGAAATGTCAGCTCCCCAGTCTTGGGGTTAAGATCAGGATTGACGGTGTGGCAAAGAGCCATACCAAGCACCGCCAGCGATATGCTGGGGTTAAGGGAAAGGGCGCTTTGCAGTTGCGCTAATGATAGGCTATGCAAAGCCTCCGATCTAAGGCGTGTTTCTTTGGAAGCATTCGTTACGGATTGGCGGCGGTTTAGGGCGTGGTTGGAGCCAAAGGCATACATGCGACGGAAATGCATCGCATTCTCAGTTAGTGTGCCGGTCTTGTCCGAGAATATGTGGCTCACCATCCCAAGGTCGTCATTAAGGGCTGTAGTGTGGAAGTGGGCTGGTGTGTCGGTAGGGTGGTGATACATTTCTTTGTCCTGAGTAATGAAGTAGGCTTGGAAGAGTTTGCAAAACTCTAGGCTGAAGAATAGGGAAATGGGGACAATTGTGTTGAGAAGAACGATGAAGCTGAGGAAATTGAGAACTATGTTCTTGGCCCCAGGTGGGGCTCGGCCAAGGTACCAAGCCTTGTGTGATTCAGTCTTCTCCCACTGGAAATTAAGGGCAGTGGCGAGAGATGCCAACAAAATTAAAAGTACAAAGGCTGTTAGCACTGCTCGGTTGACGGCATAATTGATGGAAGGGATTTTTGCTTTTATATTTCGACTGGCGTTGAGTCTCACTTTTGTCTGTTCTCCTGAATACACCACCAATCCGAAAACATGGGAAGTGTTTCGTACTATCGAGCCCCTTAGCATCGCATTTGTGATATGCAAGGGAAACTGTTCCCCGTCAGAGTGCAGGTTTCCTTCGATTGAATATAGATCCAGCGTTGGCTCCTCAATGTCTACATGCCCTCTTAACCGGTCAACCCGGCCTTCAGGCGTGATGATATCTTGTAAAGGCTGCAGTGCCTGCAATTTTTTCAAGCTCGACTCCCCATCAAGAGCCGCTGTTTCTAAATAACATGAACCGTCTTCTCGTGCTGACGCCAGCAAAATTAGGTCTGCAGGCACCCATTGATCCTCTTCAACTTTGATGATATTACCCACTAACAGTTCAGACCACCGTTTATTTGTCCAAGTAGGTTGAAGTTCCTCCATGGCAATGCAATCTTTTGTATCGATCGAGACCACTGTACTCAATACTGCTACCTCGCGGTTATTTTCTTCATGGTCCATTTGATGCCTTTTCAAATCATCGTAGGCTTCATGCAGCATGGCAAGCACTATGAAAGCCGAAAGGGGCACGATGGTTGATATCTTACCGACGGGCGATGCACCGGGGATGAACTGGATGATGGAGATGATTAAAAAGTATATGTTGACAAAGTTTGAGAACTGGACGTAGATGTTGATGGGGATGAAAGACCAGAGAGTATATTTAGAGGTCCGGATGACATTGGTAGGGAACTGGCTGCTGGGAGTGAGGTTGACGCGACGGCTTTGATGCTCGCCTGAGGTTGATCCGCGGTTCAGCCACCTTAGCCAAAGATGCTTGAAGCAGTCCAGCATTAAGGAGATTCAAGGCTCGCCAGGGAACTTTTTCTATGAGGAATCAAATATTAAAAATTTGAAAGAAATTAAAGCGAAGTAAATAAAGTTGGTTAAAAATAAAACTCGAGTTAAAAATAGAGTTGATAAAATAAAAAGACCCATCAAATACAAATACTTTAGTTTAATGGGGTTAACAGGGTGCTGCTACATACAATTAAGTAAAGCCCTCCTTTAGTTAGGACCGAAGCGGCAGTAAAAAGATAAGAGGCGGTAAAAAAAGGACTTGGAATACGGCGGGCATTATCAGAGCTCACAGACAATGAGGTGACTATTGTGGCCAGTGCAAGGATGAATCGCCTCCGCAAAAGCCGTGCCATTGCGGCATGAAATCAATATCTCCTGAAACCTCAGCCCAAGGTGATCCTTCCCATTCCAAGCCAACCTGGAATCGCTCGATTTGATCTCCGCCCAAGTTTTCATTGGCTAGCATCGCTTTGATAAATTCTCTACTCCATCTCGGAAGTACTGATGGGTGCAAACAAAATAGAATTCCCATTTTTCCACATGGACATCAAGAAACACCAAATGTTGGAGTTTACAACAAGCCAGCATTTTGACAACCTGAGTCCATTTATAACACTATTGTCCAACCATTATTATCCTATTAGACATGATCCCCTCAAAGAATGCCCATCTGATAACCATTGGTTCTTGCATAAATCAACTTTGCTCTTAGAAACCTTAATGTATTCAAAGTTCTGGTTTGTAGCGTAGACTGTTGAAAATTCAACTTGGACTATTTCAAACAGAATCCAGCTTTGTGATCACATCCATCAACTCGCTGGTTAAAAACATTCCCAACATTTCTCACCAGCCACACCCCTTTGTACTACCCCTGTGCAAATTTCTAATGCAACTTCAATCCCAGCATACCATTGTCTTACCCAATATATCCACTTTGATCAAAAACCAAGTTCAACACTACTTAAGAAGCAAATCCACTGATTCGACTGGTGCCCAGCCTACAGCCAATGATATGCTTGAAAATTACTCCGCCATAAGTTCACCTGATCTCGTAACGATCCTCAGGAATAGAAATAAAACCATTCCTGAAACTTTGATCGGGATAGGCTATTTCTGGCATACAGTAGCTTTCAAAGCTATAGCACTGTAATGCCGATTTACAGATATCAGATATTCAGAGAATATTCAGCCCACAGGAGAACAGGTACAGTCAAGCCGTCAATAACATTAACGCCAGTCAGGCGGAACTCAAGGCAACAACAGTTAAAGAGACTAAAATTAGAATCCAAAAACAAGTTACAGAAAGAAGAGATGTTTTATTATCAGGAGCCAGGCACAATTTAAAGCTCACTGATAAGTGTTATCTTTTATCAGATATCAGTTATCTGCTCTGATAACGAAATCGGCACCACAGCACTAAGCAAAAATAACTCAGATTTAAATGAAATGGATCCAGCTTTAAGAAGAATCCAAGTACCAGTGTAAATTATACCCTCTGTTTACAGGAATTTTGGGGGTTAATATACTAAATGGCTCAACACAACAACAAAGAACCCATACTACAAACAAAAATATTCAAAATACAGTCCCAAATACATGGATTCACAAACAAAATGGGTTGTCCTTCAGTGTACACATGTTTACTATGTAAATCAGTGACAAATTAAACTCACACGCAGTGAGTCAAAACTCAATCCAAAAGCAAAGAACGATAGCAACTCAACATGTAAACAAAACCACTCAGTGTTGTGTGAAATGAAATGTAAACAATAATGATACCTAGCCATCCAAAATAAGGCATAGGATCCGAAAAAAAATTATAAAAACTTTTTTCTGGGTGGTTAAATATGGCCTAAAATCTAGGGAAATGGATGGAAATTAACTCAGTGGATCTAAAATGGGCTTTATAAAACCAAAACTAACTAATTAAGACATTAAATATCTATAAAAAGGTAGTTGAGTGGTGCAAATTCTGATTAAATAACCATGTCCAGATAAAAAATAAAAAATAAAAACCAGGGGTGTAAATTAATTAAACTCAATTTAGTATTTTATTTTATAGTAAAATGAAAGGGACAATCAACAGAGTGACAACACAGCTGGTGTGCACCATGGTTGAGGGTGTTCCCGCAAATCAAAAAATTGTGTCAGTGCAACACAAGTGCCAACTCCATAAGGAGACAGGAGAGCAGAGAATGTTGGTGAGGTTGAACAGATACAACAAACCATTCAAGCTGCACAGGGTGAAAGGGTACATAGTGTCAGGATTGACAATTCATTATCCCTAGAAACCTGGGCTCAAGGGCAGGATTTGAACCATGAACCTGAATTCCTGCAGGCCACTGGCCCCATGGACTGAGAGCCCACCCGTCCGTGTTTTGCTGAGATTGAGCCCCCGCAAGCTGAGGCCCCTGCTAAGTCCCAAAGCCAGAATACCAGTGCAGGCTCAACTATGGTAATGCCCAAGGAGGAGCTTCTCAAATTGCCTAATGGAGGCAGAGAAGGTGCCTCCGTGATCTTCATGAACTTGAAGTCCTCTCGGGTAACCAATCAAACTCAACTGCCAAAGAAAAACCCGGGCTTTAGGCCTGACCCTGTGACCACAGCCAAAAATCAAGAAAATCAAGTGACTAATTTGGACGTTCTGACCAATGAGAGAACACCCAGTCAAGGTGTCATTTCCCTGCTCCTGCACCTGGGCCTCCTGGCCACCCGCCCGCATTTTTCCCAATATTTTGATGAAGCCCTTATGGGAAATACTAAGTTTGGAGGCGGGATGCTATATATGCCTATAGATTCTGCGCTCAAACCTTATTGCAATTTTTGATTAAAGGTTATGTTATTTTGGCTCACACAGCTATTGCCCTATTTTTTATTTGCTATCTACCAATTCAGTTTGAGATCCCCTGCCCCTCCTGCCCCACTGCCTGCAGTTTTCTGTCCTCCTGGTTTACCCTTTGGACCCGTCCATTTCACTGACTACCCTCTGAAACCCAAATACAAGGACTACACCCCAGAAAAAATACTCAAACTTGACCCTTTGGCCTGCATACAATCTGCAGTTAGATACAATCAACAAGGCCCATAGATATTTTCAACACCCAAGTTGTTCAGAGGGAAATTCAACTATCTCCCTGCTTATGACCTGCCCATGGAACCGCCTGTTACCCCAAAACCTATGCCCGCTTCCTCACCTGACCTCCCAACCAACCATTCTGGCAAGCTGTTTGGGATTGTGTACATCACCCTCACAGGGGTGATTGACAGTATAATCCTGGCCGCCGGCCTGTGGTCCTGGGTGGGAAAGTCTGTCTCCTACCTTTTTAAGTTAGCTCACCTCTTGTGGTGGGCATTGCCTGCAAAAAACCCAGCCTGAGTTACCCCTGAAAACAACAGGCTGGCCACCCAAGACTGGATCCCTGACACATAGCATAAATCCAAGGGTTCAAAAGCTATACAGAAAGGCCATCAAGGTTGCCATGTCTAAAACAGTTAACAACAAGGAAATCAAGCTTACTTTCTTTGTGTTTGACCCCGTCTACTGCCAGGAAGCAGTCCCTGCAGCCATGATAAAGAAGTTTAAGCCTGTTATTGAAACTAGCTATAAGCCTTATATCAGTGAGGGTGACCAGAAAGACGTCAAAAAGTCCAAGTTTATAGATTTACAGAGGGACATCTGGTGTTAAAGAAGGTTGCAGCCTTCTACAACAGGGTGCATATGCCTTGTGTGCCAGTCACCAATCAGGATCCTGGCTCAACTGTACCAAAAAGGTCAACTCAAAGGGTTATTCCTGACATAAAGCGCCTGATTCTTATCAAATTAATACAGGAAACTGGGGACTTCAAGAAAGCCACAGGTATTATTAGAGTGGGTCCCAAATACACCAGTAAAACATCTAATGCATTTCTCAACATTGGGCAAGTCCTAAAAGCAGAGAAATCCATGCGCCTGTTAAGACTGCTCACCAAGGAGCACAAATGGACCATTGGTCAGTAGATCAACCAAGACTGTCATCTTAAACTAGCAAATATACAGTCAATGATTGTCGTGTTCTGAGGCGCGGCACAGATACACAACGGGAAATCCTAACCTTAGGATTGGATTTGTACTAAGTCCTGGTTAGATGGTGTTATAACTGAGTTTTCAGACTCGCCTGCTAATGTATCTTACAATACACAGGGGGCGCTCAATGAGCTGCCCCTTGATGTATCTAACAACATGAACCAATCTGATGGCAATATCAAATGGCAGGTACTTCATCCTAATTAGGAGTGTTACCAATTTGACTTGCTGATCCCCGCACAAGTTATTCCTTGGCTTTGAACCTTACATGGAACTCCCCACTATGCCACCCCCTTGTGGCCTTGTGGCTTTCCCCATATGGTATATTAATCACAATATTCTACAATAAACAATACCTTATTCTTATTATTCTGTCCTTTCTATTGAACTGTTGTCTTCCCCAATTCCAAATACTTAATCCTCATTGGTTTAGTTGCAACAGTGGTAGCAGTGATAGGTTGACAACCTACCTAAAACAAAATTCCCCCAAGAAAGGACGGAGTACAGGCTGTATGGCTACTCCCCAACAAGAAACTTTCTCTGCCAATCCCCTAGGGGGACATCCCTGACAGATATGTCATCTATCAAGACCAGCTAGTCCTCACAAGCGTGTACAATTGGCTCCGCCTCGGGCAGCGTGATGCCAGTGTCACCCCGCCCCAGTCAGACCTGTCCCAATGCATGCTCAACCTTCATCCAGAATCCTTTGCGGGTGGCGTCAAAGGGGCCGACATTGTCAGTTAGCTCCAATCTACTGAAGCCTGCCTCTGTATCTGCCAGGTCCCTGAGCCCATGTGGGCCGCTGTCGTAAATTGCGCTATTAATGCTATTTTGATTTGGCCTTCAAATATTGATAGTTGCGAAGATTTGACTGGTTTTGCCTTCAAGTTCAGAAATTCCTTGCCTTCCGCAAATGGGTCTGGTTCAATATCCACCCATTATGGATCATCATACCTGTCTGTGGTTGATCCTGGTATGACCTCATCCCAGTGTGACCCCCTCAGCCACTCTGTCTTCCTATTGAGTGATCACCGTCCTTTGTCTACTATTTAAAGTAGAATCTTCCTTCCCAATAAAGTTTAAGGTTATCCACATTTGTGTTGGCTTTTATAATCTTCAAGCTTTTCCTGTCCTTTCTGCCAAAAGGACTTTTACATCTTTTTTCCAGGAAATTAAGGTATGTGCCCTTAATTTTGCCCTGAAGGCTAGCCCAAGGCTAGCTTTGAACCTCAAATCTTTCGTATTAAAGATTTCCTGCTGTGTCCTCCAGGATATTGTCCCCTGGAGCTGAACACAACAAAATGGTGCTCACTACAGGGGCTGCAAGCCCCTTGGTTACCCTGTTCCCACACACATTCTCTGGTCCCTCTACCTTTGTTTCCAAAGTACCAGACCAACCTAAAGTTTCTAGTCCTCCGCTAGAAGAAGACATCACCAATGCTCCTGCAAATCCTATGGTATTGGTGCTGTCTCCTGGGCCCTTGTGGGCCCCCCTTCCTGCTTTCTCTCTCAAATATGAGCAAGCCCGTGCTGCCGCCCGCTCCCTTCTCCACTCTGGAACAGTAGCCATGCACTCTATCCCTGGCCTTTGTCCTGGGTACGCCTCCAAAGACCTGTACTCCTTCCTTTTGGACTTTGGTCTCCCTCCCGTGTTGATGGAATCCATGGATACTATTGGCGTATTGGTCAACCAGTTCATCCAACCTGCCCTGGTTCACCATCAACTTGCCTTGGGGTCTCAAAATCAACTATTAGATGCCGTAGCCTCCGCCGTCTCAAACGACCACTCTCAAAATATGGCCTACCAAGAATGATCACACAGTCTCTTTGCTTGTATTTCTGACAACCAGCACAATTTTTTGGCGTCCCAGAAGTATTTAACCGCCTCCCTGAACTCCCTTTGTTCCTCGCTCCCTGGATAAATAAAAAGATTGATTATGTGAGTTGGATGAACATCAGGCAGACTGGCTTGAGCAAATTGAGGCTTTTCTGTTGAACCATCGACAGGACTTTGAGACTCTGGTTAGTGAACTCAATCAATTCAGAGAGCATGTCAACTCGCAACTCAAATTGATAGGAGCTCACGTCAATACTTGGGGCCGCCACCTGCAGCATCAATACGGTCTCAATAAGGCTGCACTAGGTGACACTCTATACCAGGCTCAAAATTATGTGGATGACAGGGTAGCGTCTATTGAGGTGACTCCTCCCGCTCCTCCTGTTGGGACCCCATCTGATTTCAAAACCAAAGTATAGGAGGCCATTGCCGAGCTCAAGGCTACCAATCAACACCAAGCTTCTATGCAGAACCCCCCTCCAGTCAAACCTATGCCTGACCCTTGTATTGCCTCCCTCACTTATCAGGTGGCTACTTGTGAGGTGAAATTGAGTACTTAAGACAGTGCCTCTCTAATTCTGGGGATTTGTCATCTGAGTCTGAAGATGAAGAGGAAGGTGAAGTTGTTAATACTCACACTCATGACAATCATGGTTGTTGCCCTGGTCTAGAAGGTCAACCCCGGGTCCACTGTGCACGTGCTCTAGATCAACTTGCCGAAGTGACAAATGATGTAGCTGATAGGCAAGACACATTGGAAAGAGAGATCCAAAACCTCTCCCTCTTTACAGAGACCCTAAATGGACAAGTCTCCCCTTTGGTTGCTCAGACCACCTCCCTGGCTACCCGTGTCAATGGGATTGCTGGCACCTTAGCAGTA
Organism: Entomophthora muscae; assembly: GCA_014839935.2. NCBI lineage: Eukaryota > Fungi > Entomophthoromycota > Entomophthoromycetes > Entomophthorales > Entomophthoraceae > Entomophthora > Entomophthora muscae. Next base: position 321,687 of record QTSX02002163.1, read on the forward strand.
CAACAAATCAAGATTGATAAATTTGGGACTGCTGCCGCCACTGCCCAAGACATTAGTGGGCAAAACAGCTCTACCCTGGACACTTTAGAGGAAAGCCTTTGACTCCTCTGGGCTAGACAACCTGCTTCTGAATCTGAGTTTGAAGGCAATCCTCATATTAATTTCCTCAACCCTGGTGAAAACAGCCAGTCCTTGTTCTCCTCTATTGACCCAAACTATAAGCCAACCTTCAAACAGATATTTGATCCCAAAACCTCTACCATTGCTGCTTTTCTGACCATTTACAAAACTGCAATGTGTAGGTTTACCAACAAACTCAAGAAGGAACACATCCTTATCTGCCTCCATCCCACTTTCCAGGAAGTTGTGGTCCCCAAGCTCCCGTCTATTGTCACTTGGGAGGATATGAATTGCCTCCTTATTGAAGAGTTTGGAGGAGATCTCAGCTTGGAAGTCAAGAAAGATGCATTTATGCACATTGCTTTCAAACCCAAGGAAACCCTAGCCAAGTTTGCAGATTGTTTCTACATTGAAGGCCAGCAGTTAATTACTAGTTGACAGTTAACTCCCCGGAAAGCCTACACGGCTTGTTCAAATGCTTTGAAGGTGAATCAACTTCTAGGCCTACACTTTAAGACACAAGGCTTTGCTCCCTTCCATGAAGAGTATTAAGATGCTCTTGCAAGACATGCATTTGACCTATGGGGGTGCTGTGGTGCGTGAAAGTAAAGCCAGTAATGCTGGGACTACCTCTCGTACGCCACACATTATGACTCTGGGTAATAGTGGACAGGCTGTCGTGAATAACAGCATTCACCATGTTTTGATTTCGCCTTTGTTGGGCCATTTTGAGGAAAAATCTCTTGCTTTTGTGTTTGATTCTTGAAATGAACTGGCTTCTGCTTCAGGAAGTATGATTGTTTGGCTTTCTGACTCTGCGCAACTCACTTGCCCCACTCATGCTTGTGGCAAGTGATCCTACCGTCCTGGTAGTGTTTTGTGGTATTCCTAACCACTATATATTCCATTTCACATTCACCAATAAAATTAAAGTTCTATTCACATTTTTGTCTTTGTGTCTTCTGTACTTCTGCGCCTCTCTCTAGCCACAACTAGTAGAGATTATTATTTCAGGGCCGCAAGGTAAACACTATTGCCTTCCCTGTCATCTAACCAAGACTTAGTACAAATCCAATCCTAAGGTTAGGATTCCCCGTTGTGTGTCTGTGCCGCACCTCAGAACACAAAAAATGGTGCTCACTACAGGGGCTGTAAGCCCCTCAGTTATCCCTTTTGCATCTACGTTTGAAGGTCCCTTGCCTCCGCCTATTTGGGAGTCAACCTTGCCTGAAATCACCAGCCCTCCTATTGAGGAAGACATCACTGACCCGCCTATTGTCCCTACTATACTTAACCTTGGGAATGGTCCCTGCTTAGTTGCTTACCCTATGGGTACCCCTGACTTGGAACAAGTCATGGCAATAGCCCTTGGGATAGCTCAGGACGGGGCCATCCCTTGCCTTCAGTTACAGTTTAGCTGTGCCAAATACTATGAGTTAATTGTGGCCCCTCAGTTTCCACAACATCTCCTCTCAGCAGCTGGCTCCGCTGATCACCTGCTGTCATCCTTTGTACAGCCCGCCTTGGCCCATCACCAGATGGTGTTGGGACTCCACGTTCAAGAAATCTTGTCTCTACAAGCAGCTGTTACCCATCATTGGGACCAGTTTGCTGCCTACCAACAATGGCTTCATTCCCTGTTCTCCCTGATATCCAACAATCAGCGTGATTTGATCACCTCTCAAACACGTTTAGTCAATTCCATTGAGAAAATCTGCAAGTCCATCCCTGAGTATGTTAGGGAGCAACTACATGAGTTTCACCAGTTAGAACAACCCTGGCGCACTCAAGTAGACTCCACCCTAAACGCTTATCTCTCTGATTTTGAGTGTCTAGTGCAACAGCTCAATGCATTCAGTGTCTATTCCTTTGAGCAGTTGCAACAGGTAGCTGACCTTGCTGCCCAAGGTCTAAATGAGCTTGGTGCGGAATTCGATCAAGAAAGAGCTGCCACTGCCGCCGCTATTGCCAAACTTCAGAATCAGGTGAATGAGCTGTCCTCTCCCAAACCTGATGCTCCGCCTTCTCCTCCTGCTGATGATCTGGTGGAAAGAGAGCAAAGAATCTGGGAGGCCATCCGGGAATTACATGCTTCCACTTGTAGCCAAGGACGTCCTACTGAAATGCCTCAACCTGATCCCCAGGTCCTTGCGCTGACTGCTCAGGTTGCTGAACTACAGCAAGAAGTTGCTGCTTTATGTGAGGTAGTGACGGCCGCTGCTAGTCCACACAGGGTTAACAAGGAAGATGGATGTTGTCCTGGTTTGGATGGGGCTCCTTGAATCCACTGCGCTAGGGAGTTGATTACCCTAGCTAATGAGAAGGACCATTTGAAACAAGTCCAGACTGAGTTATACAGAGACGTACAGGAGATGAATGAGCTGATTGACTCGGTAAACAACAGGTTCACCCCTTGCCTATCAGTGGGGCCATTCCTTACTTTACAACTGGCTGAACTCTCCACAGTTGTCACTACCCAAGGACAACGCCTAGAGGTGACTAAACAACAGACCGCTCTAGCCAACTCTACGGGCGCCAGAACCACCAAGACTCTGACAACCCTTGAAGAAAGTGTTCAACAACTGTGGGCTAGACAACCCCCCTCCAAATCTGAAGCTGAGTCCTCCTCGCGCATAAATGTACTCAATAGCAACAATGGTGGTCCAACTCCTGAGGCACACTTCAAGCCTACTTTTAAGCAAGTGTTTGATCCTAAAACCTCAACTATTGCAGCCTTCTTAACTATTTACGAGACTGCTATGAGACAAGCATCAGATGAAGTTAAGAAAGAACATATTCTGACTTTCCTACACCTGACCTGTCAGGAGGTAGTTGTTCCAGAGCTGCCCTCCATTGAGACCTGGGAGGACATGAAACAACTCTTGATTGACAAGTTTGGTGGTGATCTTAGCCTGGAGGTGAAAAAGGATGCTTTCATGCACATATCCTTCAAGCCCAAAGAGACATTAGCTGAATTTGCCGACAGATTTTACATGGAGGGACAACAGTTAATAACAAGCAGACAATTGACGGCGCATGAAGCATATATGGCCTGCGCCCAGGCCCTCAAGGTGAATCAACTCCTATGCCTCCATTTCAAGGCCCACAAGGCTATGCTGTCCTCCATGAAAAGCATAAAAACACTGCTCCAAGATATGCATCTTACCCATTCTGGGGCAGTTGTTTGGGAAAGTTGCGCCGCTTCCAACTCTGGCTCCTCTTCTTGCGGCCTTCATATCCTCACTATGAACTCCCAGACTCCTCCTTGACGTCAGGGTTGCCACAACTGTGGTCAGATAGGCCACCACTCTTGCGTCTGCACCAATCCACGGGTTGAAGGAGCTGATCCCAAGGATCAGTTGGGAAAAGAACAGTCAACCTAGAGGCAGAGACGCTCTCGGTTGACAATTCTTCCCAGTCTCCTCCTACACCCCCGCCTGCTACTGACTCTGAGCCTGCTGATGATGAAGCACCTCCTATCCTCCTCCTGTTCCATGACATTTCTGAAAATTCTGATGTGGATGAATCTGATGTGGAAGACCATGATGCATACAGGTATTCTGTTCTTGCCATCCCTGAGACTATTGCCGTTCCCTACAAGCTACAATCTGGGAAGACTACAACAACCACCAAGCCCTTGTCTGAGGCCAAAGCAGTTGTCTCCTGCCCCTATCTTACTCAGGCAAAACGGTCCCCTGTATTAGTGAAATCATCAGAGGAAGCCGCTGAAGTTGCAGACGCTGTTTTCAAGAATGTATCTGTCTCACTCCCTCTCCAAACTGTATATAAGGAGTTTCTGGGACTACAATGCATGATTGAGAAATGGGACAAGGAACTAGCTGAGGCACAGGATATCTTGGCTGTTCTGCCACCCTTTGGACGCACCACCACCTGAGTAGAGATATCTATCCAAAAGGTCAAGATCAAAGCTGTCCTGGATACTGGTTCTCCTGTCAATGTTGTTTCTTCTAAACTGATGAAGAAACTTAAGCTGGCCCCTGATCTCAACTACCATCAATCCTATGGCACCACTGGTCTCTCCATGACTCGCGCCATTGGTGCATACTCTGCCTTACCAATGCAATTTGGTAAACTCCTGTTGGCTGCGCCAGCTGTTGTTCTAGAAAATGAGAGCTATGACCTTTTGGTTGGTACCCAATTCCTTCAGGAATATAATGGGATCATCAACCTAAAGGATGGCTATCTTTCTATCCTAGGGTACAAAGTCCCTCTGATCTTTGAGGAGCCCATCAAAGTTCCTGGTAAACGGTTGAAGACATGTACTCTGGAGTACCCCACTGGGGTTTTCTCCCTAAAATATCAAACCCATTCCACCAACATGAAGTGTCCTCCCATGGCTTGTCCTGCAACTGAGGGAATCCCTCTCATGGCCATGTCTGCTATCACTATCCCCCCAGGCTCTCAGGCTATCATAGACTCACAGATATCATATGAACTACCTGAACAGACTTTCTTAGAGCTGTACTCCCCTCCTTTGCTGGGGCGTAACGAGCCTTACCTTTGTCCTGGAATTCTAGACGTTTCCCACAAGGATCCCGTTCAATTACTAGTTGCCAACCTTACCGCGCTTCCTATGACTGTATCCAGAGGACAGGTTGTTGGTTACAGAAAGTTGTTAAATGCCCCTGACGTCTTGTCCCTTCACCCTTTTGGAACGTTTCAAGACTTTAACCTACCCAAAGACAAGCCTCAAGTCCTATCTCTGTTCACTGCCCAAGACTTCCCTCAGTTGTCCCTGGTACAACAGAAAGAGGTGCTTGATTTACTAGACCAATTCTCAGACATCTTTGCTAAAGATAGCACTGATTATGGGCTGGCCAAAGGTGTGATTCATCAGATTGACACAGGAGATGCTCCTCCCTTTTGTGCCAAGCCATACCGCCACAGCCAAGTGGAAGATGCACAGGTTTCTAAGGAGCTCAAACAACTGCTGGACGCTGGACTGCTAGCTCCCTCTCAGAGTCCCTGGGCTTCTCCTCTGCTCATCTTAAAGAAAAAGAATGGTGGACACCGGATTGTGATGGACTATTGAAGGTTGAATTCTCTAACCAAGAAAGATTCCTATCCCTTACCACGCATTGATGACGCCCTTTGACGCCTTGGAGGTTCTAAGTTTTTCTCTGCCATGGATTTGGCGTCTGGCTACTGGCAAGTTGACCTCTCTCCTGAAGACCGTCAGAAGGCTGCACTCATCACATCAGAAGGATTGTTTGAACCTACTTGCATGCCGCAAGGGCTCTGTAATGCCCCGGCAACTTTCCAGAGGGCCATGGACTCCATCCTGCGTGACTTGAAGTTGTCGTGTGTCTTAGTCTATCTAGATGATATAACAGTCTTCAGCGCAACTTTCACTGATCACCTAGCCCATCTTAAAGAGGTGTTCATAAAGATCCAAGAAGCTGGCCTCAAGTTAAAGCCTTCTAAGTGTGCTTTCTTCAAAGAACGCCTTGAATTCCTGGGCCATGAAGTAACCCAAACAGGAATTTGTCCAATGACCAAGAAGGTTGAAGCCATTGACAAAATGCTTCCACCCACCAACCTCCAAGAAGTACAAGTCTTTCTGGGCATGATGGGTTACTATAGACAATTCATCCCTGATTTTGCTGATACTAGTGAACCCCTGGTCCAACTATTGCGTAATGTCCCCTTCAAATGGACCGCCAGTCAACAGCAAGCCTTTGAGACTCTAAAACAGAAACTCAAAGAAGCACCCATTTTAGTGTACCCCAATTACAATAAGGAATTCATCTTGTACACTGATGCTAGTGACCTTGCTATTGGGGCTATCTTGGCTCAACTTGACAATGAAGGTGTGGACCACCCTGTAGCCTATACTTCCCGTGTGCTGAATAAGCATGAGAAGAATTATAGTGTTACAGAGAAGGAATGCCTTGCTGTGCTGCATGCAGTCAAACAATTCCGTCACTATGTGTATGGTACCCATTTCACTGTTGTCACTGACCACTCTTTGCTCAAATGGTTACAACAACTTAAGGAGCCTGAAGGACGCTTAGCCAGATGGGTCTCTCTGCCTGCAAGGTTATGACTTCACTGTGCTCCATTGCCCCGGGATTCAACATCAGAACGCTGACAGGCTATCCCAAATGCCCATCCTTGCCCTACATCCTGCTGAGGCAGACCGCCTGTACGAGCTAATTGGCTACCCTTCTTCCTGGGAAAGTGAGACAGAAGAGGTTTGACTTTCCTTGACCAAATTGTCTGAAGATACCCTCATACGCAACAACCAACTCTTCAAGAAGGTGCGGGGTCAATATCTGCCATACGTGCATCCCAGTCTTTGTCTCTCTTTGGTGTCACAAGCTCATAAAGAAACTGGCCATGGAGGCATAGCCAAGACCTTTGACTGGCTTCAGAAGAATTACTTCTGGGAGAATCTTTGCCTGTTGATCCCAGATGTCATAGCTAGTTGCCATGACTGCCAACTCCAGAGGCCCTGAGCTGCTTCTCACGAGTTCAAATTGGTTCCCCCTCAACACACATTTCATACTGTCAGCATTGATGCTGTAGGTCCTCTCCCCCGCTCACGCTCCAGATGCTGCTTTATCCTGATTGCCGTTGACCACTTTAGCAAGTGGGTAGAAGCTCGCCCTACTAAAGACATCACTGCTAAGACTACTGCTGCCTTCCTGCTGCAGGATGTTTTCTACTGCCATGGCTGTCCTCAAGTGCTGTTGTCAGACAACGGAACCAACTTCAATGCCAAACTTTTAACCTCTGTTGTTGAAGCTCTAGGAACTCACCAGTTCTTCTCTGCCCCCTATAATCCTTCCACTAATGGGGCAGTTGAACGTGCCAACTTGACACTGGTTTCTATCATGAGGAAACTCACCTACTCTGACGCTGCCAATTGGGATCTATACTTACCTGCTGCCCTCTTTGCCTATTGTCTGAGCAGACATTGGGTCACAGGGTATTCCCCTTGCCTATTGTCTGAGCAGACATTGGGTCACAGGGTATTCCCCCTTTGCCATGTTGTATGGGCGTGAAGCCACCACTCTGTTACTCTTGGGGGTTCCCCTACTCTCCTCTGATAAGGCCATGAACCCTGACAACCACATCAAAGACTTAGTCAACCGCATCATTGATATACAGGCCACTGCCTACACTTCTGCATATAAGACTAAGATGCTCAAGCTCTCTCCTGACAACGCTGGGCGCTCCCCCTTGCCTGAGTTTGCTGTTGGTGACCATGTCCTATACTATCAACACTGTGTGGGTGGGCGCACACACAAACTGGACTCCCTATGGATTGGCCCTTTAGAGGTGACTTTCAAACAAGGATCTGAGTACACTGTAAAGCTCCTCTCCAGTGGTCGCCCTTTTGCTCGTGTACACGCCAAGTTTCTCCGCAAGTATCACCCCCCAAAGGCCAATCTAGAGGGGGGCAATGTTGTGAATAACGGCATTCACCATGTTTTGATTTCGCCTTTGTTGGGCCATTTTGAGGACAAATCTCTTGCTTTTGTGTTTGACTCTTGAAATGAACTGGCTTCTGCTTCAGGAAGTATGATTGTTTGGCTTCCTGACTCTGCGCAACTCACTTGCCCCACTAATGCTTGTGGCAAGTGATCCTACTGTCCTGGTAGTGTTTTGTGGTATTCCTAACCACTATATATTCCATTTCACATTCACCAATAAAATTAAAGTTCTATTCACATTTTTGTCTTTGTGTCTTCTGTACTTCTGCGCCTCTCTCTAGCCACAACTAGTAGAGATTATTCTTCCAGGGCCACAAGGTAAACATTATTGCCTTCCCTGTCATCTAACCAAGACTTAGTACAAATCCAATCCTAAGGTTAGGATTCCCTGTTGTGTGTCTTTGCTGCACCTCAGAACACAACACAGGCTAAGAGACAAGGCTGCCATAACTGTGGCCAGATTGGACACCACTTGCACTAATCCCTGGGTAGAAGGTTGCAATCCCAAGGAGCAGGCGGGAAAAGAGAGGTCAGCTTATAGATGGAGACACCCTCTGCTGACCAATCTCCCCCGTCTCCACCTGATCCTCCTTCTGATGAGGAAACTCCCTCCTCTTCTGGCCCAACTATCCTTCATCTGTTTCACAAGCTTTCCAGTGATTCAGAGCCTGAAGATTCCAATAGTGAAGACTCTGATAGTTATGGCTATTCTGTCCTGGCTGTCCCAAAAACCATCTCTGTACCATACAAACTTTGCTCTGGAAAGACTACTACCACTTCCCAAGTACCTACAAGTGAAGCTAAGTCCATGGTGGCTCGCCCTTACCTAGCCCAAGCCCACCAACCTCCTGTCTTGGTTGACTCTTCTGAGGAAGCAGCCAAGCTAGCTGAAGCTCTTTTCACAACATGACTGTATCTCTCCTACTACAGACTGTATATAAGGAAATTCCTGCCTTAAGGTGCATGTTAGCAAAATGGGAAAAAGAGCTAGAGGCTGCACAAGACGTGTTGGCCGTCTTACCACCCTTTGGGAAAGATACAACCTGCGTGGAAGTATTGATTCAAAAGGTTAAGATCAAAGCCATCTTGGACACGGGTTCCCCAGTCAACGTGGTATCTTCCAAGCTAATAAAGAAACTTAAGTTGGCCCCTGACCTCAACTACACGCAGTTGTATGGCACAGCTGGCATGGCCCAAATTTGAGCCATTGGTGCCTACTCCACTCTACCCATAAGGTTTGGGAAACTCCTTATTGCTTCCCCCGCTGTGGTCCTAGAGAACAAAAGCTATGACCTCTTGGTTGGTACTCAATTCCTCCAAGAATATAATGGAATTTTAAACTTACAAGATGGATACCTTTTGCTCTTGGGATATGAGGTTCCTTTGATATTTGAGGAATCCCTGCGTCTTACAGGAAAACGTCTTAAAACTTGCGTGTTTGAGTACCCTACGGGTATCTTCTCACTCAAGTATAGGAATCACTCCTCCAATATGTGTAACCCTCCTCCTTCTTGCCCTGCAGAAGAAGGGGTACCCCTGCTAGCGCCAGCTGCTATCACCATCCCCCCGGGCTCTCAAGTGGTAATTGATTCCCAGATTTCCTATGAGCTACCTGAAAAGTCTTTCTTGGAACTTTACTCACCTGAATCCTTAAGTTGTACTGAGCCTCACCTGTGTCCTGGGATTTTAGACCAAACCCACAAAGAGCCCATATAATTACTGCTTGCTAACCTGACGGCCCTGCCTATGCAAGTAACCAGAGGCCAGGTTGAGGTCATGGTCAAATACTTGGGGCAGAACAAGTATCCTCCCTCTACCCCTTTGGAATTTTTAGTGATTTTAACCTACCTGAAGATGATCCTCAAGTTCTCTCCTTGTTTACAGCTGCTTATTTCCCCCAACTGTCTCCTGTTCAACAAAAAGACGTGTTGGACCTGCTCAATCAGTTCAGTGACATCTTTGCCTCTGGACCTACGGACTATGGCCTAGCTAAAGGAGTCATCCATCAGATTATTACTGGGGATGCGCCCCCTTTTTGTGCCAAACCATACCGCCGTAGCAGGGTGGAAGATGCCCAAGTGTCTAAAGAACTCAAGCAACTTCTGGACGCTGGGTTACTGGCTCCATCCCAAAGTCCTTGGGCTTTCCTGCTACTGATCCTTAAGAAGAAAGATGGGAGACACCACATTATAATGGACTATTACCGTCTGAACTTGCTCACTAAAAAAGATTTTTACCCCTTGCCCAGAATTGACAATGCTCTCAGACGGCTGGGTGGTTCCAAGTTTTTCTCCGCCATGGATCTAGCTTTGGGATACTGGCAGGTTGACTTATCCCCTGAGGACCAAGAAAAGGCTGCACTTATTACTTCAGAAGGCCTATTTGAACCCACTTGTATGCCCCAAGGACTATGCAATGCCCCTGCCACATTTCAAAGGGCTATGGACTCCACCTTACAATACCTAAAGCTCTCTTGTGTCCTCGTGTACCTTGATGATATCACCGTATTCAGCGCTACCTTTACCAATCACTTGGAACACCTCAAGGCTGTCTTAATCAAAATTTGTGAGGCTGGCTTGAAACTCAAACCCTCCAAGTGCTCCTTCTTCAAGGAACGTCTTGAGTTCCTAGGGCATGAAGTCACTCAAACTGGAATCTGCCCTATGAACAATAAGGTGGAAGCCATTGACAAGATGCTACCTCCCACAAATCTTTGAGAGGTTCAAGTATTCCTTGGTATGATGGGCTACTACCGACAGTTCATCCCTGACTTTGCTGAACTGAGTGAACCCCTCGTCCAACTGCTTTGCAACGTCCCCTTTGAATGGACTGATAGCCAACAACAAGCATTCAAAGCCCTGAAGGCCAAACTCAAGGAGGCTCCTGTCTTAGTCTATCCTGATTATGATAAAGAGTTCATCTTGTATACTGACGCTAGTGGAGTAGCTGTGGGTGCTATCCTTGCCCAACTCAACAATGAAGGTGTAGATTGACCGGTAGCCTACTCATCAAGAGTCCTCAACAAGCACAAGAAGAATTACAGTGTCACCGAGAAGGAATGTCTGGCGGTGCTGCATGCGGTGAAACAGTTTTGGCATTACATCTATGGAACCCACTTCACAGTAGTCACCAACCACTCCTCCCTCAAATGGCTACAACAGCTAAAGGAACCTGAAGGTCGGTTAGCGTGTTGGGCTCTACGTTTACAAGGGTATGATTTCACTGTGATACACCGTCCTGGGGCCCAACATCAGAATGCTGATGACCTGTCAAGAATGCCAATCCTAGCTATCCGCCCTGCTGACGCAGATCAATTATATGAACTAATAAGGTACCCTGACTCTTGGACCACTGAGCTAGAAGACATCCGCTTGGCACTACAGACCCTATTTAAGGACACTATAATTTGTGATAGACAGCTCTTCAAAAAGGTCAACAATGCCTACCTACCCTACGTTTGCCCTAGCATGAGGATAGCCATTATCCTCCAAGCGCATATTAACACTGGCCATGGAGGCATAGCAAAGACTCATGACTGGTTGTGCAAAAATTTCTATTGGGAGAACATGTGCATCCTGATCCCTGATGTCCTCGCCTCCTGTCATTCCTGTCAGCTCCAACACCCTCGCCTGTCCCAACACCAGTTCAAGCTCATCCCTCCAAAGTATGCCTTCCACACGGTGAGTATTGATGCTTTTGGGCCTTTCCCTTGGTCTAGGTTGGGATGTTGGTATATCTTAGTCACCATAGACCATTTAAGCAAATGAGTTGAGGCCAGAGCAACAAAAGATATAACTGCTAAGACCACAGCTACTTTCTTGCTGCAAGACATTTTCTATTGAAATGGCTGTCCTCAAGTCCTGCTTTCTGAAAATGGTACCAACTTTAATGCTTGCCTCATCACCTCTATTGTCAAAGCTATGAGAACCCACCAATTGTTCTCCGCACCATATAATCCCTCAATCAATGGAACTGTTGAATGAGCAAACTCCACCCTTGTGTCCATAATGAGGAAGCTCACGCTCTCTGACACTGCCAATTGGGATATGTTCCTCCCTGCTGCTCTCTTTGCTTACCAACTCAGTAGACATTGAGTGACTGGTCAGTCCCCTTTTGCCATGCTTTATGGACATGAGACCACTACCCCCTCAATCTTGGGACCCCCTTTGATTGTGTATGATACATATGCAAATCCTGAAACCCACGTGAAAGACCTAACCAACCGTATCATTGACATCCAGGCAACCGCCTACTCCGCTGCTTATAAGGTTAAGGCCTTGGAGCTCTCCATCCAATGCTGCTAGAGCCCCCCTTCCCAAATACCAAGTAGGTGATCTTGTTCTCTACTACCAGAATTGTACAGGTGATAGGGCTCACAAGCTGGATTCCCTATGGGTTGGGCCCTGTGAGGTCACTTTCAAGAAGGGCTTCAAGTACACTGTGAAGCTACTATCTTCTGGCTGTCCCTTTGCCTGCGTCCACTCCAAATTCCTTTGCAAGTATCAACTCCCTCCGTCCAATCTTGAGGGGGGAGATGTTGTAAATTGTGCTATTAATGCTATTTTGATTTGGCCTTCAGATATTGATAGTTGCAAAGATTTGACTGGTTTTGCCTTCAAGTTTGGAAATTCTTTGCCTTCCACAAATGGGTCTGGTTCAATATCCACCCATTCCGGATTATCATACCTGTCTGTGGTTGATCCTGGTATGACCTCATTCCAGTGTGACCCCCTCAGCCACTCTGTCTTCCTATTGAGTGATCACCGTCCTTTGTCTACTATTTAAAGTAGAATCTTCCTTCCCAATAAAGTTTAAGTTTATCCACATTTGTGTTGGCTTTTATTAATCTTCAAGCTTTTCCTGTCCTTTCTGCCAAAAGGAAATTTACATCTTGTTTTCCAGGAAATTAAGGTATATGCCCTTAATTTTGCCCTGAAGGCTAACCCAAGGCTAGCTTCAAACCTCAAATCTTTTGTATTAAAGATTTCCCGCTGTGTCCTCCAGGATGTCGTCCCCTGGAGCCAAACACGACAGTTGCCACTGCATCTTGCTGCCTCACATGGCCTGCTGCTGTGTGGTTCATTAACTGGGCCAGTCAGGAACTCAACGTTACCTGGGCGGTGTTCCAAGACACCGCAAAGTCCTGCTATAGCAAAACCTTCTCCCCATTGTTGTGGGGACTCCTCTTCTAGCAATCAAACAAACTGGATCTGTTCCTGAGTACCTTGCTGCCTGGCAACAAGCTCTTGATGCCGCCCCCATAGCTGTTACTGACGGAAATGCAATGCTACTCACTCTCATCATCAATGGATTAAAACCCCATATCTGCAAGTGGGTCCCTGTAGGTTGCTGCACCTCCATTGATAACTGCTACAAGGCCATTGTGGAGGCCAACAATCAGGCTTCAATGGGCTTCTGCTGTACCAGTGACACTCCATCCCAACCTTGTACAACACCTGGCAATGGCCACAATCAAGTGGGCTGCCGCCAGCCCTGTCAGCAGGATAATGTGACTAAACGCCCCTGCAAGGGGGAGCTCCAGCTAGCACATATTGAGAATCATAGAAAAGCCTGGGGGTTGTAGCAACAAGAGGCCTTGTAACCCCACCTGATCCATCCTCTCAATCCTTGCTTGCAAGAACCCCTGTGACTACAACATTCATGAAGTCAAAACCCTGAACGTCTTCCAAGTCCACAGTGACAACCCTGTACTACAAGCAAGCCACTCCTCAAATAAAGTAACCCACTTATCCTATCCCTTTTTTCCCATGAGAACACCCACAAATTACTGATAGATACCGGGGCAAACCACACTATGGTGGACCAGGCATTTGCAGACTCTCAACAACTGGACCAAGTGCCAAGCAGGTTCAAGGCAGTACAAGTAGCTGACTCCTGTAGAGTTGCAATTACCCATGAGATGGTACCCTTCTCTGTGAGGATGGGGAACATCCAGGTTAAGCTCTCTGGGCCAATCATGGCAGGGCTCAGCCACAACGTAATTGCTGGCCTCAACTGGCTTTGGCACAACTGTCCCTACATTGACTGGGATATCTCTGTTATCACCCTCAATAGAAATGGGGTGGGGTTCCAGATCTACCCTGTGGAAATGAGCAAGTTACTCCAAAATACTGTGTTTGTTAGGATAACCAAGACAGGACTGTACAACTTCAAGGGGGGAAACTAGACTTCAACCAATGTTCAGTTAAAGTTATCTGCGCTGAACCATCTGCAGTCCCTCCCTTGACCACCTCACCACCTCCCGCGCTTTCTGCGCTCCTCAAGGAGTACAAGGATGTGTTCAGCAAGATACTTGAACAACTACCTCCTCCCCAGGAGATCCAGCACGCTGTAAAACTTCAAGGATTGTTACCTAAAGCATAACCATTATACTGTCTTACACCAAAGGAAGATGAGACCCTCTGCCAGCACCTTGTGGACGCGCTTGATAAGGGCTTCATTTGCCCCTCGCTCTCTCCATACGGGGTGGCTGTCTTCTTTGTAGCCAAGAAGGTCAGGTCCTTTGCCTGGTCACAGACTACCGCACCCTAAATGAGGTGAATGTTAAGAATAAGTACCCCCTTCTGCTGATTGACAACCTTTTTGATACACTTGCAGGTACAAAGGTCTTTAGCAAGATCAATCTCACTGCGGGGTACAACAAGGTCTGCATTGCACCAGGGGATGAGGCAAAAACTGCCTTCTGCACGTGCTACGGGTTGTTTTAGTGTCAGGTCATGAACTTTGGGATGACCAACGCTCCTTCCACCTTTGTCATGTTGATAAACAAAGCATTTGAGGAACTGATTGGAAAATGTGTGGTTTTGTACCTTGACAACATTATTGTCTTCAGTCAAGATCAAACCACACACCTCCAACACCTCTGTGCTGTCCTCAACACCTTTTGGAAAAATCAGCTAAAAGCTAAACTCTCCAAATGCAAGTTATTCAAGTTGGAGCTGCTATTCCTTGGGCACACCATCTCTTCCCAAGGGATAAATCCCAACCCTGCCAAAATCAAGGCAATCACCAGCATGCCGTCCCCCACTGATGTGGGCCAGGTACAGACATTCTTAGGCATGGTTGCCTATGTGTGCAAGTTCATTCCCAATTGCGAGGAACTAATTGCGCCTCTCACTGAACTCCTAAACACTAAGCAGCGCTTCCACTGGACCCCCGTCAGAGATCAAGCCTTTGAGTTGTTGAAGAAAAGACTCACAACAGCACTAGTACTGCAGTTTCCCAATCAAACCTGTCAGTACAAACTCAAGACCAATGCCTCTGATAGGGCCATAGGGGGTGTGCTAAGGGTAGAAACTAACAATGTCATCTTCCTCCCTGTGGCATATGAGTCCAGGAAGATTACTGACTCAGAACAACAATATCCCATCCACAACAAGGAGCTGGCAGCCATTGATTCTGCATTGAGAAGTGGCGCTGTTACCTGGAAGGTGCTACTGTCCCACCCTGTGTTCTGATGGACCACAAGTCACTTCAGTATTTAAACATGCAGTCCCACTTGACACGCCGCCAAGCAGGACGGGTCGAGCGTCTATCCCCTTACCAATTGTGCATTAATTACAAGCCTGGAAAGGAACTTGTCACAGCTGACACTCTTTTGTGACTCTACATAGTGTTCATCACTGAGGATGATGGCTTGCACCCAGATTGGCCCATGCTCTACCTCCGCCCTGAGGCAAATCTCTATGAAGGCCTTAACTTGGTAACCATCTCCAAGGTGAAGGACAATAAAAGTCAGTTCACCACCAATGCTGGTAACGTCTGCCATTGGGCAGAGACAGGTGAGAAGACGCCTTGCATTCCAATCACACAACAAGGTGACACCATATTGTACTACCACCAAACCTTGGGTCACATCAGAGGGCGTAACCTCTTTGAGATCATGAAAAAAAGGTTTGGTGGCCGCGCATGTGTCAAGACATCTTGGATCTCCTTGAAACGTGCATGCTGTGCAAAAAAAATACATCCAAAACTGCACCCCCAAGTCTGTCCTGCCCATCAAGGCCACAGAACCCTTCAAGCAGTGGGCTCTTGACATTGTGGGGCCACTCCCCAAAGACAGACTGGGGAAGAAGTACATTATCACTGCCATCAACTACTTCACTTGCTGGCCAGTGGCCTGGGCAACAACTAACCACACCACCACCACCATCACCTGCTTCATTGGCAAGGAAATTATGGCCCACTTTGGGCAACCCAAACGTCTCATCACAGATGGCGGCCCCAAACTTGTTGGACATGTCATGAAGGCATACTGCGCCAAGAACACACTCCAACATATAGTTACAACCCCCTACCATCCGCAAGCCAATGGACGCATAGAACGGTTAAATGGCTCACTGATTCAACTGATTGCCAAGCTCTCACATGAGCACCCCAACACTGCATGAACTGAACACCTGCCTATTACTCTAATTATCCTACAAGCAAGAATCAACAGGGGCATAGGGTTTAGCCCCAGCACCCTGGCCTTTGGGACACCTGACAGTCTGATGGGGGTTGAACAGGGAAAGCTACAGTACAGAGTTCTCAAAAAGCCTCCCCTAGTAACAACCCCATCCCTAGACCAATGGCGTGCCAAAGCCCAGGAAATTGAACACAAGCAAATTGAGGGAGGGACAAAGCACCTCAAAGCCAGGTACACTGTAGCTGACCCTGTCTACACCCTCCACCCCAATTCCGCCAAGTTGGAGCCCAATCACCTAGGGCCCTTCAAAATAGCTGCTGTCTATGACAATCATACCTATCAACTCAAAGATGCCCAAGGGAATACCAAGAAGCTTCACCATGATTGCTTGCGCCCCTGCCGCGCCATCCCCACACAAAGGCTGTTTGTGCGGACCTTCCCAGACCTTCCGCAGACTCCGGTCTTGGTGTCTGACAACAAACAGGGGGCAAGGGGGGGTGTTAAACCGAGTTTCCAGACTTACCTGCTAACGTATCTTACAATACACAGGGGGAGCTCAATGAGCCACCCCTTGACGTATCTAACGACATGGATTAATCTGATGGCAATATCAAATGGCAGGTACTTCATCCTAATTAGGAGCGTTACCAATTTGACTTGCTGATCCCCGCACAAGTTATTCCTTGGTCTTGAACCTTACATGAAACATGCCACTATGCCACCCCCTTGTGGCCTTGTGGCTTTCCCCATATGGTATATTAATCACAATATTCTACAATAAACAATATCTTATTCTTATTATTCTGTCCTTTCTATTGGACTGTTGTCTTCCCCAATTCCAAATACTAAATCCTCATTGGTTCAGTTGCAACAATAGCAGGGAAGGCTATGTGATTACTTTGTGGCCCTGGATGAATAATCTCTACTAGTTGTGGCTAGAGAGAGGCGCCAAAGTACTGGGAGACACAAAGACAAAAATGTGAATAGAACTTGATTTTATTGGTGAATAGGGAAAATAATATATAGTGGTGAATGATACCACAAAACTCTACCAGGACAGTAGGATCACTTGTCACCAGCATGAGTGGGGCAAGTGAGTTGCGCAGAGTCACAAAACCAAACAATTGTATTTCCCAAAAACAGGCATTGACTCATTTTGAGAGGCAAAAGCGCAAGCAAGAGATTTGTCTTTAAAATGGCCCACCAAAGGCAAAATTGAAACATGGTGAATGGCGGAATTCACAACATTACCCCCCTCTAGATTGGCCTTAGGGGGGTGATACTTGCAGAGGAACTTTGCATGTACTCAAGCAAAAGGACAGCCACTAGACAGGAGCTTTACGGTGTATTTGAACCTGTTCTTGAAGGTCACTTCCAAAGGGCTAACCCACAGCGTGTCCAGCTTATGCGCACATCCACCCACTCTGTGCTGGTAATAAAGAACACAGTCACCCACATCAAACTCAGGCAAGGGGAATCATCCAGCATTATCAGGGGAGAGCTCAAGCATCTTAGTCTTATATGCAGAGGTGTAGGAAGTGGCTTATATATCAATTATGTGATTGACTAGATCTTTGATGTGGTCATCAGGATTCATGGCCTTATTGGAGAGGAGTAGGGGGGCCCCAAGAGCAACAGAGTGGTAGCTTCATGCCCATACAGCATAGCAAAAGGGGAATACCTGGTGACACAATGTTTGCTAAGGCAATAAGCAAAGAGAGAAGCAGGTAAGTATAGATCCCAATTTTCAGTGTTGGAGTAGGTGAGCTTCCTCATGATAGAAACCAATGTTGAATTTGCACGCTCAACTGCCTCATTTGTAGAAGGATTTTAGGGGGCAGAGAAGGATTGGTGAGACCCCAAGGCCTCAACAACAGAGGTTATCAACTTAGCATTGAAATTAGTCCCATTGTCGGATAGCAACACTTGAGGGCAGCCATGGCAATAGAAAACATCTTGTAACAGGAAGGCAGCAGTTGTCTTAGCGGTGATGTCCTTAGTAGGGCAAGCTTCTACCCACTTGCTGAAGTGATCAACAGCAATTAAAATAAAGCGGCAACCAGAGCAGGAGCAGGGGAGAGGACCTACAGCGTCAATGCTGACAGTGTGAAAGGCATGTTGAGGGGGAACTAATTTGAACTTGTGGGAGGCAGCTCGCGGTCTCTGAAGTTGGCAGTTGTGGCAACTAGCTATGACATCTGGAATCAGCAGGCAAAGGTTTTTCCCATAAGTAATTCTTCTGGAGCCATTCAAAAGTCTTGGCAATGCCTCCATGCCCGGTCTCCTTATGAGCTTGTAGCACCAACAAAAGGCAAAGACTAGGTCATACATAAGGCAGGTATTGCTCTTGCACCTTTTTAAAGAGCTTATTGTCGCAAATGAGGGTACCTTCAGATAGTTTGGACAAGGTGTCGTGTTCTGAGGCGCGGCACAGACACACAACAGGAAATCCTAACCTTAGGATTGGATTTGTACTAAGTCTTGGTTAGATGACAGGGAAGGCTATGTGATTACCTTGTGGCCCTGGAAGAATAATCTCTACTAGTTGTGGCTAGAGAGAGGCACAGAAGTACAGAAGACACAAAGACAAAAATGTGAATAGAACTTTAATTTTATTGGTGAATGTGAAATGGAATATATAGTGGTTAGGAATACCACAAAACACTACCAGGACAGTAGGATCACTTGCCACCAGCATTAGTGGGGCAAGTGAGTTGCTGCAGAGTCAAGAAACCATACAATTGTATTTCCTGATTCAGTCATCAACTCATTTTGAAATGACCCACCAACAGCAAAATCAATATATGGTGAATAGCGGTATTAATGACACAAGTCTAATTGGACTTCTTCTGTCTTGCTTTTCCAGGACAAAGTGTCCAATTAGCTCATACAACTGGTCAGTCTCAGCAGTATTTAGAGCAAGGATGGGCATTCAGGATAAACCATCAGCATTCTGATGTTGAATCCTGGGGCAATGGAGCACAGTGAAGTCATAACCTTGCAGGCAGAGAGCCCATCTAGCTAGTTGTCCCTCTGGCTCCTTAGGATGTTGTAACCACTTAAGGAAAGCGTGGTCAGTGACAACAGTGAAATGGGTACCATACACATAGTGGCAGAACTGTTTGACTGCATACAATACGGCAAGACATTCTTTCTTGATGACACTATAATTCTTCTCATGCTTATTTAGAACACAGGAAGTATAAGCCACAGGATGGTCCACACCTTTTTCATCTAGTTGGGCCAAAATGGTCCCAATAGCAAGGTCACTAGCATCAGTGTATAGGATAAACTCCTTATTGTAGTCAGGATACACTAGGATGAGAGCTTCTTTGAGTTTCTGTTTGAGGGTCTCAAAGGCTTGCTGCTGGATGGCGGTCCATTCAAAAGGGACATTACGTAACAGCTGGACTAGGGGTTCACTAGTGTCAGCAAAGTCAGGAATAAACTGCCTGTAGTAGCCCATCATACCCAGAAAGACTTGTACCTCTTGCAGGTTGGTGAGCAGAAGCATTTTGTTGATGGCTTCAACAGTCTTAGTCATTGGGCAAATCCCTGTCTGGGTTACTTCAAGGCCCAAGAATTCAAGACGTTCTTGGAAGAAGGCACACTTGGAAGGTTTTAGCTTAAGGCCAGCTTTTTGGATCTTTATGAACACCTCTTTAAGATGGACTAGGTGATAAGTGAAAGTTGTGCTGAAGACTGTTATATCATCCAGATAGACTAAGACACACGACAGTTTCAAGTCTCAGAGGATGGAGTCCATGGCTTGTTGGAAGGTGACTGGGGCATTGTAGAGTCCTTGCAACATACATGTAGGCTCAAACAGCCCTTCAGATGTAATGAGTGCGGCTTTTTGTCAATCCTTGAGCTAAAGGTCAACTTGCCAGTACCCCAATGCCAGATCCATTGTGGAGAAGAACTTAGAGCCTCCAAGTCAGCAAAGAGCATTGTCAATACATGGCAAGGGGTAAGAGTCCTTCTTGTTTAAAGAGTTCAATCAGCAATAGTCCATCACAATATGATGACCTCCATCCTTTTTCTTAAGGATTAGCAAGGAGGAAGCCTAAGGACTTTGGGAAGGGGCCATTAGCCCAACATCTAACAGTTGCTTGAGCTCCTTGGATACCTGGGCGTCCTCCACACAACTGCAGCAAATGGTTTAGCGCGGAAGGGGGAGCGTCTCCTGTATCAATCTGATGTATAACGCCTTTGGCTAGCCCATAGTAAGTACTGTCTTTAGCAAAGATGTCAGAAAATTAGTCTAGCAAGTCAAGAACCTCTTTCTGTTGAACCAGGGACAGCTGTGAAAAGTCAAGCGCAGTGAACAGAGATAGGACTTGGGGCTTGTCTTTGGGTAGATTAAAGTCCTGAAATGTACCAAAGAGATGAAGGGACAAGACATCAGGAACACTCAATAGTTTGCCATAACCAACAACCTGTCCTCTATATACGCTTATGGGGAGAGCGGTTAAATTGGCTACTAGCAATTGTACAGGATCCTTATGGGAGATGTCTAGGATTCCAGGACAGAAATAGGTTTTTTGCAACCTAGTGAGTGAGGAGAGTACAACTCCAGGAAAGTACACTCAGGTAGCTCATAGATATATTTGGGAGTCCAAGATGGCTTGAGAGCCAGGGGTAATGGTTATAGCAGAAGTAATCAGGAGAGGGATCCCCTCAGACGCAGGGCAAGCCATAGGTGGACACTTCATGTTGGAGGAGTGGGTACAGTATTTTAGAGTGAAAACACCAGTGGGATATTCTAAAGCACATATCTTGAGGTGCTTCCTGGGAACTTTAACTGGCTCCTCAAAGATCAGAGGAACTTTGTACCCCAGGATAGATAGGTAACCATCCTTCAAGTTGATGATCCCATTATATTCCCTAAGGAACTGGGTACCAATTAGGAGATCATATCTCTCATTCTCCAGGACAACTGAAGGCGCAGCTAAGAGAAGCTTTCCAAAATACATGAGGAAATCAGAATATGCTCCTATGGCACAAATCATAGACAGCCCAGCTGTACCATACAACTGGTGGTAATTAAGGTTGGGGGTGAGCTTGAACTTTTTGACAAGCTTCAAGGAGACAACGTTAACAGGTGATCCAGTATCCAAGATGTCCTTGATTTTCACCTTCTGGATGGATATCTTCACACAAGTGGTGGTACAACCAAAGGGAGTAAGGACAGCCAGAATGTCTTGGGATTCTGCTAGTTCTTTGTCCCACTTTTCAATTATGCATTGTAGGCCTGGGAACTCCTTATAGACTGTTTGGAGGGGGAGCAAGACGGAGACATTTTTGAACTCAGCGCAGCAACCTCAGTAGCTTCTTTGGAATATTCAACAAGCACAGGAGATCTCTTTGCTTGAGTGAGGTATGGGCAAGAGACAACTTCTTTGGCCTCAGGCAAAGGCTTAGCAGTTGTCATAGTCTTTCCTGAGCGTAACTTATAGGGAACTGCAATGGTTTTGGGGACGGCAAGAACTGAATACCCTTAAGCGTCAGGGTCATCAACATCAGAATTTTCCAAGTCAGAGTTGTCAGAGATATTGTAAAAAAACAGTAGGATGGGGGAGCCCCAGTATCAGCAGGCTTGGAATCATTTATGGAAGGGGGATTGAAGAAGGCTGGGAAGAATTGTTAACCAAGAGTGTCTCCGCCTCTAGGTTGACTATTCTTTTCCTGCCTGCTCCTTAGGATCAGCTCCTTCAACTCAAGGATTGGTGCGGACTTGAGGATGGTGACTTATTGGCCACAGTTGTGGCAACCTTGGAGTCAAGGAGGATTTTGTGAGTTCATGGTAAGAATGCAAGGGCCACAGGAAGATGAACCAGAGTTAGAGGTAGCTTGACCTTCCCTAACAACTGCTCCAGAATGAGTAAGATGCATATCCTGCAACAACATCTTTATGATCTTCATGGAGGAAAGCATAGCTCTATGGGCTTTGAAGTGAAGGCACAGAAGTTGATTAACCTTGAGGGCCTGAGCGCAAGCCATGTAGGCTTCATGGGCCGTCAACTGTCTGCTCGTGATCAGTTGCTGTCCTTTCATGTAGAATCTGTCTGCAAACTTAGCTAGTGTCTCTTTAGGCTTGAGAGCAATATGCATGAAGGCATCCTTCTTTACTTCCAGGCTAAGGTCACCACCAAACTCATCAATCAGAAGCTGCTTCATATCTTCCCAAGTCTCAATGGTGAGCGCCTCAGGCACCACCACCTCTTGGCAGGTCGGGTGTAGACAGGTTAAAATATGTTCCTTCTTAACCCTTTCCAATGTTCTTCTCATGGCAGTTTCATAGATAGTTAGGAAAGCTGCAATGGTCAAGGTTTTGGGTTCAAAAACTTGCTTATAGTAGGCTTCAAATATGCCTCAGAAGTTGGACCACCTTTGTTGCTATTGAGTGCATTTACGCGTGGGGATAATTCTGCTTCAGATTCAGAGAGGAGTTGTCTAGCCCACAGCTTTTGAACACTTTTCTCAGGGGTAATCAGGGTCTCCATAGTTTGGTCAGATGTATCATTAGCTAGAGCGGTCTGTTGCTCAGTAACATCTATACATTGGCCTTGGGTTGTTACTACTGTAGAGAGCTCAGCCAATCAAGAAGTAAGGAAAGGCCTCACTGAGAGGCAAGGGGAAACCTGTCATTTACTGAGTCAATCAATTCACTCATTTCTTGTACTTCTCTGTCTAGCTTGGCATGATCCCACTTCAAATGATCAAACTCATTAGCTAGGGCAATAAACTCCCTATTACATTGGATTCAAGGGGCTCCTGGCAAGCCAGGAAAGAAGCCATCTTCACTGACAACCCCAACTGGACTAGCAACAGTTGTCACCATTTTGCGTAAGGCAGCAGGTTCCTGCTGCAGCTCAGTAACTTGAGCGGTCAATGCAAGCACCTGTGAGTCAGACTGAGGAGCTTCAGTAGGACGTCCTTGACTGCAAGTAGACGCTTATGGCTCCCAAATGGCATCCCATAATTTCTGCTCTCTATCCACCAAATCATCAGATGGAGAAGAAGGCGGAGCATTTGGCTTGGGCATAGATATTTCATTCACTTGATTCTGGAGCTTGGTCATGGCAGCGGCAGTGACAGCTCTCTCTTGATTGAATTCTGCACTGAGCTCATTAAGGCCTTTAGCAGCAAGGTCTTCTATCTGCTGCAGTTGCTCAAAGAAATAAGTGCTGAATGCATTGAGCTGTTGTACAAGTCATTTGTAGTCAGTGAGATAAGCGTTCAGGGTGGAATCTACTTGGATTTGCCAGGGTTGTTCTAACTGGTGAAACTCATGTAGACGCTCTCTGACGTATTCAGGGATAGACTGGTGCATCTGCTCAATGGAATTAACCAAACAGGTCTGGGAGGTGACAGAGTCACGCTGATTGTCTGATACCAAAGAAAACAGGGAGTGAATCCACTGTTGATAGGCAGCAAATTGGTCCCAGTGATGAGTGACAGCTGCTTGTAGAGATGAGATTTCTTGAATGTGGTGTCCTAACACCATCTGCTGGTGGGCTAAGGCGGGTTGTACAAAGGAGGACAATAGATGCTCAGAAGAGCCAGCCGCTGAGAGGAGATGTTGTGGAAATTGCAGGGCCACAATCAGTTTGTAGTATTGCGCTCAACTGAATTGTAGTTAGAGGCAAGGGATGGCTCTATCACAGGCTATCCCAAGAGCTACTGCCATGACTTGTTCCAAGTCAGGGGTACCCATGGGGTAAGCAACTAGATAGGGACCATTCCTGAGGTTCAGTATAGTGGGGGTAATAGGTGGGTTGGGAATATCTTCCTCAATAGGAGAACTAGTAAATCCAGGTGAAGTTGGCTCTTGTATAGGAGGCAAAGGGCCTGAAAATGTGGATGCAAAAGGGATAACCAAGGGGCTTACAGCCCCTGTAGTGAGCACCATTTTTCTTGTGTTCTGAGGCGCGGCACAGACACACAACAGAAAATCCTAACCTTAGGATTGGATTTGTACTAAGTCTTGGTTAGATGACAGGGAAGGCTATGTGATTACCTTGAGGCCCTGGAAGAATAATCTCTACTAGTTGTGGCTATAGAGAGGCGCAGAAGTACTTGGAGACACAAAGACAAAAATGTGAATAGAACTTGATTTTATTGGTGAATAGGGAAAATAATATATAGTGGTGAACAATACCACAAAATTCTACCAGGACAGTAGGATCACTTGCCACCAGCATGAGTGGGGCAAGTGAGTTGCACAGAGTCACAAAACCAAACAATTGTATTTCCCAATTCAGTCATTGACTTATTTTGAGATGCAAAAGTGAAAGTGAGAGATTAATCTTCAAAATGGCCTACCAAAGGCAAAATTGAAACATGGTGAATGGCAGCATTCACGACAATGATCAAGTCTATATTTTTGGGATTGAAGCTTCAATTTTTTACTGTTGTGTGGTCAAGGGGCTGCAGTTTTAGTGAAAAAACTTGGGGTGTCTCTCTATAACCAAACCAGCTCTGCTAGTATTGTGACCTGGAGAAATTACACAGATGCATACACTGTGCTCAAAAATAAGGAACAGTTAAACTCTATTATATTGAAAAATCAATGTTTGTGTTGTCTATGCACAATTAAATGGCTATGTCCCCAGATGTGCTAAAAATGAAGTATCTTGGTGTACGGCATTCTGCGCCACAGCCTTTCTATGGTAGCTCCCCTTGGTCTGAGAGGGATTAAGATATATTAAATGAGCAAGTAATCTCATAATAGCAGGACTTTTCTATCATTTTTCCAATTGGTATAAGAGCATATTAGATGCACTAGCCCAGGGTTCACCAATGTTATTGTACTGGATAAGGTTGGGCTCACACGGCAGCAGATATTCTTGAGGAATTTCCAATAGTTAAGACAGGTGTGGCAATTGGCTCACAGAAATTGGCCACAGCGCCTATGCACCTATTATTTCTAAAGCATATTCATCATTCCTAAAACAAATCAAGGAGGTCTTTGGGTGGCTTAAGCAATTTTTCAATCAGGGGACTCTAACTGGGCCTGAGGCCTTGTTTGATTTTCTGCAGGTCAGGCTTTATATCCTTCCAGCTGAGACTGTGGCTAAGTTTTACACACATTCTGAATAATATATTCCTCTGTGCCTTGACAACCAGCCAATAAATCAAAAGGCTTTCTCTATTTCTCATCTTATATTAGTTTATATTTTTTCATATTAACCTTTAATTTTTTACTCTTATAATATTTAAATGTATTTATATTTATTTTATATTTAAAACTTGCAATCACATAATCAAAACTGCACTTTCAATAAAACATCAAGGAATGTCATTTTTACAACTATCAAAACCCAAGGTCTTGGACAGGATTTAAACCCTGACTAATATCAATCACAGGTTGCCATCCTTGATGACCAGAAGGCCATCAGCCCACGTTTTTTGGGATTGAAACCTCTCAAAACCAGGCCACAAAGACCTTTCAGGATGAAAACACTAGTGGAGACTTGGCAACCATGGCACTGAGAGAAGGACAAGATGTCATGAATGACATATCAATACTTGTATTGAAAACCCAAGAGTTGAGCCCCAGTTCCCAAAAGACGGATTGAACCCCCCAGGACAGTCCAGGACCTTCCAATCCGTTAAGTCACAGGCTCAAATTGTTGAATTACTCCGCAACCCGCCAGCCTACTACAGAGGATTCCCTGAATAGTTGCCAGTCTGCCGCCAAACTGGTGCCAATGAAGACCCATACCTACAAAGGAAATGTAACCTAGCTAATGGAGGTTGGGGAAGGACTTACTGCCAACCTGCCAAAAAACGAATACTGGAGCTTTGGAATCAACGCTGGAAGCCCTGGAATCAAACCCTGATCTTCCAAAGACTACTTGAGTCACGCAAAGTGGACAGGAACCCACCCACTTGCTAAATTGCATAACTGAGTTGACAAGTTACTCCAAGACCCACCAGTCTTCCAAGGACAATTCCCTGAATGGTCATCAGATTGATGCCAACCTTGAGCCACTAAAGACCCAAACCTATGCAGAGGTTGCAGCTTGCCTTAAGGAGGTTAAAACAAAACCTATTTGTAACTCTGCCAATAACCACCAGCAACTGCCAGCATTCCGTCCAGAGAAGGGAGTGCAATTGAACTACTCAGGTGACATAGTGAACAGTGGTGGCAGAACAAAGCATTGCCACTTCTATTCACCAGAGCAGGTGCTACCTTGATCTCCCGCCCTCAAGACTCTAAGCCAAAATCCATGCCCTGCCAGTGCCTTGTCTGTGAACCTGAACCCTGCAAAAATTGAAGAAGCAAATTCCCATGGTATAAAAACCCTGGCGGCATGATGAAGACCACATCAACATTTTTGATAATAAAGTTTTATGAACCTTTGGTTTGAACAAATCTTACCCTATCTAGTCTTAGTGATTTTCCATCTTAATTTTGGTCAAGTAGACTACCAGGCCGCCGCCCCCTCCCAAGACCAATCTGCTGAATTGCCCCAGGCATTATACCATCTCCTGGGAGCCCCCTTTGGACCTGTGCACTTTACTGAATACCCCCTAATCCGGCCTATTCAGAGTACGGCTTGGAAACCATCCTCATTGCCAACCCTTTGGCAAGGACTAGAAGTACCAAATACATAGGACGCAAAGGAAAGAGAGTCAAGATACTGCCCTTATTGTTCAAAGACAAGTACAACTACCTACCAGCGTACTTTGTTCCCATGACTTCACCATTAACTCCAAGATCAGACCGCCCACTGGAACCTACCATTGCAGCCAAGACCACATCTACCCAACTGTTTGGAGTACTCTACATTACTTTGACAGGATTGGTGGATTCTGTGGTTCCCAACTCTGGACCCTGGTCCTTACTTGGGCAATCCATATCTTATATTATCAAGTTAGCACCCATTCTATGGTGGGCCCTACCCGCCGGCTTGGCCGCACCTCACCCTGAGCCGCCCAATGCCTCTACCTATGACTGGCTTCCTGACATAAGACAAATTGCCTAATGAAAACAAATAAATTCCTGACATTAGTTTAATGAGCGTGAAGTCTACCTTGGTGGCCAAACAAGAACCTCCATATATAAAAATGCGGACCTAAAGGCCGCTTTCAAGATTATTGCTCAAGAATAGAAGGGCAGCACTATCCTTCCTAATAATCCAGCCAATGAACGCCCCCTGAAACAGTGCCATTTTGTCATCCCAAAACCTGGGTGTTCTGCCCACCCAAATCCACAATTCCTAATCTTATGATGAATTCCCTGTAGTAGATGTAAAGTCTAGCAGTGGGATACTATATAAAACTGTGGACCCTGTGCTAGACTTTATTACTATTTTTAAATAAATGTTATGATATATTATTTCTCATAAATATTGCCATATTTTATCTTAGTTATCTTCCAATTCAAATCTAATCTCTCCAGCCCACCTGCCCCACCACACACAGCTTATTGTCCTCCAGGTGCTCACTTTGGTCCTGTTCACTTCACAGAGTACCCTTTGAAGCCTGAATACAGAGACTATTCCTCTGACAATATACTAGCAAGAGATCCCTTGGCCTGGTCTAAAGAGATGATCAGATATAACAGAAAGAGCCCTTGGTATATTAATGAACTCAGACTGTTTAGAGATAAATACAACTTCCTCCCTGCCTACCAACTGGACATGGAGCCGCCCATCACCCCCAAAATAATGCCTGCGTCTGCAACCAAGCGTTGCAACTGAACCAATTAGACTTCAGTATTTGAATTGGGAAAGACAACAGTCCAATAGAAAAGACAAGAAAAATATAATAAGGTGTTGTTTATTGTAGAATATTGTGATTAATATACTATATGGGGGAAAGCCACAAGACCACAAGGGGGTGGCATTGTGGCATGTTCCATGTAGGGTTCAAAGCTGAGGAATAACTCATGCGGGGATCAGCAGGTCAAATTGGTAGCGCTCCTAATTGGGAAAAAGTGCCTGCAATTTGATATTGCCATCAGATTGGTTCATGTTGTTAGATACGTCAAGGAGTGGCTAATTGAGTTCCCCCTGTGTATTGT
The DNA here is from genome assembly GCA_014839935.2 of Entomophthora muscae. Lineage (NCBI taxonomy): Eukaryota > Fungi > Entomophthoromycota > Entomophthoromycetes > Entomophthorales > Entomophthoraceae > Entomophthora > Entomophthora muscae. The sequence goes on from QTSX02002163.1 coordinate 349,732, forward strand.
AAGATACGTTAGCAGGCAAGTCTAGAAACTTGGTTGCAACACCCCCCTTGCCCCCTGTTTGTTGTCAGACACCAGGATTGAAGTCTGCAGAAGATCTGGGAAGGTCCACAAAAACAACCTTTGTGTGGGGACGGCACAGCAGGGGCGCAAGCAATTGTGGTGGAGCTTCTTGGTGTCTCCTTGGACATCTTCAAGTTGATAGGTGTGGTTGTCATATACCGCAGCTATCTTGAAAGGCCCCAGGTGGTTGGGTTCTAATTTGGCAGAATTGGGATTGAGGATGTAGACGGGATCACCTACAGTGTATCTGGCCTCAAGGTGCTTTGTCCCCCCCTCAATTTGCTTATGTTCAATATCTCAGTCCTTGGCATGCCACTGGCTCAGGGAGGGAGTGGTTAACAAGGGGGTTTCCTGGGAACTGTGGATCATAATTTACCTTGTTCTACTCCTGCCAAACTGTCAGGTGTTCCAAAGGCCAAGGCGCTAGGGCTGAACCTGGTGCCCCTGTTGAATGTTGCTTGTAAGATAAGGAGGGCGGTGGGAAGGTGTTCAGTCCACACAGTTTTGGGATGCTCCTGTGAGAGCTTGGCAATCAGTTGGACCAGCAAACTATTTAATTTCTCTACGCGTCCATTGGCTTGCAGATGATAGGGAATTGTGACTATTTTTTAGAGGGTATTCTTGGTGCAGTACGCCTTCATGACATGTCCAACAAGCTTGGGGCCACCATCTGTGATGAGAAATTTGGGTAGCTCAAATCAAGCCACAATTGTAAATTCACTGCCACCTCTGGCTTTGGATTGTGCAATCTTCCCTTGTTGTACCAATAAAGGCTCAAAAATGCCTGCCAAACCCCTCCATTCTTTAAATGATTTAGCTCACACGGTAGATGAGAGGTTTGTGTTAGCCTACCCTGCGGACCCTTTGCCTTTGGTGACTCCCTCCTGGGAAGAAACACTGGTTAATTTAGACTACCTGTTAGCGTGGTGTTGTCCACTTCTGAAAACCATTAGAGATAGCCAATCAGAGGCTGCCACATTGACACTGAACTGCATGAGTGAATTCCAAATGACCAGCACTTCCTCCAGCCAATCAGATCCGGCCGCAGAAATTAGAATGAAACCCTCCAGTCTTCTTGCTCCTGCCCAGCAAAGTTTTGTGTCCAGCCAATTGGATTCAGAGCCCACTGTCATGTGATCAGTTTTGTTTGCAAGCCATTCCTTTTAATCAAGCAAGGGGGCTTTCAGTCCCCTGCTTGTCTATTTTCCAAATACATTAAAGTTTGGTGTTTTGCAACTTAAATTTTAACTTTTATGCTGCCAGGAACCCAGTCTGTATTTCAGCAGCCCTAAGAATTAAAGTGTTAGTTTCAGCTTCAAGCTTACCTTATACTAGCCAGTTTCAAACCCGGCTTCTCTTCTGGCCTCCTATACTAGGGTTGTTTATCCTAGTTGTTGTCCTTTTTGCTTTTGCTTTCAAAAGTAGAGTTCAAACTCTAATTTTTAAATTGATTTTTATTATAATTACTACTGTTATTCTGAAATTTCTTTTAAAATCCTTGTTTTCAAACCCGCTCTTGCTTGCTGTTCTCCCCAAGGCCACCACAATCAACGTAAAGCTGTTTGAACAAGTTCTGCTTCAGTTTGACCTTGTACTGCTAAGTCTACCCTATCAGCACATTTTCCATCTAATTTTTGCCAGAAATTTATACCAACCTGCCCCAAATTTTGCAAGGAATATTCCTATGATACTCCCAGCACTCAAGTTTGTGGTTTTTTCCCTGGCTCCATTCTTACTTCTTCTGTGGTCTACCTCCCCCAATCTGTGAAAGAAAATCTCTTTGTCTGCCAGACTTGTAGGTAGAGATCCCTCCAGTCTTTGGGATCTCCCCAGCGGCCTTCTCTTTTCAGGAGAGGCTGTGGTCAAGAGCCTGACGTGTGATGACTTGGATTTGAGCACAGTGGATCATGCCTCACCCATCTCAGAAGAAGCTGTGCCTCCAATGCGCCCCTTCCCCAGCGTGGTTCTGAGTCCCTCAGTACCCCTTGGTCCCTCCAAGGTGTCCTCTCCTGCTCCACCTGCACCCCTTGGTTGCTCACCAGCCTGATACTGATGGGCTTGAACGCCTACTTCCCTCAGTTGTCCCTGGTGTCCTCCCTGTGGTCCCCTCTCTGAGCGTCCATCCCAGTTCTTCACTGGATGGCATCCTGGTGGTTTTTTTCACCAGGATGGGAGCCAAATTTAGTTAGTTTAGCCCCCCTCTCTCACAATAATTTCCTTGCCAATGAAGCAGGTGATGGTGGTGGCAGTGTGGTTAGTGGTTGCCTATGCTACTGGATAATAAGGTGAAGTAATTGATGGCTGTTATGATGTACTTCTTTCTCAGTCTGTCTTTGGGGAGAGGCCCAACAATGTTGAGGGCCCACTGCTCAAAGGGTTCCATGGCTTTAATGGGCAGGACAGACTTGGGGGTGCAGGCTTAGACAAGTTCTTTTCACACAGCACACATGTTTTGATAAGGTCCAAGATGTCTTGGCGCATACACAGCCACCAAACCTTATTTTTCATTATCTCAAAGAGGTTAAATCCTCTGATGTGACCCAAGGTGTGGTGGTAGTATAGTATGGTGTCACCCCATTGTGTGGTGGGAATGTAGGGCATCTTCTCACCTGTCTCCGCCCGGAGCAGACATTGCCAGCATCAGTGGTGAACTGACTTTTGTTGTCCTTTAGCTTGGAGATGATTACCAAATTGAGGCCTTTGTAACGGGTTTGTGGTGACTGTTCTAACAGATTGTCGGGCTTAAGCAGTACGTGGATATGTGAGCACCAGGCAAGGTGGAGTACAACAGAATATGCCTTGCCAGCATAAAACTGAGGAGCTGCCAACTATGATCAATATATGAAGATCATAGTATTAACAACAGCAGAAGAGGTTCAGGTGTTGCTTGGCAACAGAGCAACAGGACAGGATACAGATTTGGTGTATAATAGTCAGTTGGATACCAGATAGACAATATATACTTTGGGAAATATTCAGTTGTCAGTTGGCAACAAGACAATAAAGTTGGAACAGGGCTGGCAGAGGAATGGGTGTATGTTAATCAGTCAGAAATTCAGACAGACAATGAATACTAGAGAAGGGGAAATAGAGGATCCAGAATTGATAAGTGGCATACAGCAGACTTATGATTCCTATGTGTCTCTATATTAACAGTGCTGAAAACACGAGTTCAACATATGTTTGTAGCTTACAGGAGCTATCATAGTTGTACAGACCCAAGGTCTGCACCTCTGCAAAGGCAGTTGACAAGTAACTTATCCAAGTTAAGGGAGAAACAACAGTATTTGGTTTACAATAAAAGGTCTCTAATTTATTAAATAAGTCAAGTGAAGATTATATAGGCATTTGTGAGATGATAGCCAACTGAAATGTTGATCAACAATATTGAATATTGATGATCAATCAAGTTAGTTGCTACAGTTTCATGTGGAGATTACAACTGACAAGAGTGGTTGTGAGTTAGATCATCAGCGTCAGTTGGCAACTGGTTGTTACAAAGGCAATTGTGAAAAATTGGGTATAATCTGGACAGATTATGGAACAGACAGTTTAACAGATCACTTGTAATTCATCTGAGCAACAGATGTGACATGTTGAATGGTCTGGCTGACATATTTGATCCTTAGACTTGTCTGGCCAACAGACAAAGCCTTTAGCTTTGTATAGACAACAGGAAATGCCTATAGCATTGTATGGCCAACATATAAGGCCTATAGACTCATATGACCAACAGGAAATGCCTATAGCATCTTATGGCCGACAGGTATGGCCCATAGCCTTCTATAGCCAACAGATAAAGCCTAAAGCTCTATATGGACAAAAGATAAGGCCTATAGCCTAGTCTGGACAATAGAAGCTGGTAAATAGCATCATAGCTCATAGCTATTTCACCACAGGGCTGTTTCAGGACAGAGGTACAGCATTGGTCAATCTGGATCCAAACCATTGTCCCCGGTGATGAACGCTACATAGAGCCTTGAGAGGGCGTCAGCTGTGACAAGTTCCTTCCCAGGCTTGTACTCAATTTGCAACTGGTAGGGGGATATACGCTTGAACCAGCCTGCTTAGTGTTGTGTCAAGTGGGACTGTGTATTGAAGTACTGGAGCAACTTGTGATCTATCAGGGTGCGGGATGGAAAGATGGCCCCTTCCAGGTAACAGCGCCATTTCTCAAAGCAGTGCACAATTGCCGCTAACTCTTTGTCATGAATTGGATAACATTGATCTGAGTCAGTGAGCTTCCTGGATTTGTATGCTATGGGGAGGAAGACACCTTTGTCAGTTTCCACCCGTAGCACACCTCCTATGGCTCTGTCAGAGGCATCAGTCTTGAGTGTGTACTTGTGGTTCCAATTGGGTAATTGCAATACAACTGCAGTTGTAAGTCTCTTCTTCAACATCTCAAAGGCGTGATCTCTGGCAGGTGTCTAGTGGAAGTATTGTAATGTGGTTAGTTTAAACTAGCCATTACTGAAGTCAATACCTCCTATCAATTAGGTTCTAGTGTGAAGGGTCAAATTGTCCTGTAGTTTGAATGAGCAACTAGTCTGATTGACCAACGGGTCATATCCTCAGAGGGTATTTATCCCATCAAACAATCATACTGATTGATGGGCTGAGAGCCAATATAGTCTGAGGTGAAGTCTGATCAGAGGATCAGTGGCTTAAGATTAATCACAAAACCCCTATATAACCCTTTCCTTGTTTATTAAATAAAGAATTGATATTACATTACTTATACTTTTATTATATGCACTAAGCAGAAGAACCATCTTATCTTAATCTTAAGTAATATATAGGTTGTAATTGAGTTAATCATATACAGCAACTACCACACCATAGCCAAAAATACAACATTTGGTGCTCACTCAAGCATGCAACAGCCTGATGCTACTCACCACCCTGCCAGGGACTCGTCTTTTGACCGGGGAGGAGATGGAGACAACCTACTCCATGCTTTCCTCAGCCATCTGCAAGACCACCCCAGTGGGATTTTTACAGAGATTAATTGTCTTTCTGGTACAAGGGATGGTCTACCTAGCAAATTTGTTGTGTTTGGTCAATTCATGACTGACGTGCAACATCCCCGCCAGATTGAGGACCACTCCTCTTTGCACCTTGACGTCCCAATTCCACTAGAAGTGGATAGGAATGCAGAGCCTACCCAGCAGCAGCTGGAGCAGGCCATAGACAGCATGGACTGTGGTGCTTATCAAAACAGGGAAGCACATGAGAAGCTGGCGGTATTGCCATCATATGGCACAACTGCAAAGGAGAAATTCCAACGCTCCATGAGGATCACTCCAAACCAGCTTTGTTTAAAGATGAAAACAATCAAGCAAGCAAAGGAGTACATCCATAGCTTTGCTCACCCCACTATTTGCCACAATTGTATTCACTTGGGTTATCAACTTTCCCTCATGTCACATCAGGGAAACTTGATCAATAATCAACAAGCATTCATCTGATGCCTTTACAATGAGCTTGTAGGCTCAATGGCCAACATCAGCCATCAGATTAATAATTTGTCTGGACACCAGAACTACACTGCAAATTGGTCTGCACAGCTTGAGGAACGCCTGAATAATTATGTGGTCACAATGATTGGGACTATGCTAGAGCACAAAGGAGTGGATAAAAATTGGCTCTGCACAGTAACCCATCACGTCAAAGGGGCAGAAGCTACTTTTTGCTACCTATGCAGTGAGGTTGAGTTGCTCTGTTGTTCAGTGGGAATGATCAAGGATGGGCCTTCTACAGGGTCTAACAAGGAATCCACTGCCATTGTCCAACGGGACATGGAGGAGTTATCTGAACATGTTAGGAAGATTGATAAAGGCCTTCAACAATTCCTTGCTGATTGTAGTCATTTTTATATGGAAATTCCTAAGTTTGTAAAGCACATTGAATTTAATAACAACCAAACAGAAGAGAAACATGATAATCTTGAAAGATTAGGTAATAGTCAATGGGCTGCACAGGAAAAGAACAGTGTGTTGTTTGATAGACAGGAATCTCGGATTGAGAAACTTGAAGACAAATTACACGTAGCCAATTGTACAATTAAGGATCTGGCTTGGGAGGTACAATTGCAACACAGCAATATTTAGCTACTACAAGGACAAGTGGAGCAGCTACTCCAGATGTATCCACGCCAGACTGGGTTGGAGCTGGAGCCACAGATCACTACTAGAAGAAGCCAAAGTGTTCTCTCCACCAACAGCCAGGCACTGTCAGAAGACTGTTGCTCTTTTCATAGCTATGAAAGCAATAAGAACAACATAGGCTGGACAATGCGGAAGGTCTACGTGGCTGAACCAGTATTAGATAGTAGCAAGACACCTTTACCTGGGGCCACAGCTTCAACATCTAGGACCAGCAACAACACTAGAGATGCGGCATCTGAAGCACAATTCTGCGCCTCAACCCATAGGAATACCTCACCTCCGCCCAGAAGAAGCTACAACTTTATCACTTCTTCTGTGATTCAGAATTTTAAACCTACAAATATTCCTAAGTTTGATAAGAAGGCAAACGTTCACATGTTCCTCCACTTATACAACAACTTGGTGTATGGTGTGGATGATGCCATGAAAAATGCAGCTATCTTTAACTGCTTAGATTTGGAAACACAAACAATAATTATGCCAAGACTGCCAGAATAAGGCTGTACCTATGAGAATGTGTCCAGAGCCCTAATTGCAGAATTTGGCAGCAAGGAAGCCATTTTCTGTTGCAAGATGGAATTCACAGAGGGAAAAATCAAGAAAGGGAAAACTCTTATGGAGTTTTCAGAACACTTCTACTTGGAGGCTCAAACTCTTGTTTCCATGGGAGCTGCTACCTTTGTGGAAGTTAAGGGAGCCCTTCTGAACTATGTGCGCCCTAACCGCAAGTTATCTATTGCACTCAAGTCTGGTATTTATGGTGCTCAAATAGTTCCAGATCTAATGCACCACTTGGGGTCATTTAAAGAGAAGTTTGAGGTTCCCTTCCCAGACTATAAGAAATCTACTTCCTTCTTGTCAAGTGAACCTAAAAACAAGAGCTGGGAGAAGGATTCATTGAAAAAATCATCAACTGCCGCCACTTCCTCAACCAACAACACTGTTAATAATTGCAAATGTTACAAGTGTGGACAATTAGTGCATCTCTCCTGGGACTGTAAGCAACCCAAGGCCAATGTCTGACACTTGGGCCATGAAGAAAGCAAAGACAACAAGCAAACAGAGGAAGAAGAGGACAGAGAAGAAGATAGTGAAGTGCCAAAAAAACTGCTAAGCAGTCAGGTTGAGGAGAAAATCCTGACTGCTAGTAGTAACTAACCCTCTCCACCTATCAACCCAGACCCCAACATCACATATTGTGACAGCTGCTTGCTGGATCAAAAATCCTGTCCCAAAAGATACTTGCCTGACAAGGAAGAAATAAATGAAGACTTGCTACACCAAGTATTGGCCGTCAACACAGTCACAAGGAAGCAGGCAACTCATACTGAAAGCCTATCTTCCCAAGAAGCCATTGATGCCGTCTCTATACCTTATGCTGAGCAACTTTCCATGCCATACACTGAAGTCACCCATGAAAGCAACAGTGTTAAAAAGTTGTCTCAACTTTTGAGATTGGTACAAGTCTCCACAAACTTGGATACCTTAAAAGCCCTGAAGCCTGAGTTAACAACTGCGCTAGAGTCATTTCTTGCTCAGTTCAAATGTTTAGATATCCACAAGGTTACCAAGATCACATCTCCTCATTACAGAGAAAGACACAACTGCACCTATATTGAGCTTGTGGTTCATAAGCTCAGAGTAAGAGCAATTTTGGATTCTGGAGTTCCTGGTAACATTGTGTCAACCAGGCTAGTTAAGAAGCTGAAACTTGCTCCTGATTTGGACTACAACAAAGAATTTGATACAACAGGCCCCAACAGAACAAAGGCATTAGGAGCTTACTCTTTATTACCATTGTGTTTTGGTAAATTGGTAGTAACAGCACCTGCAATAGTTTCGCAAAACAAAAGTTACAATATTTTGATTGGTACTAGTTTCATGGCTACCTATGAAACTATCATCAACCATCAAGATAGTACTTTCAGTATTTTGGGCCACTCTGTTCCTATGTTTTATCATAGCAACAGGTCAAAGGACCTTCCTACCAAGAAAGTTCACTATATCAATATGGAGTATGTCAATGGAGACATGCCAGTAGCATACACCTTACAACAGCGCAAAATTTAGGCCTTGCTGCTGGCCACCAAAGAGTACAAAGGGATTCCCTTATATTCCCTCAGCAAATTCTCCATTCCAAGTGGGTCCCAAGTGATACACAATATGGGCCTACGTCTCAGCTTTCCAAAAGGATTGCATGGTGAAGTATCTGTACTCCACAATGGTTTGTGGCTGGAACCATGGATTCTACCAGGTATTGTCATGCCATCTTTGGAAGAGATCCTGGTACTCCTGGGAAATCTTTCCAATAAAATACTGAAGGTAAAGAAACACCAGCTTCTAGGCTATATGAAGCTGGAGGAAAATTCCAGTCTGGCAGATGTCACCCCTTTTGGCTAATTTAGTGGGTTTGCTCTACCTTGCAATCAGCCAAGTGTTCTATTGCTAATTCCGTGCAACTCTCTCAATGTACTGACAGAAGACCAGAAGGACCAAGCCTTGCGCCTTTTTGAGAAATACAGGGACGTCTTCACAGAGCATGATCACAACCTAGGAAAGGCTCTAGGATTTGAACATGTATTGGATACGCAAGGTACTGCCCCTATACACTCTAGGCCAATAAGATGCAGCCTGTCCAACCAAGCCATTGTCAATGAAGAGCTACAAAAACTGCTCTCTGCTGGACTATTGGTTCCCAGCAAGAGCCCTTGGTCTTCACCTTTGTTGATTGTAAAGAAGAAGGACGGGACAAATTGCATAGTAATATATTACTGGAAGCTGAACTCAGTCACAAAAAAGAATTCCTACCCCTTGCTACACATTGATGGTACATTGAATAATCTGAAAAGCGCTAAGTACTTCAGTGCAATGAATCTGATCAGTGAATACTGGCAGATTGACCTTCCAGCAGCAGATCAGGAAAAGTGCAACATTATTACAGAACAAGGCCTTTTCCAGCCAACTAGAATGCCACAAGGACTTACAAACGCCCCTGCAACCTTCCAACAAGCCATAAATACTTTAATAGGAGACTTTAAGTTGATTTGAGTACTGGTCTACCTTGGTGACATCAATGTCTTTTCCTGTACTTTTGGTCAGCATTTGGATCACTTAGAAGCAGTGTTTCAACGCCTCATTACGGCTAACCTCAATTTGAAGCCAAGGAAGTGCAACTTTTTAAGGAGCATCTGGAATTCCTTGGTTATATTATCAGCAGAGACAGCCTATGTCTTGTCCCCGCTAAGGTCAAAGCCATCACGCATATGCAAACACCTACCAATAAGTAAGATGTGCAGGTGTTTCTATAAATGATTGGTTACTACAAAAGATTTATTTAAATTTCACAGGCCTAGGAAGTCCACTTTTCAACTTGTTGAAAAATGAAGTTGAATTCTCATGGACAGCAGGATGCCAGAAAGCCTTTGAGGACCTAAAAGCCATGTTGGTGTCAGAGCCAGTTCTTGCATACTTTAACTTTGATTGCCCTTCTATCATGCATACAGATGCTAGTTTGACAGCAATTGGTGCTGTTCTTTCTCAGCTGGACAATAACAACCAGGATCATCCTGTAGGATGTTGTTCCTGTACACTTAATAGCCATGAATGGAATTACACATTCACTGAGAGGGAATGTCTGGCAGTTATCTATGCTTGTCAACAATTCAGAGTATACCTCCATGGAGTACACTTTACAGTGGTAACTGATCACGCCTCACTTAAATGGTTGAAACCCCTTAAGGACCCAGAAGGACAACTGGCACAATGGGATATTAAACTGCAGGCCTACAACTACAAGATAATCTATTGTGCTGGCGCTATACATCAGACCGCAGACTGTCTTTCACATCTCCCTACCATAGCCTAAGTTTCCTCAGCAGCAGACGTGCTTTACAATAAGTCAATGATGAAGCCCTCTATGCAGGGGAGGAGCCGCCTGAGATTCAGAAAATTATGAAGACTCTTGTGGTGGATACTTGCGTCAAAGTCAACCAGCTTCTCAAACAGTATAAAGGGAAATGGTTACCCTATAATTGGCCATCCTTGCGTACATATGCATTAGTATCAGCACATTGTACTGTGGGTAACAGCAGTATCTAGAAGACCCTCAACCTGTTACAGCAGCACTGTTACTTGAAAGGAATGCATTTAGATCTAGTGGAAACCCTGGCCGCTTGTCATGATTGCAATATAGAGCAACCAAAAGTATTGCACTACCAGTATTGCCTAATTAAAACCGGTTTTGATTTCCATACTGTTGCAATAGACGTAGTTGGGCCCCTTCCACTGACCACTAGCAAAAAAAATTGTGATTGTAGCAGTGGATCATCTTACCAAATGTGTGGAAGCAAAGGCAATTCCAAATCAGTTGGCTCTGACCACAGCCAAGTTCATCTTAGAGAATATCCTCTATAAACACAACTGCCCGCAAACACTACTGACAGATAACGGAACAAACTTCACAGGATACATGATACCTAGACTAAACAAGCTTATGAGTATTTGTGGTACCCTGTCAACACCATATCATCCCCAAACAAATGGGATGGTAGAGAAAACTATCAGGGGTCTAGTACAGATAGTAAGAAAGCTGAGCTGTCAGCACAATACAGAATGGGATACTTATCTTCTGGAAGCTATTTTTTTGTACAATATAGAGTTCCACAGGGCCACTGGGAAAAGCCCTTTCCAGCTTCTTTACAGGTGACAACCAAGTCTTCCCCCTCATCTCTACAGTTTAGTTAAAACCGGCGACCCTCTTTCCCCCAACACTTATCTAAAGAAACTAGCACAGACTGTCGTGAATGCTGCCATTCACCATGTTTTGATTTTGCCTTTGATGGGTTATTTTGAGGATGAATCTCTCTCTTTTGCTTTTTCCCCTCAAAATGAGTCTATATCTAAACTGGGAAATACAATTGTTTGGTTTTGTGACTCTGCACAACTCACTTGCCCCACTCATGCTGGTGACAAGTGATCCTACTGCCTTGGTAGTATTTTGTGGTATTGTTCACCACTATATATTATTTTCCCTATTCACCAATAAAATCAAGTTCTATTCAAATTTTTGTCTTTGTGTCTCCAAGTACTTCTGCGCCTCTCTCTAGCCACAACTAGTAGAGATTATTCATCCAGGGCCACAAGGTAATTGCATGCCTTCCCTGCCATCTAACTGAGACTTAGTACAAATCCAATCCTAAGGTTAGGATTCCCCCTTGTGTGTCTGTGAGCGCCTCAGAACACAACAAAAATGATACTCACTACAGGGGCTGTAAGCCCATTGATGATCCCTTTTGCATCTACGTTTTCAGGTCCTTTGCCTCCTATACAGGAGCCAACTTCACCTGAAATTACCAGTCCTCCTATCAAGGAAGACATCACAGACCCACCTATTGTCACTAATGTACTGAACCTTGTGAATAATCCCTGCCTAGTGGCCTACCCCATGGGTACCCCTGACTTATAACAAGTCATTGGGGTAGCCCTTGGGATAGCCTGTGATAGAGCCATCCCTTGCCTCCAACTACAATTCAGTTGAGCGCAATACTACAAACTGATTGTGGCCCTGCAATTTCCACAACATCTCCTCTCAGTGGCTGGCTCTTCTGAGCATCTATTGTCCTCCTTTGTACAACCCGCCTTAGCCCACCAGAAGATGGTGTTAGGACACCACATTCAAGAAATCTCATCTCTACAAGCAGCTGTCACTCATCACTGGGACCAATTTGCTGCCTATCAACAGTGGATTCACTCCCTGTTTTCTTTGATATCAGACAATCAGCGTGACTCTGTCACCTCCCAGACCTGTTTGGTTAATTCCATTGAGCAGATGCACCAGTCTATCCCTGAATACGTCAGAGAGCGTCTACATGAGTTTCACCAGTTAGAACAACCCTGGCAAATCCAAGTAGATTCCACCCTGAACGCTTATCTCACTGACTACAAATGACTTGTACAACAGCTCAATGCATTCAGCACTTATTTCTTTGAGCAACTGCAGCAGATAGCAGACCTTGCTGCTAAAGGCCTTAATGAGCTCAGTGCAGAATTCAATCAATAGAGAGCTGTCACTGCCGCTGCCATGACCAAGCTCCAGAATCAAGTGAATGAAATATCTATGCCCAAGCCAAATGCTCCGCCTTCTTCCCCATCTGATGATTTGGTGGATAGAGAGCAGAAATTATGGGATGCCATTTGGGAGCCATAAGCGTCTACTTGCAGTCAAGGACGTCCTACTGAAGCTCCTCAGCCTGACTCACAGGTTCTTGCATTGACCGCTCAAGTTACTGAGCTGCAGCAGGAACCTGCTGCCTTACGCAAAATGGTGACAACTGTTGCTAGTCCAGTTGGGGTTGTCAATGAAGATAGCTTCTTCCCTGGCTTGCCAGGAGCCCCTTGAATCCAATGTGCTAGGGAGTTTATTGCCCTAGCTAATGAGATTGATCATTTGAAGTGGGATCATGCCAAGCTAGAAAGATAAGTACAAGAAATTAGTGAATTGATTGACTCAGTAAATGACAGGTTTCCCCTTGCCTCTCAGTGGGGCCTTTCCTTACTTCTTGATTGGCTGAGCTCTCTACAGTAGTAACAACCCAAGACCAATGTCTAGATGTTACTGAGCAACAGACCGCTCTAGCTAATGATAAGGGTGCCCGTACTATTGAGACCCTGACTACCCCCGAGGAAAGTGTTCAACAGCTTTGGGCTAGACAACCCCTCTCTGAATCTGAAGTATAATTCTCCCTGCGCATAAATGTACTCAATAGCAACAATGGTGGTCCAACTTCTGAGGCACATTTCAAGCCTACTATAAGCAAGTTTTTGAACCCAAAACCTTGACCATTGCAGCTTCCCTAACTACCTATGAAACTGCCATGAGAAGAACATTGGAAAGGGTTAAGAAGGAACATATTTTAACCTGTCTACACCCGACCTGCCAAGAGGTGGTGGTGCCTGAGGCGCTCACCATTGAGACTTGGGAAGATATGAAGCAGCTTCTGATTGATGAGTTTGGTGGTGACCTTAGCCTGGAAGTAAAGAAGGATGCCTTCATGCATATTGCTCTCAAGCCTAAAGAGACACTAGCTAAGTTTGCAGACAGATTCTACATGAAAGGACAGCAACTGATCACGAGCAGACAGTTGACGGCCCATGAAGCCTACATGGCTTGCGCTCAGGCCCTCAAGGTTAATCAACTTCTGTGCCTTCACTTCAAAGCCCATAGAGCTATGCTTTCCTCCATGAAGATCATAAAGATGTTGTTGCAGGATATGCATCTTACTCATTCTGGAGCAGTTGTTAGGGAAGGTCAAGCTACCTCTAACTCTGGTTCATCTTCCTGTGGCCCTTGCATTCTTACCATGAACTCACAAAATCCTCCTTGACTCCAAGGTTGCCACAACTGTGGCCAATAAGTCACCATCCTCAAGTCTGCACCAATCCTTGAGTTGAAGGAGCTGATCCTAAGGAGCAGGCAGGAAAAGAATAGTCAACCTAGAGGCGGAGACACTCTTGGTTAACAATTCTTCCCAGCCTTCTTCAATCCCCCTTCCATAAATGATTCCAAGCCTGCTGATACTGGGGCTCCTCCCATCCTGCTGTTTTTTTACAATATCTCTGACAACTCTGACTTGGAAAATTCTGATGTTGATGACCCTGACGCTTAAGGGTATTCAGTTCTTGCCGTCCCCAAAACCATCGCAGTTCCCTATAAGTTACGCTCAGGAAAGACTATGACAACTGCTAAGCCTTTGCCTGAGGCCAAAGAAGTTGTCTCTTGCCCATACCTCACTCAATCAAAGAGATCTCCTGTGCTTGTTGAATATTCCAAAGAAGCTACTGAGGTTGCTGCGCTGAGTTCAAAAATGTCTCCGTCTTGCTCCCCCTCCAAACAGTCTATAAGGAGTTCCCAGGCCTACAATGCATAATTGAAAAGTGGGACAAAGAACTAGCAGAATCCCAAGACATTCTGGCTGTCCTTACTCCCTTTGGTTATACCACCACTTTTGTGAAGATATCCATCCAGAAGGTGAAAATCAAGGACATCTTGGATACTGGATCACCTGTTAACGTTGTCTCCTTGAAGCTTGTCAAAAAATTCAAGCTCACCCCCAACCTTAATTACCACCAGTTGTATGGTACAGCTGGGATGTCTATGATTTGCGCCATAGGAGCATATTCTGCTTTCCTCATGTGGTTTGGAAAGCTTCTCTTAGCTGCGCCTTCAGTTGTCCTGGAGAATGAGAGATATGATCTCCTAATTGGTACCCAGCTCCTTAGGGAATATAATGGGATCATCAACTTGAAGGATGGTTACCTATCTATCCTGGGGTACAAAGTCCCTCTGATCTTTGAGGAGCCAGTTAAAGTTCCCAGGAAGCACCTCAAGATGTGTGTTTTAGAATATCCCACTGGTGTTTTCACTCTAAAATACTGTACCCACTCCTCCAACATGAAGTGTCCACCTATGGCTTGCCCTGCGTCTGAGGGGATCCCTCTCCTGACTACTTCTGCTATAACCATTACCCCTGGCTCTCAAGCCATCTTGGACTCCCAAATATTGTATGAGCTACCTGAGTGTACTTTCCTGGAGTTTTACTCTCCTCACTCACTAGGTTGCAACAAACCTTACCTCTGTCCTGGAATCCTAGACATCTCCCATAAGGATCCTGTACAATTGCTAGTAGCTAATTTAACCGCGCTTCCCATAAGCGTATATAGAGGACAGGTTGTTGGTTATGGCAAACTATTGAGTGCTCCTGATGTCTTGTCCCTTCATCCCTTTGGTACGTTTCGGGACTTTAATCTACCCAAAGACAAGCCCCAAGTCCTATCTTTGTTTACTGTGCAAGACTTCCTGCAACTATCCCCAGTTCAACAGAAGGAGGTGCTCAATTTTCTAGATCAATTTTCAGACATCTTTGTCAAAGACAGCACTGACTATGGCCTAGAAAAAAGTTTCATCCACCAGATTGATACTGGAGACACCCCCCTTCCACGCTAAATCATATTGCCGCAGTTGTGTGGAGGACGCCCAGGTATCCAAGGAGCTCAAGCAACTGTTAGATGCTGGGCTACTGGCCCCTTCCCAAAGTTCTTTGGCTTCTACCTTGCTAATCCTGAAGAAAAAGGATGGAGGTCATCATATTGTGATGGACTACTGCTGATTGAACTCTTTAAACAAGAAGGACTCTTACCCCTTGCCGTGTATTGACAATGCTCTTTGCCGACTTGGAGGCTCTAAGTTCTTCTCCACAATGGATCTGGCATTGGGGTACTGGCAAGTTGACCTTTAGCTCAAGGATTGACAAAAAGCCGCACTCAATACATCTGAAGGGCTGTTTGAGCCTACATGTATGTTGCAAGGACTCTACAATGCCCCAGTCACCTTCCAACAAGCCATGGACTCCATCCTCTGAGACTTGAAACTGTCATGTGTCCTAGTATACTTAGATATTATAACGGTTTTCAGCACTACCTTTACCAATCATCTGGCTTATCTCAAATAAGTGTTCATGAAGATTCAAGAGGCGGTCCTCAAGCTAAAACCATCTAAGTGTTCTTTCTTCAAAGAGTGTCTTGAATTATTGGGCCATGAAGTAACCCAGACAGGGATTCACCCAATGACCAAGAAGGTTGAAGCCATCAACAAAATGCTTCCACCTACCAACCTGCAAGAAGTACAAGTCTTTCTGGGTATGATGGGCTACTACAGACAGTTCATCCCTGACTTTGCCAATACTAGTGAACCTTTGGTCCAATTGTTACATAATGTCCCTTTTTAAATGGACTGCCGGCCAGCAGCAAGCCTTTGAGACCCTTAAGCAAAACTCAAAGAGGCACCAATCCTAGTGTATCCTGACTACAATAAGGGTCTCATCCTATACACTGATGCTAGTGACCTTGCTATTGGGGCTATCTTGGCCCAACTAGACGACAAAGGCATGGACCATCCTGTGGCTTATACTTCCTGTGTTCTAAACAAGCATGAGAAGAACTACAGTGTTACGGAGAAATAATGTCTTGCTGTGTTGAATGCAGTCAAACAGTTCCACCACTACGTTTATGGTACCCATTTTACTGTGGTCATAGATCACTCTTCCCTTAAATGGCTGTAGTAACTGAAGGAACCGGAAGGTTGATTAGCACGTTGGGCTCTGCGCCTGCAAGGATACAATTTCACTGTGGTACATTGTCCTGGGATTCAACACCAGAACGCTGATGGCTTATCCAGAATGCCCATCCTTGCTCTACACCCTGCTTAGGCTGATTAACTGTATGAACTGATTGGATATCCTTCCTCTTGGGAAAGCGAGACGGAAGAGGTCTGATTAGCCCTGTCTAAACTATCTGAGGATACGCTTATTCAAGACAATCAGCTCTTCAAGAATTACAAGACCAGTACCTGCCTTATGTATGACCTAGTCTTCTCCTTTTGTTGGTGCTTCAAGCTCATAAAGAGACCAGGCATGGGGGCATTGCCAAGATCTTTAACTGGCTCCAGAAAAATTACTTCTGGGAAAGCCTTTGCTTGCTGATTCCAGACGTCATAGCTAGTTGCCACAACTGCCAGCTTCAGAGACCTTGAGCTGCCTCTCACAAGTTCAAACTAGTTCCCCCTCAACATGCCTTTCAAACTTTCAGCATTGACGCTGTAGGACCTCTCCCCCACTCCTTCTGTGGTTGCTGCTTTATCCTAATTGCTGTTGATCACTTCAGCAAGTGGGTAAAAGCTTGTCCTGATAAGGAAATCACTGCTAAGACAACTGCTGCCTTCCTGTTGCAAGATGTTTTCTACTGCCATGGCTGCCCTCAAGTGTTGCTATCTAATAATGGGACTAAATTCAACAACAAGTTGGTAACTTCTGTTGTTGAGGCCTTGGGGTCTCACCAGTCTTTCTATGCCCCCCATAACCATTCTACCAATGGGGAAGTCAAGCGTGCAAATTCAACGCTGGTTTCTATCATGAGAAAACTCACTTACTCTGAAGCTTCAAACTGGGATCTATACTTATCCACTGCTCTCTTTACTTATTGCCTTAGCAAACGTTGTGTCACCAGGTATTTCCCATTTTCTATGCTGTATGGTTGTGAGGCTACCACTCTGTCACTCTTGGGGGGCCCTACTCTTCTCTTATAAGGCCATGAATCCTGGCAACCATAACAAAGATCTAGTCAACCACATAATTGACATACAGGCCACTGCTTATACCTCTGTGTATAAGACCAAGATGCTTAAGCTCTCTCCTGATAATGCTGGACGCTCTCCCTTGCCTGAGTTCACCATTGGGGACCATGTTCTCTACTATCAGCATAGAGTAGGAGAACACACTCACAAGCTAGATATATTGTGGGTTGGCCCTATAGAAGTGACCTTCAAGAAAGGGTCCAAGTACACCGTGAAACTCCTCTCTAGTGGTTGTCCGTTTGCCCAAGTACATGCCAAGTTCTTCTGCAAGTACTACCCCCCTAAGGCCAATCTAGAAGGGGGCAATTTTGTGAATGACGCCATTCACCATGTTTTGATTTTACCTTTGATGGGTTATTTTGAGGATGAATCTCTCTCTTTTGCTTTTGCCCCTCAAAATGAGTCTATATCCAAACTGGGAGATACAATTGTTTGGTTTCCTGACTCTGTGCAACTCACTTGCCCCACTCATGCTTGTGGCAAGTGATCCTACCGTCAATGTACTGTTTTATGGTAAAACTACACAGTATATTTTCCTTTTCATATTCACCAATAAAAATTAAGTTCTATTCACATTTTTGTCTTTGTGTCTTCAAGTACTTTGGCGCCTCTCTCTAGCCACAACTAGTATAGATTATTCATCCAGGGCCATAAGGTAATTGTATAGTCTTCCCTGCCA
Source organism: Entomophthora muscae (assembly GCA_014839935.2). Lineage (NCBI taxonomy): Eukaryota > Fungi > Entomophthoromycota > Entomophthoromycetes > Entomophthorales > Entomophthoraceae > Entomophthora > Entomophthora muscae. The sequence continues at coordinate 367,826 of QTSX02002163.1, forward strand.
TCTAACTGAGACTTAGTACAAATCCAATCCTAAGGTTAGGATTTCCTGTTTTATGTTTGTGCTGCGCCTCAGAACACGACACAGATGCTGATCAAACTACAGTCTGAAGCATACTCTACTAATTTGACAACTAAGGGAAAGGACATGGATTGTGCGGAAAAGTCTTGCCTGGCCCTCCCTGCATACAAGATAGGAAGTCTGGTATACTTCTACAGCAACTGAGGGTAAAGTTGTGAAAGCAAACTTGCCTTGCTATGGTAAGGCCTGGTCAGAGTAGTCCAGAAAGTGGGAGTAGACAGCTACACTCTCAAGGATCTGGAAACAGGTCAACTGATTACTTGAGCTCATGCGCAATACATGTGCAAGGCTCCAAGTGGTCAAGCATAAACCCCTTTATGGATAACAACTAGAAAAAAGAAAAAACCTTATGAAAACAGTCCATGGGTTGTTATCCTAACCAAAACAAAAAGGAAAATAACACATATAAGAAAAAAAGAAAAAAAATTATGTTGCAACACTTTATTAAGGTACAAGTTCTTCCATTGCTAGACATAATTGAAGGAGAATTTGTGCAGATGCAGCATATATAAGCCACACTAAAGGTAACAAGCAAAAGATATATGGAAGGAACGGGATAGAATCAACTGGTAGATACTGGACACAATTTATCCCTATGTAATATGGGAACACAATCCCTAGTAGGATGCATTACCACAATAGGCTTTCCTGCTGAGTGTATTCCTCTGGTGTCTTGCCGCCTACGGAGTACATCACATTGAGTAGCTATTCCAGGTATTCAGGAATATGGTGAAGGCGTTGGTGGTAGACAGGCTTGGATCCACACAGTACTAGGTTACCTACTAGCGTCATGGACTGCTGGCTCCCAGAATCTTCATAGCTTAGTAGGTCTAGCATTGCACTCATAGCCCTTTGAAGACAATACTTGTGGCTATCAGAACCATGTCACAAGGGTACTTGTCTTGCAGCTGAATTGGGACTCATCCAGGCAATAAAGATGACTTTCAGCAGCTCCAACGCCCAAGCCCTTTGTTTAGTTGATAGTGATACCCCATCAAAGCTTGACTGGTTAAGTTGGATTTCCAAATACTCCATTAGTTTAGGTATTGGCAATCTCCAGTAAACCGTGTTTCTAACTTCAAGCTTATGTGTAGTAATCACATACAGAGTGTTCCAGAGCCAGCATCAACACTGACTACATGGAATAAAATACACACAACTTTAGTCTTGGGATTAAATCCCAAAAAAAATACAGGACCATGTTTATATACTGCCTGTGTTGGTCTTCTTGTATCATAGCCTTGGTACTTTTTATCTCTTCTGCAGTTAGATTCCTGATCCTGACTGTTGGAGAACTTGGAGTGATACGCCTTGTCTGACTAGGAGTTGTGGTTTGCCTTGACGTCTTCTTTGGAGGTGTGATAGAAGATTAGATAACAGTATTTGTTGGCGTGCTTAGTTGGTATGTACTATCACTGGCTGGACTTTGGAAGGCAGCGTCAACTTTGTTGCCGAGTAAATTGTTGAAGTCCTCCAGCTCTTCTGGTTCTAAGATTGGTGACAAACATGGGTGTTCTCTGGGACTCAACTTTTTAGAGCTTACACAGTTGGCTGTTACTCTCTGTTATGGTTGATCAGTGTATCTTACTACCAGTTTCCTGGCTCTTTTGGAACAATTGACCATAATAAGAGAGAAAAATACTGGCACCGTAACGTCTAGTTTAGAGGGGGAAATGTTGTAATGTGGTTAGTGTAAACTATCCATTACTGACAGCATTACCTCTAATCAATTAGTCTCTAGTGTGAAGGGTCAAATTATCATGTAGTTCAAATGAATAACTAGTCTGGTTGATCAATGGGCCATATCCTCAGAGGGTTATTTAGCCCATTAAACAATCATACTGATTGATGGGCTGAGAGCCAATATAATCTGAGGTGCAGTCTGATCAGAGAATCAGTGGATTAGGATTAATCACAAAACCCCTATATAGCTCTTCCCTTGTCTATTAAATAAAGAATTGATATTAAATACTTATACTTTTATTATACTCACTAGGCAGAAGAATCATCTTAGCTTAGTCTTTAGTAATACATAGGCCGTAATTGAGTTAAGCATATACAGCAACTACCACACCATAGCTGAAAATACAACAGGAAGTGTTGTTTTGTGTTTAGAAGTTCAGTGAGGGGTGCAATTAGTTCTTCACAGTTGGGGATGAACTTTTGCACATAGGCAACCATGCCTAAGAATGTACACACCTGGCCCACATTGGTGGAGGGAGGCATGCTGGTGATTGCCTTAATTTTGGCAGGGTTGGGCTTTATCTCTTGGGCAGAGATGGTGTTCCCAAGGAATAGGAGCTCTGACCTGAGTAATTTGCATTTTTAAGGCTTGGCCTTCAGCTGGTTTTTACAAAGGTTGTCAAGGACAGTGTGGAGGTGTTGGAGATGTGTGATTTGATCTTGACTGAGAACAATAATGTTGTCAAGGTACACAACAACACATTTTCCAATCAGTTCCTCAAATTCTTTGTTCATCAAAACAGCAAAGGTGGAGGGAGCGTTTTTCATTTCAAAGTTCATGATACGACACTCAAACAACCCGTAGTGTGTGCAGAAGGCAGTTTTGCCTCATCCCCTGGCGCAATGCAGACCTGATTGTATCCTGCAGTGAGATCAATCTTGTTAAAGACCTTTGCACCTGCAAGTGTATCAAAAAGGTTGTCAATCAGCAGAAAGGGGTACTTATTCTTAACAGTCACCTCATTTAGGGTGCAGTAGTCTGTGACCAGGCAAAGGGACCCAACCTTCTTGGCTACAAAGAAGACAGCCGCCCCGTATGGAGAGAGCAAGGGGCAAATGAAGCCCTTATCAAGTGTGTCTACAAGGTGCTGGCAGAGGGTTTCATCTTCTTTTTGTGTCAAGCAATAGAGGGGATGTGCCTTGGGAAGCAACCCTTGTAGTTGTACAGCATGCTGGATCTCCTGGGGAGGGGGTAGTTGGTCCAGTGTTTCACTGAAAACGTCCTTATACTCCTCAAGGAGAGCGGCAAGTGCTGGTGGAGGTGGAGTATTCAAGGGAAGGGCTGCAGGTGGTTCTGTGCAGATAACTTTGACTGAGCATTGCGTGAAGTCTAGTTTCCTCCCTTGAAATCATACATACCTATTTCTCTGATTCTGAAAAATACGGTATCCTGGAGTAACTTGCTCATTTTGATAGGATAAATCTGGAAACCCACCCCATTTCTGTTAAGGGTGATTACAGATGTATCCCAGTCAATATAGGGACAGTTGTGTTGCAGTCAGTCAAGAGCAGCAATGAAGTTGTAGCTGAGTTCTGCCATGATTGGCCCAGAGAGCTTGACCTGGAAGTTCCCCATTCTCACAGAGAAGGGTACTGTCTCATGGGTAATCACCACTCTGCAGGAGTCAGCTACACATACTGCCTTGGATTGGTTATGAACTTATCTAATTGTTGAAAATCTGTGAATTCCTGGTTGGACATGTTGTGGTTGGCCCCAGTGTCTACCAAAAGTTTGTGGTTGTTCCCACAGAAACAGAAGGGGTAGACCAAGTGGGTTACTTTATTTGAAGAGTGATTTTCTTGGAAAACAGGGTTGTCACTGTGAATCTGGAATACATTGAGGGTTTCAACTTCATGCACATTGTAATCACAGGGGTTCTTTGTGAGGAGGGATTGAGAGTGAGGGTCAAGTGGGTTTGTAGAACCTCTTGTAGCTACAACACCCAGGTTTTTCTGGTCCTTAATTTGGGCTAGTTGGAGCTCCCCCTTGCAGGGGTGCTTAACCCCATCCTCTTGTTGGCAGGACTGGCAGCCGCCTACCTGATTGTGGGCACTGCCAGGTGCGGGGCGAGACTGAGGTGGTGCATTGTTGTATCTACAGAAGCCCGTTGAAGCCTGATTATTGTCCTCCACAATGGCCTTGTAGCAGTTGTTGATGGAGGTGCAGCAATCCATAGGAACCCACTTGCAGATATGGGGTTTGAGCCCATTGACTATTAGAATGAGGAGCATGGCATTCCCATCTGTGATGGCTTCTGAGCGGTGTCAAGGGCTTGTTGCCAAGCTACAAGATATTCAGGGACAGACCCAGTCTGTTTAATGGCCAGGAGAGAGGTTCTCACCACAATGGGTGAAAAGGTTTCACTTTAGCAGGTTTTTGCGGCATCCCTGAACAACGCCTAAGTGACATCTATCTCTTGGCTTGCCCAGTTGGTAAACCACACTGTAACAGGCCCCATAAGGCAATCAGATACGGTGGCAACCCACATGGGCTCATGCACTTGACAGATACAAAGGCGGGTCTTGGTAGCATGGAGCCAGCTAACAATGTCAGTTTCAGAAATATTCCTGACATAAACCAGATTCTTACTGAAGGGCAATATTGGAAAAGAATAGAGGGATTTTCTGTTAAAAATGCCCAATTCAATGAGGATTTCCCCCTTTAATTGGGGAAAATAAAAATCAAACAAAAGAAAAACAGAACTTAATGAACACCAGAATAATCTATCATCCAGGCAGGCGCCTGCCACGCCCACCAGCACCCTCTGCCAGCTGTCAGCGGGCCTCCTGCCAGCCACCTGCTCGCCCGCCAGCCCCCTGCTGCCCAGCCAGTTGCTTGCCACCCAGCCAGTTGCTTGTCAGCCTCCCACCTGGTTCCCAGCTCCCACTCTCCAGCCAATCAGAAGGCCTAACCACTACAGCCAATCAGAAAAGTACCAGGCTACAAGGTCAAAATTCCAGAACAAGGCCACCTGTGATGATCCACATATAAATGGTTTTGCAGGCGAGGGTTGATTTGGATTCAAATAAAGATGCTATGCTTGATTGACAATGTGTTATTGATTGATTGCAGGTAGAGGCCTAGTAGGGAATGATGGCTACTAGGGAAGTTAAGGCCTAGCTAGTAGGTGAAAAGACTACTAGGGGGCAGATTTTGGTCTTCACCCAGAAGAAGATATTGGCTGCTGTGGGCTAGAGGTCTTCACCCAGCAGGGAAATGTGGCTGCTTGGGGTGAAGAATGAGATATCTCAGCAGGGAACTTTGTTTGTTTGGGGTGGGGAGTGAACTAGCCTGATTGGTAGTGGTTGCTGCTCAGGCTGGAGAATTTTTAGACCCTGGTGGGTAACACGGACTACCAGGGTAGAAGTGTGTTCCAGCATGGTAGGGGATGCCTACCAGGGCTGTAGGTTTTGGACCCCTGGCAAGTAGCGCGGGCTGCCGGGGAGGGGAAGAGCTCTGAGGGCTCAACATACCCTGATACACTTACAGGAGGTCTGTGAGCAAGCATCCTACCTAACAGACTGGTAGGATGTCCTCGTTTATGTCCCTATGGGAGCTTTGGGGAGATCCCAAAGTGAGCATTGGAGGGCATGGATTTGCTCAGAGGTGTCACCAAGGCGGTTTGCTTGGGGAAGCAGCTGCAGAACTTGGTGTGATCAGGCCTCTGGGGAGTAAATCTGATTACTTTGTGACTGAAAGCCCAGACTTAATCACCTTGGTGAGTAAAAACAACGGCATAGACTTTAATGATCTATGGTTGGATGGCCTAAGTGGATTGCCACTTGTGAGGGCCCAGTCAAACGCCAGTTCAATGTAGACTCATGTCTGGGTCTACAGGTTCTGGTAATAGGGACTGAGATAAATAACCAAGGTGGTTCATGTTTTGGGACAGCAGAGAAGACTAGTAAGAGGGACTGTATGATCACAGTGAAAACTAGTTGAGGGACTGTTGGTTCATATTGAAGTTTGGAACCAAAATGGTTCATTGTGCAGGTAGAACCAAGGTAGTTCCTAGGGAGGATAAGCCAAAGGGACCAAAGATCATGATGCAGTAGTAGCTGGTCATGATAAAGGAGTAGCCAGAGGACTGATAGGCTGTTTAAAGACTGGAAAGGAGCTGTTCTGTGAACTAAGATGGACTGATTGCTGGTTAAACTGATGAGCTGAGAGATATGGTTGAAGAACAGGCAAAAAAACCAGAAGATGTGAGTACAGGACTAGAAGATGACTTAAAAGGACTAGCCAGACTGGAAGTAAAAGCTGGAAGTCTGATTTTGGTGTCTTTAAAGAAGAAATATTATAAAAGAAGCAGTTTAATAAGGATTTAATGCTGCCAAAATTATAGTATGGAAAATGAATCAATTATCATATCATACTACAAGAGAAAAGAAAGAGAAAGAAAAATCTTTTACATGATTTAAACTGTGAATTTATTGGGTTATAATTAAGCCAGAAAGAGGCCAGAAACAGGACAGAGAAACTGTAAAGGCAAAAGAGCAAATTTTGCCAAGAACAACTAGGAGAGGCAAAAGGGTGAGCAGCAAGCAGATTCAAAGTTGTGAAACGTTGAGGAAAACAAAGAGAAACACAGAGAAACGTTGTAAAATCAAGGGTTTGAAATTTTCTTAAGTAAAGCATATGTGGAAGCGCTCAAGATTTGCCGGGAAATGTGATGGAAATCACAGCAAAACGGTTCAAAACGTGGAGCAGTTGTTTACCTGAAGAAGGAAAGCCTCAGGTTTTAACCATAGTCAAGAGCAAGTCATCCAGGGAAACTCTTCAGCAAAACAGTTAAATTGAGGCGTATGATTGGCTGCAAGCCAGAGTCTATTTAATCAGTGTTTTGAGGGCTTTAACTTAAGAGTTAAAGCCTAAAAAATGAGGAGCAGAAGCAGAAAATTCAGGGCTTTCATTGGCTGAAGTAAGCTTTAAAGTTTAATTTATTGTATAGAGAGAAAAACTGGATAGCTTAAGCTTTTGAAAACCAGAGTTCTGAAAGAGATTTTTGGTCTGAAACAAGGAGCTATAAAAGGGAGAGCTATCTGAGACTCTTCAGGGACTGAATCAAGTGAATTACAAAGGCCACAAGGGCTACAGAAGGAGCTGAAGACCAAGCTAAAGGTGCAGAAGCCCAAGATAAAGCAGCCAGAGCTAGAAAGAAAGAGACAGAGCTGGAGAAGACCGCATGAGCCCAAGGCAAAGGTGCATGAGCCCAAGACCAAAGCGCAGGTGCCCAAGACCAAGTATAAGGAGTCCAAGAGATTGTTGGAGGACTCCCAGTATTGGCAAACCCATATTGTTTCCCTTACCCAGGCATTATATCAGAATTTTTCTAAAGGGATCTTCCTTCTGACTGTGAATAAATGCCTATTACTTCCCTGCCCAAATTTCCAGTAATTAGAGTACAAGCCCAATGAGTGAACTACCCCATATCTTTTACCCTAGTCAAGGGGAAGAGGATACCTATTGTCAGAGTTGTAGGAGATTTGCTACTAGTAAGTCTTCTCAGGAGGAGTGAGAGAGATTAACTAGGCATCTTTAGATGACAGATAGGGGAAGGGAGTTTATAGGGAATGAATTTACCAGGTTGTTACAAGTGTTGTACAGACCCACAGAGGGGTTGGCACCCGCTGAAGTACAGGTGCATGGTGGGGATGCCCGCCTAGTGATTGGAAAGGTGCTGGAAGAGTTTGCAGTTATGCAGGCCAAGTACAAGCTTCTGATCAACCACTCACCACTGTTGGGAAATGAAAACTCCTCCAAGCCGGTCCCTGGCTATGACCCAGGACACACTTTGGGGACTGGTGACCAGGAACCTCACACCACCCCTTCAGAAGAAGGGAAAATTCAGAGTTCAATTTTGAACAGCAATTCTACTTCAAACCGATGGGATTCAGAGGGCCAAATCATATGCTTGGGTCCAAACACCAACCAAAATATGCCCTCCAAGACAAAAATAGATTCTGAGAGTTCTTTGAGCTTTTCCTATCACATGACCCCATGCCCACAAGAATTTATTGGCTCCAGTCAAGAATTGCCAAACCAACAACAGATTGCAAAAGAACAAGGGTTTGGCCCTCTTCTCAAAAACCCATGCCCAATCTCATCCTTCAAACTTTTGGGATCTCCAATCCCTTGTTTTTACTCCCACTTGCAAAACTTTGTAAAGTGGGAGACACTATAAATAAAATATCCCTTCTCAGTGATAGCTTGTGCTATTATTGAGATAATAACCTCTTCAAAAAAGCTAGTTTAAATCTTAATCCTTTAAGGTCAACACTTAGTTAATAAAACTTTCACCTTCAATCCTCAATCCAAGGAAGATGAATCATCTCATCTTCATAGCTGTGCTTACAGCTTGCCTTGGGATTGGAGGCTATCAACAGGGACCAGAGTTTTTTGGACCTTCACCAGAAGGGCTAGGTCATGATCACCACTATTATCCTGGACAACTCAACTCTTCTCACACTGGTTACTGGCCTCCCCTTGTGTCTCCACACTCCACCCTGTCCATTGTGGTGTACACCTCCATATACTATGTGTTGACCTACTTTGTGTGGAGCTTTGGGAGATATAACATCCATGCCAAGGTCTTCTGCTGGTTGATGACCATCTATTCAATTGTCAATGCCCTTACTGGTTTCCAATTCTCTAATCTCCTGTCATACCTTCTGCAAGTAGTGCCTACTGTATCTGGGTATTACAGTCAGCTCTTTCAACACCACCTGTTAAAGACTCAAGCTTTAGGTTGAGCGTGTGTTGCAAAAGATCTGACTGGGGTGGGGTGACACTTGCGTTGTGCTGCCCAAGACAAAGACAATTTTACACGCTTGTGAGCACCAGCTGGTCCTGATAGATGATATATCCTTTGGGGATGTCCCCCTCAGGGATTGGAAAGAAAGTTTCTTGATGGGGAGTAGCCATATGGCCCATACTCCGTCCTTTCTTGGGGGGATTTTTCTTTTAGGTAGGTTTTCAACCTAATTCTGCTACCACTGTTGCAACTGAGCCAATTAGAGTTTAGCATTTGATTAGGAAAGACAAAAGTTCAATGAAAAAGACAGGAATTAATAGAATAAGGTATTGTTTATTGTAGAATATTGTGATTAATATACCATATGGGGAAAGCCATAAGGCCACAGGGGGTGGCATAGTGGTGTGTCCCATCTAAGGTTCAAAGCCAAGGAATAACTTGTGCGGGGATCAGCAGGTCAAATTGGCTTTACTCCTAATTAGTAGAAAGTTCCCGCAATTTGATACTGTCATCAGATTGGTTCATGTTGTTAGATACGTTGGCAGGTGAAGAGGAAAACTTGGTTGCAACAGCCTTACTCTTTGAAAGGAGAAGGAAAGGCACCAGAAGATGTCATGATAGCTCACAATGCTTTGACTTCTGCTCAAAGCCCAGCCATTTTCCCAATTGGTACAGTCATCTATGGATCAGGTGTAGGCAAATGAGGGGCAGAAAAAGCAGCAGCCTGTTGTTGGGCTGTAGCCTTGAACTTGCAAAAAGCTTCCCAGATCTCCTGAATCTCAGAGTTAGGATTACTAGCAGGAGGAGTAGATGACTTACAGTTCTCAGACTTGAATTGTTCCTCAATGTAGTCTTTAAGATTCTTGAACTTGGACACCTGTTCTGCTTTAAAAGTCTGAGCAGCTTCCTTTGCTGAAGAGGTAGCAGAAGTTTAAAAAAATTCCAATAATCCCATCTGACCATTCAAGTGATCACAGAATTGGCTGAACTGTTGGATGAGATTATTTAAACCAGCTCCTTGCAAATTAATACTGGCTTAAATGTATTCTTGACAAGCAGCCTGCCCAACTTTGTAATCTTGAAGATGTTCATGCATGTAGTTGGGAAGGTAAGTACAAATAGTGTTTAAAGTTGATTGTAGATGCTGATGAGCTAGAAGGGAGTCACTCTGATTAGCCAAAAAAATGAGAGGAAGTTGTGGTCCCATTGTTGGAAGGCCACAAACTGATCATAGTTGTTACAGGAGACAGTCTGTATAGAGTTCAACTGGAAGGAGTGCAAGCCCAGCAGTAACTAATGATGGACAATTGCAGGTTGGACAAAATGTTAAAGGATTTTCCCTGTATCTAGTAGGAATGAGGTATGGAACTGAGATGACCCTTGATATACCATTATTAAGCAGTAATTGGGGCCTTCAAACACATATTTTAGTTTAGAGCCAATAATACTTGCAGTACGTCCACCTCGAACCAACACAAGGGCAGTTTCTTGCACTTTTTCAAAGGTAGGTATTACTATAGTATTAGGCACTAAGGGTGGCTGGGACAAAAGGACCAAAGCATACAGGATGACAGGAGGATCTAAGATGTCCTCTTCCAGAGGTGAAATAGAGATATTAGGTAAGGTACTTCTGGAGGAAGGAGGGTGGGTGTGAGAAAGGGGGGCTAAACTAACTAAGTTTGGCTCCTATCCTGGGGGAGAATCCACCAGGACACCATCCAATGAAAAGCTGGTATGGCCGCTCAAAGTGGCTTTCACAAAGAGGACGCAGAAGATAGTCGGGAAAGTAGGAGTCTAACCCCATCAAGATGATTCCACCAAGCAACCACAAAGCGCATTTGGGCGGGACTCTTGGGTACCCAAGCCACCCTCTTGGACCTGAGCAACAGGGACCTCAGGAGGGGGCATTGGGGAGGGATAGTGTGACAGCGTAGCAGAGGAAGTTTTAAGGACAGAAAGTTTGAGATCATCACAAGTGAGGCTTCTCACAACGTTCTCACTAGAGCCAAGAATATCCTGTGCCCGTCTGGGGAGGTCCTTAAATACATGCATGAAATGGCTTGGGTCACTTCCCACCAGGTGGAAAGAATGGGACACACAACTCCAAAGTTCTGGGGAAGTGGTCCAAATCAGCACCAGGGCAGGAGCCAGGGTAAAGGCACACATTTTAAAAATGAGGCTAACATTCAACACCAAAAAAGGGGAAACACAAGTGCAATAAAGCTTTCTATGGTGTGGTGCCTGGGCAGAAGAGAAAATTGGAAACCAAACAAATAGAGACCTGCAAGAGGTGTTCAAAGTCAATTGACAACTATACACTTTAAGATAAAGCAAAAGAGAATATTTAAAGCATATAGGGAAAAAAAAGACAATAAAACAAACAGAAATAAAATCAAAACTAAATAAGTATATATTAAAGATAGAATACTAATTTTAAAGTTTGAGTTGAATTTTTGAAAGCGAGCTAGGTAAGCAGCTTTAACAGAGTTAATTTCAACTCTAGGAGCTCCAAAGACAACACCAGGAACAAGGTAAAGGCCAGAAAGGTAAGGAATGGTTAACTTCTACTAACAAGCCAGGGAATCAAAAAGGACAATATAGAGATGTCCAAGAAAATAACCCCAAAACCAAAATGGGAAAAGTAAACTTTATTTGTTAAAATGAGCAAGCAGGGGACCAAAAGTCCCCTGTCTTGCTTTAAGGGACAGAATTTGGGCTTGAGTGGTCACCTGACCCCATTTGGGGATCTGATTGGCCAGAGTAGAATTTTTGCAGAGGAATTTCAGGAGGGTTGGATGATTTCCCAATAACTTCTGGCTCCAGCTCAGATTGGGTGACATCAGTGGAGTGCTTCAATGCAGCATCTAATCCAGTTGGATTGGGATTTGTTGATTTGAAAGGAGCGCAACCTAATTGATTACTCTGGATTTGTTTTAAATGTGGGCAAGCCCAAGCCAACAAATAATCTAAATTAATCAGGGATTCCTCCCAGGTGGGAACATAAATCTGATTATTTGTGGCTGCCACCTGAGAAGGGTATGCCAAGAAAAACTGCTTGTCAATTGTGTGGGCTAAATCCTCAAGAGAATTAAGGGGTTTAACTGGAATTTGAGCAGATTTCTTGGTGCGCCAAGGGAAGACAGCCCTATCCAGAGCCAAAGGGGGAAGTGACTTTACAGCAGGCAGGACCAATGAAGGTGGTGTCAAAAGGCATGAAGGTGGGGTTTATGGCCCCTGTAGTGAGCACCATTTTGTCAAGTTGCACCTTATTATTTGACATAATAAAGAACTCAGGCAAAAGTCTTAAATACTTAAGACTTGAGGTTTTGGTTTTAAGCCTGTTTGATCTGAGTGTGAGTAATAGATATCTTCCTAGCAAATAGAAAGAAGAGTGCTGAAAATTTAATGTCATAACAATATGAGCAAAAAAATGAACTTATTTTATTGGAGGAAATTACATTTGATCTTATAGCCAAAGGTTCAATCCTAGTAGCCTAAGTGGACATACTTCAAGTGGCAAGAGGCTGGTAAAGATCCAGAAGGCTCATATACTGATGTCAACTCATATTTGGGTAAAGAGATATCTATGAGTCAAAATCAAAAGCAAATGTTTTTTTCATGAAACAATCTTCAAACTATAATTCACTAGGCCAATCAAAACCCTAGTGAATTCAAATTCACAACACAAGGTAAACTAAAATATGGAGCCTTTGCTCAGCAAAGGCCTCTGTGAACTTGCACAGTTTATTGTAGGACACACTAATTTTTTCTTGTGATTTGTTTTTGAGAAGGTCATCTCCATGGCCAAAGACCCCTGTTTTTTTCCTTCTCCAGGCCAGTCCAAAGTTGGCCAGGAGGATTTTGGTCTTCTTAACAGCTGTTGCATTTGAAACATCCAATTTAGACACTGTCATGAATTCAAATTCACTAGGGGTTTTTGGCCTGGTGAATGATAGTTTGCAGATTGATTCCTAAAAAAGTATTTGCTTTTGCTTTTGACCTGTAAAGTTCTCTTACCCAAATACAGGTCAACATCAATATCTGAGCCTTCCAGACCCCTACCTGCCTCTTGTCACTTGGGGTACCTCCACTTAGGCTATTAGGATTGAACCTTTGGGTATAAATTCAAATGTACTTTACTCCAATAAAATAAGTTTATTTTTGCTCATATTATTCTGACATTAAATTTTCAGCACTCCTCTTTCTATTTGCTAGGAATATATCTATTACTCATACTCATATCAAACGGCTTAAAACCAAAACCTCAAGACTTACATAAAAGACTTTTGCCTGAGTTCTTTATTATGTAAAATAATAATGCACAACTTGACAGACCCTTTAACTTCTATTTTGAGATACCCATCAATTAAATTAATTTCAAATTCACTTATTTTCTATTTGGAATTTGATTCTTAGATTTGACAATCCTGCAATTTCATATTGTATATGCTTTGTTGGACTACAGTAAATACCAAACTGTACATCAGAATCCTACATTTCTTATTCATGTATCCCACATTTGTTTTATGTGTTTTTTCTTTAGTTAGTTGAGTTATCTGAGGTATGAATTCAAAATTTGCAGATTTAAAAAATGTCAATTTGAATGGTTGATTTTATTAAATATTTTGGTTTCCATTCTGCTGAGTTGCCTGCAAATGTGATTCAAAATTTGGACCAAGGATTTGACAATCCTGCAATTCCACCATTAGGTTCTGGATTTACAGTACTAAGCTAATATTATGTTTGATTGTTTATTTTAATGCTGCAGATTAGCTCTACATTTTGAAGGAATTTAGAAAATTAAAATATAATTTTCGGAATAATTATTTTATCTTTACTAAATTTAATTACAATACTCCACGTATTTAGATTTATATTCTATTTTCTGTTTATACTTGGAATATGCAGTTTTACTTTCAAATAATTATAAATTAAACAATCTTTTAAGAAAGAATTTCAAATATAGATTAAATTAAACATATAATAAGTAATCCCAGCTTAAAAATAAAATATATTGAATTATTTATTAAATTCAACTTTATCTGTCCTTGGACGGGGAACCACCTAGTTGTTAATATATTTTAGGGAAATATAAAGTTTATTAAAGCAGGTGGGTGGGGATTTTAAAAGGGGCGACAGAGTTTATGTGCTTGTTTGGCCAAGTTAAAAATCGAATTCGGCACCACAACTCAAGTAGAAATGTAATTTTAAATACCACAAGCTGTATTTAAATAATTGCAATGTGAAGAAAGTCGAACTAAACTTTACTTTGTGGAAATAGGATCTTAAAGTCATATCACTCGGTACAACATAATCGCTTTAGGGTTTGCTTTGGTTCTCCGAACATTGAATTGTAAGTTCTCTTTCGTTATGAGAATTGGACTTCGGCAAATGTTTGAACTCAGTGTTTTCCTTAAGTCTAAGACTTGCATCCAAGATTAATATTCTTAATTTGAATTCTTGATTTAAATTTGGCTATAGCCTTTTCAAAATAAGATTTGATAAGAGGAATCCTTTTCTTGTTGTGGGGTGTTGGGATTTTGAATCTCGAGTATCTTCAGGTGACTACACTGAAGTGAACCTTACTCTGTGCCACTACTTTTATAAAATTAAATTTAATCTAGAAAAGCTTGCTAATTTTATTTGTTAAAGCACTCCATCTTTATATGCTATTAAAATTTTAGTTAAAATATTTAAGAATTGAAGATATAATTTTTATAGCTTCTCTGGTTTCCTCTGCCAGAGCTTGTTATATTCTAACTAGAAAGTCCCTGGTGCCATTACTCCTCCCTCTAAACACCAGCCCTCATCTGGTAAAACCAACCTTGTCCCTTGATACAACCACGCTAAATATATAATCAAATTACCCAGAAACTTGCTTGTGTGGTGGCATCCCAGTTCTTTTAAAAGGCCGCATATTCATGGCTCAGATCCTCTTTCCTGCCAACCCAATGTTGCCAGAGTGCAATCTTCTCTAGAGCCACTGTAGTTTCTTGCCGGGAAAGCAACTCCCAAAACCCTCAATATTTTCTTGTTAACTCAGGATCAGCCAAAGTTTTGCTTCACTCTGCAATGGCACCAGTCCCCTTGCCATTGCTGCTTTATTAATTAATTCCTCTACTTGGGGAACTTATTTCCGGTGCTACTTGCCAGGCTTCTTTAGCACGGCTTGAATTTAATATTCACAACGCAATCTTTGCTTTCCAGCGCCTCCAAAAGTTGTAAATTTCAGAAATGGTTTTGTTAAGTGAAATACTTTGCTAGGCTATTTCACTACACCAATCAATATTTTTGGCTTGTAAGGAAAATCCCAACACTTAAACAGAATATATGTGTTCACCTACATTCTGATACCACACTTCCATCATATTGTCTCCAACTATCCGCTTTTTGGAAGCATCCTTTTATAAACATGACACCCGTTAAAAGCAAAAAAATCATTAAATAGAACATCAGCTTGTTCAAAAGCATAGGGGTTTCCCAATAAACCCTGTAATAAATCAGAAGTATATGGTGTCAGGAAATCCTGATCTATCAGGGTTGACTGATCCATATTCTCATCACTGAAGCTATGGGTCAATAATAGATGGGACACAGCCAGATGCAAGATATCTATTCCAGAATACAGAGAAACTATATCCAGACTATCATAGCTTGTAATCCAGAAGATACCTGAGACATTTTGGATTCCAAAAATAGACACAATTCTGCCAAACAGAATAAAGACAGGAAATTGTAGCATCCTGTTTCACCAAAAAATGAGACAGAAGACTGTCTGTGCAATGTGTGCATTAGACCGAGCACAAGACAGGACCCCACCCAATGGATGTCAACTTAGTTAGGCTCAACTAAGTCAATGATATCCAGGCTGAAGAGGAGAAATCAGTAGCCTAGGATATTAGCTCATTCCAAAACCTTATTTGGGTTTGGAATCCAACTCTGGGGGTGAAACTAGTAGCTTGGGGATGATAGGCTAGCTAGTAAAGTGTTATCCACAGCTAGATGCCAATCTGGTTGCTACATCTACATCTACACTATAAAAAGCCCTTCTAAGATCACTTGGAAGGCAGACCAATTATAATCAATAACATTACTACTAAACCAAATATTAGTAGTTTCAAGTACAATAAGAGCGTATTATTGATACTTTCAGAATCCTGCCAAACCACCTCTGCTGGTGTTGTGTCCCAAAGACCACATGACTCTCCCTTTACTTGGCTCTAGTAACAACAGAACTCTGCCAGTTGCTGCAATCCCACACACCAAGTGAAAGCACATCTGTCCCCATACAGATATCCCAATCTCAACATGCATAATACCTTTAATAAAGACAATAACTTTTCTTCTTCAAGAACGTAAAATCTTGATATATGGTTTACTATTGTTTTTTTCACAACTAATACTGGCTTGTTTTTAAAGAACTGCTCAATTAAAGTCAAACATTCTATTCTATATCCACTAACTAAGTCATACTGATTCACAGTAGGCCTTTAGTTTTACCTGGATTAAAATTTCTGGTTCAGCTAAAAGGATTGGTCACCAAACACTAACTTGATTGGTATCAAGTGTACCAGAATCACTCCAGTTTAGAACCCCATTTGACTCCTTTATATAAACCACTAGGTGGTTGACATGTCCAAAGACAGATATAAAATTTAATTTATAGTAGGGGTTCAACCTTTTAGATAAACAGAAATGAATTAGATAAAAAATCAGTTCAGTCCAAAACAAAATCCAACTTTTTTGGTAGAAACGGTTGCCTATTTAACAAAAAATGAGCACTAATGGGCAGTAATGTCCAGACAAAGTGAGAGATTCAAATCAGGAACAAATCTTTTCTAATCTAAAAACATCCACCCTGTCAAGCTGTGCTCTACTATATTGAAATAGGAGAGAATTTGGTGTGAAGTCTTTATGATAAAAGGCTTGCAGTTCAAGCTAAGCAGGGTTTAGAAACCTGGGTGTTGTAACAAGGTAAAGTGTATTACCTTTTTGCCCTGTTTTAGTATGATGTAAGTATAAGTCTTCCTAAATAGTAGTAAGAGAGCACCTGAAGCTTAAAAGGTTACAAAAGCAGATTAAATATAAACTTTGATTTATTTATAAAGGTAAATGCCCTTAAATACCAAGGGAATTGATCTTTGTATCATTAGTGGAGACACTAATGTGCCATACAACTGGTAGAGGTGTGGGCAACTCATTAATTGATCTCATTCCAAACTTAAGCAAACAGAAAAATTCAGTTCAAAATCAAACCCCTCAATTTTGCGCTTCACACTCTAGTCCAAGCTATATTTAAGTCCAATAAAGAGTACTTTCAAATTTTGTTTACAACACACACTGATCACTAAAAAATTGATTTCAGTCACACCTTAACGCTAAAGTGTTTATTATAGTTTTTGATAAGAAGCAAACTCAGCCACTGTAACAAAAAATTTGATCTTATAACAAACCCCCATAACAACTCAAATAGACAATAAAAACTTAAATATCAAATGAATTAATTGATCTATCATAATTTTACCATTTCATCCTAATTGTCATGAATTGCATTTAAATACTTGTTTTGAAAACCCAGGAATCAAACCCTGGTCCTCAGGAGACATCTTTCACCAACCAGGATGAACAGTAGCCCACCAGACTGCCAGTTGGGCAAAAACCCTGGACCGCCAACAATGTGTTGCCCCAACCAAGAAGAACGGGAATCTGCCAGCCTGTCAAATATCAAGACTGAAAGTTCAAAATCAACATAGAGAACTCCAGAATTAAACCTGTACCCTCCAAAGGCAAATCAAGTCACTGAGGAGGGATGGTGACCTGCCAACTTGTTGAGTTGCAAACCCAAGTTGTTGAATGACTCTAAGACCCGCCAGACTCTTAAGGATGATTCCCCAAATGGTTACCAGATTGCTATTAACCATGTGCCACCAAAGACCCAGGCCTATGCAGAAGTTGTAGCTTGCATAAAGGAGGTTAAAACAAGGCCCACTGCTAGCCCTGCCAATGATCAACAGCTACTACCAGTCTTCAGTCCAGAATGGGTAATGCAATTGGCCTGCTCAGGTGATATGGTAAACAACAGCGGCAAAACAAAGTATCACCACTTCTGTTTAACAGAGCAAGCACAACCAGGATCTGCCCCCCTCAAACTAAAAGCCAAGATCTATGTCCTGCCAGTAAATTGTCCTCACAACTGAAATCTGCAAAAAGTGAAGTAGCAAAATCATCTGGTATAAGAACTCTGGCGGTATGGGGATAACCTTATTGTCATTTTTGATAGTAAAGTTTTATGAACCTTTGATTCAAACAAATCTTACCTTATCTAGTCTTAGTGATATTTCATCTCAACTCCAGCCAAGTAGACAAACAGGCAACCACCCCCTCTAGAGATCAACCTGACAACCTGCCTCAGGCACTATACCATTCCCCTGGAGCCCCTTTCCAGCCTGTTCATTTTACTGAATACCTGCCCAATCCTGCTTACTTGGAGTTTGACTTGGAGACCATCCTCATTGCTGATCCCTTAGAAAGAAATAGAGAGACTGAATACATAGGAAGTGAAGGAAGGTGGTACAATGTGCTGCCTCTATTATTCAAATATAAGTACAATTATCTGCCTGCTTACTTTGTCCCCATGAATCCTCCCTTAACCCTGCAATCTGACTACCCAATGGAACTATTGCCTGCTGCCAAGACCACGTCCACACAAATGTTTGGAGTACTCTACATTACTTTGACAGGATTGGTAGACTCTATGGTGCCCAACTCAGAGCCCTGGTCCTTGCTTGGACAATATTCATCCTATATTATCAAGTTAGCACCCATCCTATGGTGAGCATTACCCACTGGCCCAGCAGTACCCCGTACCAAGTCACCTAATGCCTCTACCTATGCCTGGATTCCTGCCACTAATAGAGATATAAAGTCTAAAGATAAAACTAGAAACATGATATTCTAAGTATCTATTTTTTGGTAAAAAGCTATTAAATTAATAAAAATATCAATCTGAACATCTAAAGGTTCACATTTGCAATAAAAATATAGAGGGTTTGAAACCTACCTGTGATAGACATTATGGTCAAAAAGATTTTGGGTTACTATAATATAAAAAATTAAGATCTATATCAAACAATCTATATATACAAGTGATTCAATCTTATCCCATCTTGAATTTTATTCTATAAAAAAACAGACACATCACATCTATAGAGCCAAGGAGCTGAAGGAGTACACTGCAGACATGAACACCCTTGTGGGTCAAAGAACATAGTAGCTGTTGACCTGGAGAAAAAAGATGTGAGTAGCTCTGAGTCAGGGATGGAACCCAAGCCATACAAACACAAAAAACAAACACAGGCCACCCAGACAGGCAGAGAAGGCAGGATATGCCCCAGAGTTCCAAAGCTTTTATAGGAAGGTTATCAAAGTTATCTGTAGTAGAATAGTGAACAAAACCACTACAGAGAGAGTGCCCTTGATGTAAAGCTTTTAATGCCAAGATGCTATTGCCTCAGTACTTCTCCAGTTGCTAGGGAAGCTTTTTACTATGTTTTTGCTCAGAAAAACTTACCTTTTTTTACGTCTGTTCAAGGCTGACAACAGTAAGTGTTGCGCCTAGATGATAGGTTGGTTCTGATGGGTGATGCTGCCGCAGGAGGAGTTGTCAGACACTTAGCAGTGTCTTGCAGCTTCCCAACCTGTGGCAGTGTCAATTAAAGTGAAACTATTAGGAAGTTGGACTTAAAATAGTCCAGTTTGATTAAAAGGTAAGATATTTAAAATCTTATATTAAAACTTACTGATTTTTATTGAAGCTTAATATGTCTCTATTGATTTTGATTGGTTAATTTTTGGGTCCAAACCTGTCTGACAATGGCTGTTGTTGCACAACGCAAATAACTCATCATTGGATGAAAAGGATACCACTAACTACTATGATTGGATGATTTAAAGCATTGGAGATAAATTAGACTTGACAAGCAAGGTAAGGATTCACTAAACTCAATACTAACTTTTCAACTCAAACTTAGATTTGCTTCAAAAACAAAGGTAAGCTTTGCCATAAGTATTCTACTAACTATTCAGCTCATAAGATATAAAGAAAATATTAAAGGTAAGATCAAGCCTTAAATTTTCAAAGCTAACTTTAATTTAAAAAGGTAATAATTTTAAATAAAAACTAATTCAATTCCAAATTCATTTGATTATGCATTTCAGATAAGCTTTTCCTTAAAAATGCTAACCTTTAAATCCTTTTAGATATACTCTATCTGCTGCAAATCTTGGGATGGGTAAGTCACTTTTATCAAATTAAATTAACTAATCTAGATTTAAAAAACCAGATTTTTACCCAAAGTAGATTAAGGCTTGGTAAGTAATGTTTTGGTTCTCAAATCTTTTTAAAATAAAGCTGCATTTCATCAGTTAACTATTTACAAAAAAAACATATACCTTTGATTCTTTTAGATAGACACAGTCTACAGCAGATCTTGGGTTTGGTAAGTTTCATTTTCCCTAATTTTCCAACCTAGATTTAGAAAACTAGACTTTTGCCTGTCAGAAATTTATACTGACTTTTTTCTACTTGGAATATCTTGGTGGCCTGCCAAGCCACCTATTAGAGAAGCTTACAATATTGCTATCAGGCTTAATTGATCTGATAAGTCTTTGTGAATTAGATTTGGATCACTTATTACAAGAACAACCAGGAATACAATAGACTCCAATTATGACTGGTTCCCAATTGGCTAGAGTTATTCTGGAATACACTAGCAAACTCCCAGGTTAGTTATTACGGGTTTCTCTGAGAATCAAAAGTAATATGATTAATTTGCACTAGCAAACCGCCAGTGCCTTTGCAAATCCATGCAAGAAAGGTTGTCCAAGGACAATATGTTATGCGCTAAAAATAGAGACATAAATTAGTGCTGCCACTGCTGGCGTGCTAATAGATTATGCTTTATTCTATGACAATAAGTACCCAGCACAGGGTACTATGATATGGAATCCCATGCCATTGCATGGATGCCTGACTCTGGGGGTTGATACTGGTGGTCTGGGGACAAAAAGACTGACCAATCAAGAGTTAGAAGTGTCATATGATCTTATCCTGGCAAGAGAGTGCAAGCTCTATAAAAGTCCTTCCATTGGATTAATGGAAGGCAGACAATGATACTCATATCTTACTGTAGAACCTTTTCACATTAGAAGAAGATATCTGAGTTTGAAGACCATTGTCAGTACTCAAAGAATTAAGCAAGCCACCCATATATTAAGCTGCTTGGAAGTTGCCTCCCTTGCCATTGCTTGCTATCACATTGCCAAGGAAATACCAGACACCTCAAGTAACACTTGTTGCCATACAAGCTAACTATCAACACAATGAAAAAGGTAATCCAATTACTCAATAAAGTAAATCATAATCAGACCGCCAGGTCTGAGAGCAGAACCAAAAGTTCTGACAGTGGTGCTCCCTTACAAAATGGGTTACCTGCGCTGTCTGTTGTTGGCAAGACTTTGCCCCACCACCCCAGCTTTATTGAAAAGTATGGGGGGCTACATGAAAACCAGCAATGTGGAACAGGATGTATCCCTCCTCTTGGAGATTGCTCCCTACCAGGTACCAGAAGTGCCAGTGGACAAAATCAACCTTGACATCACTGGTACAATAGTATGACACAAACCAAGGAACTACCCTTGAGGATGTGCAGTCACTTATGGACGTCTTGATGAAAGGCTATAAATCCACTGGTGACAAACAACAGGATAGCAACTACATCCTGTTTACCACTACAAGATCCTCCAAGCACTTGTGGCAGACTTTCAGAAGTTATCAGAAGGCCAGTAGCATGCAGCTTGGCCTGCTTCTGAAAAGAGAAGGAGTCAACAGAATAACTGATGTTCTGTTGTACTTTGTGCACCCGGCCATCAAGCATGTTCAGCGCTTGGTGGCCCGCCAAAAACTTGAACTTAAGGAGATGGTTTGTTTCAGGATCAAAATCCAGCACGCTCACGCTGCCCTGGTTCACCAGCTGAACTCCAGCTTCCACACCGTGCAACAGGCTGTGGGCAGCATCAATGAAGCTGCTTCTTCCGCACATTATTGTGTGGATGAGATAGTTTTACAGTTCAATAACCAAGTAGTGCAAGTGGTGGCTGGAATCCTCAATTCCTGCAGTCTGACCCCTCAATGGGCTTCAGACGTAACCCATCACAGCATTAACCTGGCCAAGAAGGTACACTTCCTGGCCCGCCAGTCTAGTGTGGACAAGATAGCAGATTGACAAGATAAGCTGCACAGCATGGTCTTGGAAAACAGCATCCACCACAAGGAGTGCCAGAACAAGATCATCTCCTGGATGAACAAACTGGTCAAGAAAGTGAACATAATAAAGGGGAAGTCAGCTTCTTTAGATAGCTCCCCTATCTTGGATCAGACCCAGGAGCAGCACACCTGCTACCTCAAACATGAAGCTTATACCAATAACAAGCACGGCTTGTGGGAATCTATAGAGACTGTCCGCGCCCTGACAAATCAGCTATACCAGGACTTGGAAGATAGCCGCGCCCAGGTTGCTGCCCTTAAACACAAGCTAGATACCTATAGTAAATGTCTAGATCTGCTGGCTTCAACTACCCTGCTTATGGAAGGAAACCATAGCAATCTCTTGGAGCAGGTGCAATCCAATGACGCCGCCAGAAATGACTTTGAGGCTAATGTATTGGCCAGACTGAGTAGATTGGAATAGACAATGTTATCCAATAACAGCTTGTCTTTAGAGGATAAGCAGAGCCCTGTCCCAAACTCTTCCCCTGAGCAACAAAAGGCGTTGTCCCCTGAAGTCTTTGATTTTACCTCCAACCATGGTACCAAGGATAGCAGCGGGACCTGTCACGTCCCCATAAGAGTTGCCGCCTTGCCGCCACTCACTCCACTTACTGGTCTCCACCCCGTCAAACCAGTAGTGGAATTGCGCAAAGATTTGACTATCCCCAACAACAAGTTCAAGCCATTGAACTTGCCAACCTTTGACCGTAAGGGTAACATTAAAACCTTTATTTACCTCTTTGAGATGTCAATGTGTGGGGCTTCAGATCACATGAAGGCCACAGACCTAATCAACGCTCTGGACCCCGCCAGTGTAGAAGTGATCATACCTTGCCTCCCAACAGAAGAATGGTCTTATGAGGATGCAAAAATTGCAGTGATTGAAGAGTTTGGGAGTGAAACCAAACTGCAAGCAAGGAAGGCCAAATTCAGCAATATTGCTTTCAAGAAATACAAAATTGTACAAGATTTTGCTTACCGCTTCTATCATGAAGCACAGGTACTCTTGGGGGCAGGAGTACTTACTGATTTGGACTGCTGTATCACAATGAGTAGAGCTCTTCAGCCGTATAGAGAGCTCTCCAATGTGATGTTCCCGGTACTTGACCAGGTCAACAATACCCAAAAGATTACCAGTTATCTGGGTTGGCTTGGGGCCCAATTTGACGCCCCCAACAAAGGAATGGCCAGTTGCAATGGATCTGAGAATTGTGGAAGAAATTGGGACCACAACAGATCCACCAAGTTGCCTGAAGGAGAGAAGGATGCTACTTCAAAAACCCGCCGGAGAGGTTAAACCTTATAATTTCAACATCACCTGCCAAAAGTGCAACAAAAAGGGGCACTGGGAAAGTCAATTTTGGTCAAAAGGCAAACCTCCTGGTGTCAATGTTGTAGTAGAAACCAAGGATAAAAATCAGGGAAAAGCAAAGGCGGTCCAGTAATGGAATATACTGCACCTGTCATTCCCTCAATTATTCCAAAAGAACCCAACCAAGACAAACCAGAGGAGCCTGCCAAGATTGCTGCCAAGACCGCCCAGACTGCCAAGGTATCTTCCAAGCCCTCCAAGGACCCTGCCAAGAACGCCGCCCAGACAAAAGGATCTCCTGGATACTTCGCCCTTAGTCAAGACTTTGAGGAAGACCCTGTCCACCAATTGGTAGCTGATGACCTGTATGCCATACCTGCCCACAGAAGAGGTAGACCCCAGAAGATTACTGCCAACACAGTCAAGGTAGTGTCCAAACCTTATGCTGCGCAAGTACAGGAAACTTGCCTGAACAATAACCCAAATATCTCTGGCAACATTCCCGACCTTAAGGGCGTCCAATTGGAAATGCCTCTCAAAAACATTGAGAACAACTTCCCTAAAATTGGGAAAAGTCTTAAGCAGTACTTTGACACCCCGGCCCCTCTTGGAATTCACTTATTAAATCTACAGTCTGAAACTTACTCCAAGTTTACCTATGCCAACATTTCTGTTAATAAGATGAAAGTAAGAGCAATAATTGACAGTGGAGCGCCAATCAATATAATTTCCACCCGCCTGGTCCAAAAACTAGGACTGGCTTCTGATATTGCACACAATAGAGTCTATGGCACCGCCATATTACAACAGGCACTCCCAGACGGATACCCCCCAACCTCCCCCCAATAAAGAAATTTTTTGGTTTTTTAAAAAAAATGGCACCACCAGATTACATACAACAACTTCTGAAGGAACATATAGTGTGATTCCAATGTGATTTGGATCCATAGCTGTTTTTTCTCCTGCTGTTGTCCTGCCCAGTCAAAACTGTAATGTTTTGATTGGTACTACCTTTATGCAGAAATATGATGTGAAGATCAATATAGAAAACAACACCTTCACCATATTGAAGCAGAACATCCCTCTTTATTACACCAAAGACGCCGCCAGCATCAAAGAGAAACTGACAATTAATTTGGCATATAAGGACGGGATTGTGGTGGTACCATATGAGAAGAAGGGAAGAAAAAGCAAGAAATTGCCTACCCAGATAAAAGAGCACAAAGGTATTCCACTTTGCTCTCTGGTAATCTTTACTTTCAAGTCTGGCACACTGTGTGTTGTGCCAACAGGATTGACCCTGAAAATTCCTGAAGGCTTATATGGTGAAATACACCAGCCTTGGGGAAGATCAAGGTTTGAACCCTGTGTAGCGCCTGGTATAATTATACCAGGACATGGAGAAGTGCACATTCTACTTGCCAATGTGCAGGACCACAATATCTACGTGAAGAAGCATCAGATAGTAGGATTTGTGCATCTTCTGCCAATTGAGGAATTGGCTGGCTTCTAATGTATTGGGGACCTATCAGAGATGGGGCTACCTGATCAAGTTGAATCCAGTGCCTATGTGACTACCCCACTGACCAACCTGTCCTCCTTAAATCAAGAGCAACAGGAACAAGCAAGTGCCCTGTTTGAGAAGTACAGGTGCATCTTTGCTGAAGATGACTTTGACTTAGGCTGTGCAGTAGACATCACCCATCATATCAACACTGGTGACAACAAACCAATTTGACTCTGCCCCATTCAACAATCAAAGGCCAGCAAGGAAACTGTCAATGAGGAAATACAACAGCTCCTGGATAGAGGAATCTTGGTCCCATCAAAGAGTCCTTGGGTGTTTCCTATCCTTATAGTAAAAAATAAGGATGGAAGTAACCAAGTAGTCATAGACTACCAACGTCTAAACCTGATTACAAAGAAGGACTCCTACCTGTTGCCAATAATTGACGGCACCTTAGACCGCCTGGGAGGTGCAAAAATTTTCTCTGCAAGGGACCTGATCTTGGGATATTGGCAGATTGAACTGCCTCCAGAGGAACAAGAGAAGTGTGCCATTATCACTTCACAAGGCCTTTTCCAACCAACACAAATGCCCCAAGGATTGTGTAACGCGCCAGCAACTTTTCAATGAGCTATGGATACCATCCTGGGAGATCTCAAGTTGTCCTGTGTCCTTGTATATCTGGATGATATTAACGTCTTCTCTAGGACGTTCACAGATCATTTGGAGCACTTGTAATCTGTCTTTAAACAACTCACAGATGCCAACTTGAAGATAAAACCTAGTAAATGCCAGTTCTTTAAGGACCAGCTTGAATACTTAGGTTTTGTGATTGACACAAAAGGACTACAGCCACAACCTTCCAAGATCAAGGCTATCACTAAGATGAAGACTTCCAAGAGCAAAAGGGATGTCCAAGTGTTCCTAGGCATGGTAGGTTATTATTGCAGGTTTATTCTAAATTTCTTACAAACAGGTGAACCTCTTTTTCATTTGCTTAAAAATGGAGTGCCTTTTACATGGACCTCTGCCTGCCAGTCTGCCTTTGACTCCCTACAAACCAGCCTGTCTGGCAGTCCACTGCTCATGTATCCTGATTTTACCAAGCCTTTTGTAGTGCATACCAACGCTTCCCTGAGTGCGCTTGGAGCAGTATTGTCCCAGAAAAATGATGATGGAGAAGAACATTCATTTGCCTACGCCAGTCTCTTGTTGAATATTCATGAGCAGAATTACACAGTGACAGAACGTGAATGTTTGGCAGTAATATATGCCACCAAAAAGTTTTGGGTGTATCTCCATGGAGTCCACTTCACTGTGGTTATGGACCACGCCAGTCTAAGTTGGCTCCAGAATCTACGGGAACCAGAGGATTGCTTGGCACAATGGGCTCTAAACCTGCAGGCATTTGACTATAAGATAGTACACCAGCCAGGAGCAAAGCACCAGAATGCTGACTGTCTATCCAGACTCCCGGCTGTTGATATTGTATCATCACAGGCCAATATACTGTATGATAAAATGTTAACTGGCCAGTTCAAAGACAAGCCTGATGAGATCCAGGCCATTCTCAGGGAACTGATGAAGGACTGAAGAGTAGAATATGGTAAACTGTACAAATACCATCAAGGAAATAAGTACGTTTTTCTCCGCCCTTCAGAAAGATTGTCTCTGATCATGGCTGCCCATAAGGCTGTTGGCCATGGCGGCCTCCAAAAGACTGTACGTCAATTGCAGCTCCACTACTACTGGGAATCTCTGCTATTTGACACTAAGGAAACCCTGACTTGCTGCACAGAGTGTCAACACAAGAAGCCATTTGTACCCAAGCATCAATATAAGGCTGTTGAGCCCAAATTTGCTTGGCACACTGTCAGCATTGACATGGTTGGCCCTCTTCTGATGTGTGTTGGTTGGCTCAGATACATTATTGTAGCCATAGATCACCTTACCAAGTGGGTTGAGGTAAAAACCCTCCAGCACGTCAGCGCAGAAGCTACTGCAAGGTTCATCTTGGAACGTATCATTCACTGCCATGGTTGCCCACAATTCATTCTTGTGGACAATGTCACTAATTTCATGGCCAATCTCATTCCAAAGCTTAATGAGCATGAGGGGAGTGCTCTCTACTCCATACCACCCAGAAACAAATGGGATGGTTGAGAGAGCAAATGGCACCTTGGTGAATATCCTTTGAAAACTGGCAGATAAGCAAACCTCTGAGTGGTATCTTTTCCTGCTAGCAGTTGTGTTTGCATATAATATCTCCATACATATCACAACTAAGTTTTTGCCCTTCCAGCTCATGTATGGTCAACACCCTGCCATACCGCCAATCCTGTTCTCTGCTATGGGCAACCCTGGGGAGATCACCTACAACCAGTACATGATGAAGTTAACAGATAATTAATTAAGCTTCAGGCTGAAGCTTTTACAGAAACTACGCTGGCCAGAACAAAAGGACGCCAGCAAGATAATTCCAACTGCTGCGCTCTGCCAGAGTTCAAATTTAGAACCCAGGTATCCTATCATGATAAAGTTATAGAAAGAGCACACAAGCCTGACACCATCCAGAAAGGCCCATTCAAAGTCATCAAGCAAACAGGCCAAGACGCCTATACCATCAAGGATGTTTCATATAGACAACTAATTAATAGAGTCCACACTAGGTTCCTAAAACCTTTCCACACCTTGCCAAATAATGGCATCTAAATAGCTTCCTATATTTCTAAGAAAACACAAATAAAGATTTTTGAAATTGATTTTATTGGGAATAGTGTAAAAGGGGCAAGGCTAGAGATTGCCCTCCTGTTAGTTGTTTTCATTGTTGTCTTCTTCATCTTTGTCTTCTGTCTTGTCCTTGTCCTCACTGGAATCCTCTTCTTGGTTGACCGGGCTGGCGTGTCAAGGCCCGGGCGTCACCACTGACATGTCAGACTCTTGGTCCCCAGCCAGAAGTGCCACATCATGGGGTAAGGGTTAAAAGGGAAAGTGCTGGCTTTCAACAAATAGGAAGACAGCCACACACAACCACAACTTATTATGGGCAGGAGAAAGGTACAAAAAGTTAACCAGGGGCAGGGGAATGGACTCAAAGTCCCAGCCAACCTGCCAGAGGCCACCCTCAAGGGAATATGCACATCCCAGAATAAGGCAATCCATGATGAAATAATCAATGGAAAGATACTCATCTGGGAGTATTGCCTTAATGTTACCAACAGCATTCCTAAGCTTTTCCCAGTGGGCGGCCATCCTAGCAAAGCTGCCCTGAGGAAGATGCAGGTTGGGTGTCAACATGACATTCCCACAAAGAACCATGGCTGTACTGCAGCTTTTTTATCCCCATTTTGGAAGGCATCCCAACACCGGCGGACCACCTTCCCAAGACAACTGTCCCGCTGATCACGGTTATCCACCTGCAGCTTCTGGTAGACTGACAGGAACAGGGGAAGATGCTGAAACCAGGATTGAATTATATGGTCAGCAATTTGAATGACAAACCCTTGGTCCAATCCATCAACAGGATCACTTGTGCAAGAGACGTCAACAAGATTGAGAAGGTTGTGACCCAGGCGCTCCTCCAACACCTTGTTGTTGACGGAGAAGAAGCCAAAACTTGAGGATGTGATACGTGCTTTCAAGTCCTGCTGGGGTCTCTGCCAGAGGACAACAAAGAGGAATTGACAACACAATTCAAAGCCAGAGAAAAGGACACCACAATCAAAGTCAGGCATGCTGACTTGATATTGTACTGTTGGCAACTACTGCTTGTGAGGCCAAAGACCCCTGAACATACGCCTGGGTATTGATGTGCTGCTCCTCCAAAGTAGCCAAAGGGATTTCCGCACTCCGCCAAGTTGGTTCTTCTTGGGTTGGTTGTTTGGGCGGAGACTTGGGAGCTGGGGGCGCCTGCTTGTGGGGAGGCTCCTCATGACCCATACCAGTAAATATTGTACTGGTATCTCTGTCACAAAGCCTTCAAATATGTGCCTTCTTGGCATCATAAGACATGGCCTGGAACAGGGCCCAATCTGAAACCAACATGGCGGCAATGATGCTATGTGCATCAGTCACACAGAAGGGATTGGACACATTTGAGGGATGCAACATGTTGACTAGTGATTTCTTCTTTGACAGTGTAACTAAGTCAAGTTGGGGGAAATGTCAGGAATTTATACTGACTTTGTTCTACCTGGAATATCTTGGCGGCCTGCCAAGCCACCTATTGGAGAATCTTACAATATTGCTAGCATGCTTAATTGATCTGAGAAGCCTTTGTGAATTAGATTTGGATCACTTATTACAAGAACAACCAGGAATACAATAGACTCCAATTATGACTGATTCCCTATTGGCTAGAGTTATTCTGGAACACACTAGCAAACTGCCAAGTTAGTTATTACGGGTCTCTCTGAGGATCAAAAGTAATATGATTAATTTGCACTAGCAAACCGCCAGTGCCTTTGCAAATCCATGCAAGAAAGGTTGTCCAAGGACAATATGTTATGCGCTAAAAATAGAGACATAAATTAGTGCTGCCACTGCTGGCGCGCTAATAGATTATGCTTTATTCTATGACAATAAGTACCCAGCACAGGGTACTATGATATGGAATCCCATGCCATTGCATGGATGCCTGACTCTGGGGGTTGATACTGGCGGTCTGGGGACAAAAAGACTGACCAATCAAGAGTTAGAAGTGTCATATGATCTTATCCTGGCAAGAGAGTGCAAGCTCTATAAAAGTCCTTTCATTGGATTAATGGAAGGCAGACAATGATACTCATATCTTACTGTAGAACTTTTTCACATTAGAAGAAGATATCTGAGTTTGAAGACCATTGTCAGTACTCAAAGAATTAAGCAAGCCACCCATATAGAAAGCCGCTTGGAAGTTGCCTCCCTTGCCATTACTTGCTGTCACATTGCCAAGGAAATACCAGACACCTCAAGTAACACTTGTTGCCATACAAGCTAACTATCAACACAATGAAAAAGATAATCCAATTACTCAATAAAGCAAATCATAATCAGACTGCCAGGTCTGAGAGCAAAACCAAAAGTTCCAACATTGCCCTAAAGCAAATCTTGGTTTGGTAAGTCATTTTACTACTTACTAACATTTTTTTAAAAAAAATGCCCAGTTTTACTGCAGCAGATCTTGGGGTTTGGTGAAAATTTGTGCCAACAGCCTAATATTAGTTTTTATCCTGAAGTTACTTATGGACAGGGTAAGTTTTTTTTCAATTTCAATTTTACTAACTTAAATTCACACCTCAAGATTTTGGCTTTAAGCAGATCTTGGGTTTGGTAAATTTTTTTAGCAAAACTTAGGTATGATAAGTATTTTTAGTCTTAGGATGTCTACTATTTTCAATCATTTATGATCCAACTATCACTTAAAGAATGATATTATTTACATTATTCATATAAATATTAGATAAAAACATTTCACTTACTTAGAATTATCTTTTGGTTATTTTATTTTTTATTTTTTAGTAATTAATAGTATTAAAATTTTACTTTTTGTCTCCTTTGCAAAGTTTTAATGCCAAAAACTACATATTATTATTTCTCAGGAACTGTTAAATGATCTAAGCAAGTCATATGCTTACATTATTTTATTTATAGAGTTGAAATAAATTTTTTGGGAACATTTTTCTGTTTTTTGATCCAAAAAGCACAATTTCAAAAGTATTTTTTAACTTTATAACTTTAAAGGATCTAAAAAAACTATGCTGCTTAAATAAAAAGAGTATTTTAATAGATGCTTTTTACTTTTATTGTATTAGTCTTTTATTATCTAGATGTCTATGTCAAAAACTCTTTTGTTATTCACTTCCCAAAAATAAAAACCTAAATAATTAACCATCACCACTTTAAAAAAAGAATATTTGAGATAGCCTTTATTTCTAAGCTTTTTACTAAAAACTAAAAGGATAAATATGCTAGAGAAATTTAACCCAGGCAAATAGAAAAAACATTAAATTTTTTATAAAGTAACCACAATTAACTCAGACACTGCTAAAAAATAAAATTTAAACTACTATGTGGTATCTATCTGGCATAAAAAAACTACTTTAGATGCATAGTACAGTAAAAATACTTCAGAACAAAAAATTATACGGCCAAACATACATATTTCAGTTACAAATTTTGTATGATATGGTAAAGCTTATAGACTACATCAACTAAGCCAGAGATAAATATGCTGTAAATTTAGAACCTGAACGTAAAATTGCGGGATTGTCAAATCCTTGGTCCAAATTTCAAATCACATTTGTGGGATGACCTTTTTAAATTAAATTGATTTCTTTGTATTTTTATTTGGATTTTTAAAAATGCAGGAACTCATAGACACTTTGCAAAGTTCAAGTCAAACTGCATAAATCCAACAGACAAAATGAATTAACTCAAATCAGATTTAAAGTGTTCAAATCCATCAACCATTTTCATTAAGTTTACTATGTTTTTTGGAATTGCGGGATTGTCAAATCCAAGAACCAAATTTCAAATCACTTTTGAATACCACTAGTAAACTCAGATATTAATTGCAGGAACTGGAATCCAGATTTAATGTACAGTAAGCACACTAGGAAACAACAACCCAAATCAAGAAGCTCAACTACAACTAAAATCAAATGAAAAATTCAATATTGATAACCATAATTAGACATAAAAAGTGATTAAACTTTAAAATCATCCAAACCTGGAAAGTATACAATATTATTCACTTCAAATCACGGATATAGAAATTCTGTTACTATTCAAGGCTAACTCAAGAGAAAATAACTACTCACAACTAAACCAATAAATCCAAATAAATCCAGATTTAATCTAAAATATATTTTTTATTTTATTTTTATGGACCGTCAATTGCATTCCCAACCAGCTCCTGCACCAGCCTGCAGGGCAGCCTGTCCACAAGGGCGTCCCAGAGGGTCCAAGAACAGACCCAGAACCCAACTTGAGGGGAGTCATGCCAATACACAGGCCTCCCAAGGTGTCATTGCCAGCCAACCACCTCCCGCATCCCAAGCCCAATCAACCAGCCTGAATCCCAGACAGAAGCCACTTTCAAGGCCTGCTACCAAAGTCTCCTACACCAGGGTCACCAGGAACACTGAGGTTACTTACACCTCCACTGTATACCCAGTTGTCACCTGGCCCTGCACTCTTGACCCAAGAGTTGCTACTTCCTGCCCCGCGTCTTTGACACCACCTATGAGCCATTGGCCACAACTGATAAGCCATCTGCACCTGTGTCTTATGCCACCAAGGCTAAGCGGCAGCCCAAACTCCTTCAGCTCATTCACATCAACGCAATCAAGCAATGGGTAGCCAGGGATTGCCACCTGGACACACTTGCTGCCCAATCAATGCTTGCCACAGAGTTTGGGCTTTCTGTTTCTAAAACCCTTGTTTACAAAGCAATGGTTGATTTGGGCTTCTTGTGGAAGGTGCTCAGAGTTTCTCTGTACAATAGGAACAGTGAAAATACCATTGAGGATTGACACATTTATGCCAAGACATATCTGGCACTAAAGAAGACTGGGAATGTCCAGTTCTTCTATATTGACAAATTGTTGTTTTCCTCCTCACTCAGGTCTAGGCATGGGTGGGTTGAGAAGGGGTCCAAGGACGGCGTAGCCCATTGTGCAGCTGTCTGTTCCCAGACCTATTCCATGGCCGCGCTTCTTGGTCCTTGTGGGTTGGACCAGTATCAGATGATTAAGGGTTCCCATAATAGCGGGTCTTTCCTTGATTTTCTCTGAGACGTCAAGGAGTACCTTTAGACAAATTATATTGGCACAACCAATGTTGTTGTGCTTGATAATGTTGGGCTCCACAAAGTGGATCTGGTTGTGTCTGAGTTCCCACCCATTGACAAGAATAGCCATTCTGCCAGCCACCGCCTTACAGACTGCCCAATGAGACTCCTCTTCCTTCTGCCCTATTCTCCATTTCTGAATCCAATCAAGGAGGTGTTAGGTTGGATCAAGAATAAGGTGAAACAAAGCCTCCCTCAGGACACAGAGGATCTCTTTAACATTCTTAAGATCAGCCAATTTGCAATGCCACCCAATGTGGTGGCGGCTTTCTATGAGCACTTGGAATCTTTCCTCCCCAAAGCCCTGGCCTCCGAGCCAATCAGATAAATGGGTGCTCTGGGTTTTATTTGGTTTTAATTTTATTTATATTGTTTTTATTAGGACTCAAAAATATTATTTATATATAATAATATGATGTTTGATTGTATTATAGACATATAAGAATACATAGAAAAGGTAAGTAAAATTAATTATACTAGGTAAGAGGGATATATTTTTATTATAATGCACTGAATATTAATATTGGTTTTTGTGCTAACAAATAAATAAATTATAAAAGATAGAAATATATTAATTTTATTTGAATAAATGTGAACCCTTTTTAGTACAATGGCTTTTTTAAAAGCCACATATTGGACCTTGTGAGTCTTCACCTGATCCTTATTAATTCAGTGCCACTACAGCCACACAACACGGCAACCAATGATTTTTGTGTATTGCTTACTAATTAGTACTTAGGATGCAGGTCAAGTATATTGAATATATTTATCAAATCATATTACAAGGGAAATGTAATTTGAGTTCTAAACAATCATTTGTTTAGAATAATAGTGGAGCGGGCTGCATGATGCGGATAAATTCAATTCTCATTGTTTGTTTATGTAATAAATGGACCTGTACTCAATGCGAGCTTGTAATTAAACACATTTTTAACTTAATTTTTATTATTTGACGTGGTTGCAACTTTAACTGATGTCTTTTAATATATTTAGATATATCAATACTATAATTTACATACTAAAATTAAAAATAAAAATATTAAAAAGTAAAATTATAATTATAAATCTTAAAATTTAAATATTAAAGTTTAATAATTTGAAATTTAAATTTTTTTATGTAATCATTATTTATTCAGTATTAAAATATTTAATATTAAAAATGTTAATATTGAAAGATGTAATATTAGAATTTTAATGTTAACTTTTAGATACTAAAATTTTAATACTGAAATATATAATATTAAAATTTTCATATTAAAATTTTAATAGTACATATTTCAATATTAAATTTTTAATATTAAAATATAAAGAGTAAAAAAAATAAATTTTAATTTGCAAGGGGAAAATATTTATTGTGGGATGTTGATTGTAAAGGGAATGCAATTATTCCAGGGAATTATACCACAAAATTAAGTTTTTGGCTAAAGCGTCTAATTGGATCCACGTACTCTTCTGTACGTGGTGGACAACCCTGGATGCAATTGCTAGAGGGGTGGCGCCCTGTACCCCGGTGGTTGTTGATTGTTTGATAAAAGAAAGGCAGGTGAGGGAATTGATCAATAGATTTTTTTCAGGGGGCAGGTAGTACCTGTATAATGTTGCTAATGCAAAGGAGTCATACAGGACGTGCTTGACTGTCCTATACCCCCGTGGTGTCTTCTGGCAGTCAAGTGCTAAGCGGCAAATGTCCATTTGAATAGGTACATCCTCCAACTTTTTGATGTTGGTTTTCAATATGCAGTGAAGGAGGATCCCCAGGTAGACCACAACGTGAATTCTTTGTGAGGTATACTTTTCCAAGAACATGCATAATTTTTTGAAAGTTTGAACTAACCTATTAATATAGGATGTTTGATTGAACTTGAAGAGGGTTCTGGGGGGCGCCCGACTTGTATCAGCCCCCAGGCCTCTGCAAACAAAATAAATAAAGGCTTGAAAGTATTCACAAGGACTGCATCCCCAACTTTATTTGATAGTGCCTTGAATACTTCATTAAAAATTGAAGTTTTCAAATATTTGGTTCCAAATTGAAATTTGGTTTTATTAAGTTTTTTTATATTTTTTGATGTTTGCAAAGGGGAATTGTTGAATGCTTTCATATATATTCATCAAAGTTCAGTTTGATATCCCCACAAATTTCATTCATTCTTTTGATTTTGATATTTGATCCTATCTCATATGCTTCCCTTATCCATGGCAAGCACCCCATGGGTAGTAAATATTCCCTATATTGAGCTTCAATATTAAAAAATTATTCATATTCTGTTGAATTATTTTATTTATTTGGTTTTTATTTATTTGTTTTACAGGGGCCACCAGTGATTGGTAACCCCCATAAACCCAACTCAGCGTAAAAGCCGCCACTTCCGCAACCTCATCCCCATCCCAGGTGATGACTAAAATAAATATAATTAAAACATAAAAAGACTTACTGATTGTTTCCCCTGTAGCCCCCTCAGCCACAGGCGCCATATCAGCAAACTTCATGAGCGTTGGATGCTCTTCATTGCTCTTCCTGGGCTTGATCTTCCTTATCTTTCTTGCAACTTGTGTTTCTTCTTGGGTTTCATTTGAAAAAGTTTCTGTATTTCTTGAAGTGCTTCTGCTTCTTGCTTGTGTTTTGTTTTTTTCTGTTTCTATTTGATTGTTTTTCTCTTTGTTGGTGTTAATTTCCTTTAGAATTTCAGTTCCTTCAATTAGTTTGATCTTATTGTTTTCTTTGGCCCCTTGCCAGAACTCCCACAAATTGTAGGCCATGTTGGTGAGCTTCAGACTTGATAGGATTGTTCCCTGTAGATTAAGTAATGCTTCTTTGTTTTTTTCATCTATAATATTTCCCAATTTATCCATAGCATCTTCTTTTGACTGTATCAGTGGCTGGCCCTTGTTACCCAGCTTCCCTGTCACTATTTCTCTGATATTTCTTTCTATCTCAACAACCTTTTGAAGGTATGCTTCTAATTTGTTGATCAAGTTATAGATTGTTGACATTTTGTTTGAATTCCATCAAAAAATTGTTTTTTATAGTACTATCTTAAACACATACATATTTTAATCATCATTAATAAATTAAAGACAATAAACATAAATATTGCATTAGAATATTGCAATTAGACGTCAAACTCTTGATATTTTGATATTATGTGCATAAGTCAATGCATTTTATTTAATAAAATCCATTGTGAATTTGGCCTTTTCATTGTAATTTATATAAATGGACTGTGTTTATATTAGAGCCATTAACGCTTAGTAGTATATTAATAATTAGTGTTAATGGCTCTAATATAAACACAGTTCATTTATATAAATTACAATGAAAAGGCCAAATTTACAATGGATTTTATTAAATAAAATGCATTGACTTATGCACATAATATCAAAATATCAAGAGTTTGACGTCTAATTGCAATATTCTAATGCAATATTTATGTTTATTGTCTTTAATTTATTAATGATGATGATTAAAATATCCTTGGAAATAAGTATATGCTACCAAATCAAATGTACAACAGTCTTTACACATGGAAAATTATAACAATGTAAAAAATGTATTATTAATTATGAACTGAAAGAAAAAATCAATTTTAATGAGTTGTCACAAAGAAAAGATTTATTTACTAATCAAGGGACAATTGGGGGAGGGAATAGGCAAAATGTTGTTGCCATTATCTGCACCTGTAAAAGTGTCAAAACCGCAGGCTTGACCCGCCAGCAAGGTTCCAACCAAGCAGGTTTGTGACCCGCAATCTGACTACCCGGTCATCCAAAGCCAGACTAGGAAGTCAACTCAAATTACCAAATCCATCAACATGAACAGATGATGATCCTTCATGGTGGATACCTCAATTTGGCGCTTGACTCATTATCAGGATCAAGCCACCCCCTCTTCCATCCAGCCGTGTGATCACCAATCATGTTCCTGCTATCCATTGATTCACAATAGCTATATAATCACTATCTTGCAATAAAGATTATTATCTATCTTCTAAATATTTTCCCCATGTAACTCTGCTAAAACAGCACAGTTACAACAAAAGGGATGGCATCAGAGGTAGTGGGAAGGGAATAGCTGGTGGTCTGGGAGTCAGGGTTGGAAGGCAGGTGGCTTGATCTTGATTGGGGGTTGGGAGGCTTAGTTTGTTGACTGGGAAGAGGTGGCAAGAGCTGATTGATTCAATTGCTCAAATTCTTCTTCTGTCATGTATGTGAGCTTGACAAAACAAATGGATGGGTGTGGGGGAAGGCGGTAGTTCTTTCTGGACTTATCACTATCACTTGAATAGAAGATGATGAGATCAAATAAGTCCTGGATGGACGCTGAAGGGAAAAGCTCATACCCCTTATCAATTTGGGTGCATAGTTCATTGTATGTGGCAGGCTTTAAGCACCTGAGGGCAGAACCAAAATTGTAGAGACATACATCTGCAAGATGCATGTTGGCGTAGTTGATGGGGTAGGACCAACAAGTATGCCCCGCAGCCCTGATTTCTTGGGTTGCTCATTCCTGCTGCTCCATCTCCGCACTCAGTACAACTGTGTGCACAGCGTTTTGTGTGGCCCACTCCTCCAGTATGCCTTGAGCTCTGTCTGGTAGGCATACCCATCTGCAGAGTTCAATATTGCTGAGTAATAATTGACGCCCAATGGGGAAACTGCCAATAAAACCCCAACAAACCAATACAATATTGGGCCGTGCTTGTACACGTCAGACTGGATACGCTTCTCTCCAAAGTCTTGGATACTGGCCAAAATTTTGGCGTATGATAGGAAAAGGATGTCATTACGAGCCCTCATTGCCCTTCCTTTGATAAAATTAATAATTGTTGAATTGTAGGGGTTGGTATCCACCAAAATGGGGCCACTGAGAACTTGATTGGCCAAGATTCTAGCAGCAACCACAACTCTGTGCATCCACAAATTCACTGTTCTCTTACTGGTGAAGATGCTGTGGAGACCCAACTGGAGACGTACCTGGACCAGGGGCATCTGTGGGTCACATTCCATAATGGCCATTGTAAGGGGATGGGCTGTGTCACCTTTGATCAAAGTACGGGCACCAGTTGGGGTCTTCTTGGTAGGAGGATCACAGTTGGCGTGGGCTTGCAGGGTTGCAGCCACAGTGGACTTTGTAAACCCCATCACAGCCACAATTTTCCCAAGGGACATAAGCTTGCCTTGCTTTTCAACCATTTCAAGAACAATCTCTGGGGTGATTAATTTTCTTCTGCATCTTGAAGGCTGATTGGCTGGGGGAGGGATGTGTCCATATTGGGAACTGGTCAATGCCATCTGATTGGCTATTTGGGGTTCTGGGCTCTCTGGATGACCCCATGGCTAAAATGACTGGTTCTGGATGCCATTGCTGATAAGGGATTTGGGTTGGCAGCTGCCTGTGCATGGTGGGCAAACATGGCCATGCTGGAAGTTGCAGAAGAAAGAACAGACTCCTGGGTGGGGCTTGCGGAGGGGCCTACGGGTTGGGAGTGGCCATAGACAGAGGCTTCACCGTTAAGAGACCCAGTGTAGCCCTGCATGATTTTGTCAAGGCCAAGGAACAGCTCGTTGGCTTGGTTGTTGTTGAAAGAAGACATAATAAATTTTTATTAAAAAATTAAACTCAAGAAGAGGAATATATTTTAGTCAATTTTATTGTTATATATGTTAATTTTGTGAATATTACAATCTAAATTTTAGCCGTCCTAAAATGGAATAGGGTGATTTTTGAGAATGCCTATGATTCCTAAAAGAATCAGCACAAATCCACTCTAGATCCTTTAGCATCCTTTTTGAGACACCCATAAATTATATTTATTTCAAATTCACCTCATTTTTGATTTGAAATTTGTTTCTTGGATTTGACAATTCTGCAATTTCAGATTCATTAAGTTTTACATGATGTCTATGATTTGTTTGAAATACAGGAAATCTCAAATTGTAAATAAGAATCCTGTATTTCTGATTCATGTACCCTGCATTTGTTTGCTGAGTTTTGTCTTTTGTTAGTTGAGTTATCTGCTCAAGAGACTCAAAATTTGCCAATTTAAATTAATCAAAAAAAAGTCAAATTAAATGGTGGATTTTATTAAATATTTTATTTTTCACTCAGCTGAGTTGCCTGCAAAAGTGATTCAAAATTTGGACCAAGGATTTGACAATCCCGCATTTTTACGTTCAGGTTCTGAATTCACAGTATATTTATATAATGTTGCAACTGAACCAATGAGCATTCAGTATTTGGAATTGGGGAAGACAACAGTCCAATAGAAAGGCCAGAATAATATGAATAAGGTATTGTTTATTGATAGGATATCATGATTAATATACTGCATGAGGAAAGCCACAGGGGGGTGGCACAGTGGCATGTTCCATGTATGGTTTGGAGCCAAGGAATAACTTGTGTGGGGATCAGCGGGTCAAATTGGCAGCGCTCCTAATTAGGATGAAGTGCCCGCCATTTGCCACTGACATCAGAACAACTCATGTTGTTAGATGCGTCAAGGGGCGACTCACTGAGCGCCCCCTGTATATTGTAAGATACGTTAGCGGGCAAGTGCAAGAACTCAGTTGCAACAATAATATGATTGGAATTTTTATAAATGTGTTGATTTGTCCTTTAAGATTCATAAATTATTATTTAAAATAAAAAATTATTTCAAATGTAATGTATTTTTAAGATAATCTAAGAATTATTCAATCTTTCATCTCATATGTCAAAAGTATAATCCATAATAAAAGTATAAAATAGACCCTGCTAAAATTTTAATAGAGAAAGTTGTTAAGCTTCTTTATGTTTTTCTAATGTAAGTTGCACAACAGATAACAACTACTGTTTTTATAATAATAACTATAACTTTGTGTGCCACTAAATCATATTGGAAAACTATAATAATGAACAAAATAAGATTTTTTTACTGAGCTAAAAAAAAATTATGGTAGAGTAACAGAAAGATACCAGAGAGCACCTGTACAAAATAAATCTAACTGTAACACAAATGTTCTCTTTTGGTACCCTGCCCACTACTCCTAGATTTAAACTCAGTAATTTCTTCTAAGCTTTTAACCCTGGCTAAAAACATTGTAAATAATATATAATCATCTCTAAATCAAACAAAGCTAATTATCAGCTCTGAGACCAGAAACACATCATTGGGCTGCTGTAAAAGAGTAAAGCTAAGTATAGCAGATGTGTGCTCTTTTGGCAGCCTACCAACAATAAAGACTTTTTACAGTTATAGACTAGAAATGCATACTAGCGGCTGCCGTAAAAGAGTGAAGCTGAGTGTAGCATATCTTTACTCTTTTGGAAGCCTGCCTGACACATATTTCCTTTTACTAACTATAGACTAGAAAGGCGTATCACACCAGTCACAATTGAGCACTTTTTACCAGCTGTAAACTAGAAACACATACCAGCAGGCTGCCTTAAAAGAGTGAAGCTGAGAGTAGCACAGCTTTGCTCTTTTGGCAGCCAGCCTGACACATCTTTTCTTTTAAAAGCTATAGACTAGAAAGGCATACCAGCAACCATCATTAAGCACTTTTTACCAGCTATAACTGGAAACACATACCAGCAGGCTGCCGTAAAAGAGTGAAGCTGAGCGTAGCACAGCTTTGCTCTTTTGGCAGCCAGATTGACACATCTTTCCTTTTACCAGCTATAGACTAGAAAGGCATACTAGCAACCATCATTAAACGCCTTTTACCAGCTATAACTGGAAAAAAACACCAGCAGGCTTCTGTAAAAGAGTGAAGCTGAGCGTAGAACAGCTTTTCTCTTTTGGCAGCCAGCCTGAAACTTCTTTTTTTACCAGCTATAGACTAGAAAGACATATCACACCAGTCACAATTGAGCACTTTTTACCAGCTGTAAACTAGAAACACATACCAGCAGGCTGCTGTAAAAGAGTGAATCTAAGTGTAGCACAGCTTTGCTCTTTTGGAAGCCTGCATGCACATCCTTTCTTTTACCAGCCATAGACTAGAAACCCATACCAATAGGCTGTCATCAGTAGGCGCTTTTTACCAGATTTAAATTGGAAATGCATACCAGTGGGCTGCCATAAAAGAATGAAGCTGAGAGTAGCACAGCTTTGCTCATTTGGCAGCCAGCCTGACACATATTTTTTTTACCAGCTATAGACTAGAAAGGCATACCAGCAATCATCATTAAACACCTTTTACCAGCTATAACTGGAAACAAATACCAGCAGGCTGCCGTAAAAGAGTGAAGCTGAGTGTAGCACAGCTTTGCTCTTTTGGCAGCCTGCCCTTTACAACTTTCCTTTTACCAAACCATATCTGATAAAATTTATTATCTGCAGCTAAATATTTATTTATTTGCATTAATTTGCATTAATAAATAAATCTTATAAAAAGTGCATTCCAAGCAAGAGACTTGGGGTCAGATTTAGGCAGACTGTCTAAAAGAAAACTAATCATTAACAACGTGAATGATTTGTTTGCTTTTGATAGTCTGCTGACCAGTACACTCTTGTCCATTCCAGTCTTATAGAGAGGGTAACGCCTATTCTGGATAAAAGCTCCAAGTGTCATGCCCTGCCCCAAAGGGCAGGCTTCTTGAGATAATTAAGTTATTTTTCATTTTTACTTATCTTTTGGGTTATTTATTAATATTTGAAGGTTCATTCAGATTGTTAATAATTTGGTATTTTAAAGTACTCTTACCTTTGTTTTACGTGATTTGTGTTTAAATTGTTGTTTTTGTTGTCACTTTGACTTCCAATTCTTAATCTACATATATTTCTACTTTAAGTTAGAATAATTTTCATCTATATTACCTTTGAAACTCCTGCTTGTGTTGCCGCTTCCCCAGCTTACAGGCTGATCTGCAGTCTCTCATGGGCTTCTGTTTCCCCCTTCTGCTCCAGGTTCTTTCCCAACTTTCTCCAGCTTGCTCCTGTTCTTGGCTGCTTCTCCTTGACCATCACATTCTCAACTTAAAAAGCTTTTTACTATAAATAAAGAAGCTTTTGAAGAGTAGGCTTTAAGCCAAAATTCTAAGTGATTTCTTCCCCTTCAACTTTACAATTTTAAACTTCAATTTTGTCATTTTTAGAATTTTGTTTTCTTTAAATTCATTTTCTTAGTTTAGCTTTTTCCTTAATCCAAATGGAACTTGTAAAACAACAAGCCTTAGTCTTGTTGTATCCATTTTTTCCCTTAAGAAGTCTTTCAATAGTTATATGTTTCAATTTGCAGATGGAGAATATCCAAATATTGATATTCCTTTAGTTACAAATTGTTCACTATTGAACACTTTATTCTATCTTCTTTGCTTAGGGTTTTTAAACTCTATTACTCTATTTGTTACGCAATATAGGTTTTTAGCGGGTTTTTGTAAGATCATCTTACAGACAGTACCTACATTCTTATATCTTCTAAATTTGAATCCCAACGCTTTTCATGCCTTAGTTTATAATCTTGTACCATTATGGGCAAGACCTTACACCAAGCCTTAGGTGGGTGATGAAGGCAAGAACAGCAACCAGGTTCTGCAGCACTATCAAGCTGTTAGAGGGAATAGAGTGCTCAAAAGTTTCACTGGGGTTTACAGCCAGGGGCCTATGTTGCATTTCATAGCAGAACTCAATGAGCCACTGCCTGCATTCAAAATACCCAACTGTACGGCAATCCCAGATGACAGAAAAAAACTCTTGTAAATTTTATCACATATATATGTGACTACAGGAAGTCCATATCAACTGTTGGTGTATTAGAGAACTCAGCAAATGGGCTGCAAAGTAGCATAGGTGTATAGTAAATATCTGAAAACTGGCAGAAATATCCTTATGTAAACTCAAGCACAGATTTTTCATCTTTGTTGTAAATTGGATAGGTAGATAATGAATATCTTAACACTTAACTCATCATCATTAGTTTATACTAATTATCATTGACTGAACAAGGACTTAAAGGTCAATTGCTTAGTGATGTATAATAATATAAAATACAGTGTGTGATATTTGATCTTTATTATTGTTGATGCCCCAGTGTGAGAGAGGGGGGCTAAACTAACTAAGCTTGGCTCACATCCCAGGGAAACAAATCACCAGGATGCTATCTAGTGAATGACTGGGATAGCTGCTCAAAATGAAGACCAGAGAGAGAGGTGAGGCAAATTGTGAAAAGAAGGTATTCAGTCCCATCAGAATCACCCCAGACAGCAGCCAAGAAGCCCGGCTAGGAGAGGCAAGATCTTGCTGGGAAAAGTCTTATTCAGGAGGTAGATTGGGGAACACAGGTTAAATATAAAACAACACTATTGTGACGGATCCAGGCCTAAACAGTCCATCCTTCCATTATCCTGCCCTTGACTCTTATTGCCATTACCTTCCTGTGACAAAGCTTTGAGGAGCTTTGCCTCCAGGGAGGCAATTTTATAGGACAACACTTTGTTGTCATCCCACCAACAAGCCATGATTTCAACGCTTTTTTCCTCTCTTGCTCTTAGAGCCTCAATTTCACAATTTGTCATTGCTTTCACTCGTTGTAAGATTTTGTCCCATCCTACTAGCAGGTTCCAAGCATTCCATGCATAAATTTGGTTTCCTTGGGCGGAAGTCCTTTCTTTTGTAAAGTAATTGGAGTATAACACTTCAAACACAGCTTTTACTTCCACCAAAGACTCCTCAGGAATAGTCTTGGTGACCTCCAAGCTTGCCCAAGCTTCTTACAACAAACTTGTAGGAACCTCTTTCCTTACAGCAGCAGTTTCCACACAAAGTACTCCAAATTTGGCCCTTTCAAATTTTAACAAAGAAGACATAATAATTGAAAAATAGGTGAGGGGAAAGCGTCGAGATCAACAATATGATATCTTTATTAATTTTTAACTGTTTTTGCTTATATACCATTTGGGGCATATACAGCTAAAAACCCCTCTGGTTCCTGAATCAACCAATAATTTGCATCACGTGGTCTATGACATTTGAGTCATCCAACATAGATCTTTACCTAAAAGATCACCAACAATTCCCAACCTATGAGAATCAACCTACAATGAAAAGAAGTCACTTGACTCCATTCATCCCAATATACCAATTTGGCATTGAGCTTCCCCAGCTTCCGGCGCCAAAACCCCATATATTACACATCCCAAAACTCAGCTATCAATGTTCCAACTGGGAACCAGCTGATCAAACCTGAATTCCTGGGCATCCTTGCCTTTATTTAGTTATCTTTGCATTTAATGGTTTTTTGCCTTAAAATCCATTAAAATGCTTTGAAACTCAAACCAGGCACCTTGCGCTTTACAAATCACTTAGGCAGCGTAGCAGTGCTTTTAACCTACTAAATTTGCCAACAAGGTGCTTCCAACCCAAAGTCCAGGGGTTTTCCTATGGTTATCCTTAACCAACCTTCTTGACACAGCCAAGACAATTAACCAATATAATTAAATCCTCATTAATTATATTCCTATTTATTTATTTACTAGGTGGTTGCCCCGTCCAAGGACAGAATTAAAGTTGAATTTAATAAATCAATTAAATTTATTTTATTGTCTTTTTAGGCTTGTATTACTTATAACATGTTTAATTAAAATTTTATTTAATTGCTTTATTAAAAAGTAATTTCAATTATATTTATTTAAATTTAAAATTAAAATTGTATACTCCAAGTATAAATAAAAACTAAACCTAAATAAGTATAGTATCACTATTAAGTTTAGTAAGGCTAAACTGATTATTTTAAAATTTCGTAATTGATTTTTAATGGCTTTAAAAATGTAGAGCTGATCTGCAGCTTTTAAATAAACTATTGGACATCAAAATCGGCTTAGTATTCACTGAGATACATTGATTTTAGTTTTTTAGTGTGCATTAAAAGTAAATTTAGAGAATATCAAATCGAGTCCGAGCCTTTGATTATGACGTGAACCCGATTCCAGCACTTAACTATATATCTCAGCATCTAGAGCAGTTAGAGCTATCATGTTTGGTACCATTTTGATTGGAATCATCTGAAAAATTGATCTATGTCCTCTAAATTTCATGAAAATTATCATATGGAAACATAATTTTATCATAGTTAGTTTACTCCACTGATGTTTTTTTGGGATGAAGCTATGTCAAGCAAGGTCTACTCTGAACAATATGCAGCCACTTGGATCAGGTGATGCATCCAGTTGGAATATTCTATTATTTCACTTGAAGAATAATAATTTCGAAATGTCCAAGCCAACCATCTCCTTCTTTAAACTAATATTTATATTTATAATTTAAACCGTATCACTTTAAATTGACCAAGCTCTCTTTTCGTCGTC
The DNA here is from genome assembly GCA_014839935.2 of Entomophthora muscae. Taxonomy (NCBI): domain Eukaryota; kingdom Fungi; phylum Entomophthoromycota; class Entomophthoromycetes; order Entomophthorales; family Entomophthoraceae; genus Entomophthora; species Entomophthora muscae. Next base: position 412,662 of record QTSX02002163.1, read on the forward strand.
GATTCAATCCTCACACAGAGCATAATCATCCAATCATATAAACCAATCTAAAACAATTGCTGCTTCTCTTTCAGTTTTAATCCACCCATTCTAAAGTCAGGTAATCTAGAAAGATAAGCCACTTTGATATGGTTGAATAGTGTTAGCCACTAATTTAAAATGCAAGTAATCAAATACAAATTTATTAAAGTTCGAGTGGCTTATATTTCAGTTCAACATGATTTAGACCACAATCCACTAAATTCAATCCGTGTACTTTCAAAGATGCAAGTAAGGGATTGAATGTAAGGATGAGCCAAATTGAGTTTTTGGCTTAAGAATCAACTTTTAAAATCAACTTTAACTAAAAATCAATTCAGTCAGATCCCTTACGGCTTGAGCCCACTCAAGGTGACATTACAGACAGACTCACTTTTATATATATTAATTTATTAATTAATTAATATTCCCGATTAATTAAATTGTTTTTGAGACACCCAGTCTCCCAGATTGGATTGGCCAATCTTGCCTTCTGTTTTTTATTTAACATAGATCCAGTTTTCAGGAATCTTTACCTTAAGACTTCCTATCCAACCTATCTACATGCAATAAACAGCAAAAACAGAAACAACTTTATATTTTAGAGCATTTATTTGGCTAAATACTCAACAGTGACTGTTGTACAGTAACAACTATCAAAATAAGTGAATGCTGAAACAGGGGAGACCACCAAAGGAAGATCCTCCAAGGTGGCACCTGCCATAATTAACTCATAGCGCAAGTTGACTTACTGAATGTAAAAAGTCTGTCAACATTCATTAAATCAACATTATTTTAGTATTTGTATGCCAGAGTAAGACAGTTCCAAAACTAAATAATTTTTTATATCAAATTATTTAATCAGAATTACAAATTAAAAAGGAACATTAATAATGTTGACACCACTTAAACAAAGGTTTAATTTAAGCCAAGAAACTATTATAATTTACTATAAAAATGTAATTTTCTTTGTACTTTTACATTTTATTTTGGCTCCAGTGAGTAATTTATGGATGTCAACCCTAAATAAGGATCCATAAAGCTCTTAATAAAGTACACATTTTTGGAAATCACACCATTAATGCTATTTTGATATAGCCTTCAAATAATGATATGTGCAAAGATTTGGTAGGTTTTAATTTTAACTTTGGGTTTTCTCTCCTTCCATAAAAGGGTTGACATCAATGTCCACCCACTCCAGAATATCCTACATGTTGTAAACTGATCCTGGTAAGAGTATCACCTAACATGACCCCCTCTGCCAGTCTGTCTACCTATTGAGTGATCATTGACCCTTGTCTACTATTTAAATAGAATTATTTCTCCTAATAAAGAAAAGTTTATCCACATTTGTGTTGGCTTTAATATTCTTCAAGCTTTTTCCTTTCCTTTTTGCCAAAAGGAATTCTTCATCTTGTATTCCATGAAATTAAGGTATGTGCCCTTAATTTTGCCCTGAAGGCTAACCCAAGGCTAGCTTCAAACCTCAAATCTTTTGTTATAAAGATTTCCGCCGTGTCCTCCTGGATGTTGTCCCCAGGAGCCAAACACAACAATTATAGTTTTTGATAAGAAACAAACTCAGCCACTGAAACAAAAAACTTGATCTTATAGCTGTTGTAACTGTGCTTTTTTAGAAGAGTTACAAGGGGAAAAATATTTGGAAACTAGATAATATTCTTTATTGAGAGATATGTATTATATAGTCATTGTGGATTGTGGATAGTAGAAACATGATAGTGGAGGTCACATGGTGAGATGATGAAGGGGGTGGCTTGATCCTTGTAATGAGTCAAGCGCCAAAAAAGTTACCAACTAGGAAGGATCAGCTTCTGTTCATGTTATTGTATTTGGAAACCCAAGTCGCCTTCCTAACTTGGCTTCAGGTGACTGGATAATTGGATCACAGGTCACAAACCCGCTTACTTGGAAATTTGCTGGCAGGTTGAGCCTGCTGTTTTGACACTCCCCCGGCTGAAGGTTGGCCTCCTCTGGTGGCAGGTTGTCAGGGAGGTTGTTGGGAGCCCAGGCACTATATTGTACCAGCTGTTGTTTGGTGGCAGGTAGCACAGTCTTGTGTTGTTTCTGTTTTGCTTTGCAGGGCCTTAGGCGGTTGTGATGGAGGACTTTATCTTGCTTGCACTTCCCAAGCCCTTGCACAAGTGTCATAACTGTGCTGTTTTAGCAGAGTTACAAGTGGGAAATATTTAGAAACTAGGTAATTATCTTTATTGGGAGATAGTGATTATATAGTCAAAGTGAATCAGTGGATAGTAGGAACAGGATTGGTGATCACACAGCTTGGATGGTGAAGGGGGTGGCTTGATCTTGGTAATGAGTCAAGCGCCAAAACAAGGTATCCACCATAAAGGATCATCATCTGTTCATGTTGTTGGATTTGATAATTTGAGTTGACTTCATATTCTGGCTTTGAGTAACCAGATAATTGGATTGTGGGTCACAAACCCGCTTGGTTGGAACCTTGCTGGTGGGTCAAGCCTGCAGTTTTGACACAAGGTAAGTGTTGTTTTTGTTTACCTTTAGGGCAATGGCAGGGGCCACTTTCTCTGGCTACAATTTACTCTTGTCAATGTTCATTACCCAGACTTTGTCTCCAATCTCATGTCTGTTTTGGATGGGGACAAAGGTATCATGTAGGCATTTTTCTTCTTTTTCTAGTTGGTTGCTGTTGTCCTGTATGATTTGAGGGTCCAAGAGTGGTGGAACTTTACTGGGCATTTTCAGCTTGGGTCCTGATAGCGCTTGGATAATATTGGGTTGTGTGCCATAAACTATCTCAAAGGGGCCTTTTCCAGTGGATCTGTTTATGCGGGTCTGGCATACAAGCAATGCAGTTGGTAGCTGCTTATACCAGTCCTTAGGTCTCCTGGTGGTGAGCTTGGCCAGGGCTTGCACTAGGCTGCTGTTCAGCCACTCCACAAGTCTATTGGCCTGAGGGTGGTAAGGTGTTGTCACTGTGTGCTGGACCCCATTTTTGATGAGGTAAATGTTGATATCTTCAGAGGTCAATTCTTTGCCTCTGTCAGTTATCAGGAGTTCTGGCTTTCTGAACTTGCTGATGATCTCCTTTCCTATGAACCGCCGCACATCATTGCCTGTGTGAGATCTTACTGCTTGTGCCACTGGCCAGCAAGTGGCAAAGTTGATAGCAGTTATGATGCATTTCTTTTTGTTGTGCTTTCCTGGAATGGGTCCTACAATGTCTAGGGCCCACACCTTAAAAGGCAGTTGTGAACAAATATGCAGTACAGATTTAAGAGGAGTGTTGCTTTTTCCAAACTTTTCACATACTTTTCATTGCTCTAGGACTTCCTGGACATCCCAGTATAGGGTTGGCCACCATGCTTTGTGCTTAAGGAACTTGTAGAGGCTGCGGCTTTTGGTATGTCCTAGGTCTCTGTGGTAACGTAGAATGATGTCTACAAGTTAATATGTAGGAATGTAAGGTATTGTTGTAACTGTGCTGTTTTAGCAGAGTTACAAGGGGGAAAATATTTAGAAACTAGACAATTATCTTTATTGAGAGATAGTGATTATATATTCATTGTGAATTCATGGATATTTGGAACAAGATTGGTGATCACACGGGTTGGATGGTGAAGGGGGTGGCTTGATCCTGATAATAAGTCAAGCGCCAAAAAGTGGCATCCACCATGAAGATTCCTTATCTGTTCATGTTGTTGGATTTGGTAACCCAAGTTGACTTCCTAGTCTGGCTTCAAGTAACCAGTTAATCAGATTGCGGGTCACAAACCCGCTTGGTTGAAACCTTGCTGGCGGGTTGAGCCTGCAGTTTCAACAGTATGGTGGTTCCATCAGTCATTTTACCATGTAAGGTCCTGTAAAAATTGGCAAATAGATGTTTGTTCTTGATGAATGTCTCCTTTGTAATGTCAGTGGTGCCAGGAGAGAACTTTTGTCCTTTGTTTAGAGTACCAGGAGAGACTAGTCTGGGTTAAGCCCATTCTTGCCTCCCATATCTCTAACGTACAGGCACAAGAGTGCATCTGCCATGGCAAGTTCTGTACCAGGTTTGTACTGTATGATCATGTTGAATCTTTCCAGGAGTTCCATCCATTTTGATTGTCAGCAGGAGAGGTTTCCTGGCTTTTCAAATAAATGAGCAATTTTTGGTTGGTCAGGGCTGTGAATTCCTCTTGTTGTTCTAGGTACTACGCCATTTGACCAAACAATGTATGATGGCCAGCAACTCTTTGTTGTGTATTGGGTATTGGCACTCACTTTCTGTGAGGTTGCATGATTTGTAAGCTACAGGCAGTAAGTTGTCATTGCTGTTCTTGATGTGTATAACCTCTCCAATGGATGCCTTGGAGGCATCTGTTCCCATTTAATACTCCCCATTGTGTTTGGGATATTGTAGGATAGGCGTGATGGTGAGTTTTTCTTTAAGGCGTCTGAATCAAAGGTCACATTGTGAGGTCCATACAAATTTGGATTTGGCACCAGTTATGGCAGACAGAGGTGCAGTCAGGACGCCACAATTGGGGATAAACCGCCAAATGTAGGCAACCATTCCCATGAATGTGCAGAGCACTGACTTGTCTTTAGGAGGTGGAATCTTACAGATAGCTTGAATTTTCCGGTTATTGGGTTTAATGCCATCCTTTAAGACCATGTGTCCCAGGAAAGGCATTTTTTTGCGGAAGAATTGGCATTTGGAGGGTTCAGCTAGTAGTTTGTGATGTGTCAGGGTGGCAAACACTGCTTACAGGTCCTTGTTATGTTGTTCTACTAAAGGGCTATAGACAATGATATCATCTAGGCATAATAGGGTATATTTGCCAATATGGGGAGCAAACACCTTGTTCATGAAGGTAACAAAGGTTGATGGTGCATTTTTTATTCCAAAATTGAGCACCACACATTTGTATGATCCATACTTAGTGTGGAAAGCCATTTTGGGTATATTTTCCTCCTTGATGTGGATTTGGTTGTAACCCACAGTTAGGTCAATTTTGGAGAATACAGTAGCGCGGCCCAGGGCATCAAAGAGGTTGTCAATGAGTGGGAGCGGGTAGCAATTCTTGATAGTGACCTTTTTGAGGGCTTGGTAATCTGTGACTAATCAAAAAGCACCGTCTTTCTTTGCCACAAAGAATACAGCAGCTCCAAAAGGCAATTGTGAGGGGCAAATAAGTCCTTTCTCAAGTTCCTCCTTGAGGTAAGCGCATAGGGTGCCATCTTTGTTAGGGGTGAGTTGGTAGATGGTTTGTGCCTTAGGTACTGCTCCTTTGAGTTGGATGGAGTGATGTATGTGTTTCTCAGGTGGTAGTTTTGGTAGCGCCTCTTTGAAGATTTCAGGATGATGGGCCACAATGTTGCGGTCCTGAGGAGTAGTGGTATCCTGGTGGTCCTTAAAATGTATGATCTCATACTGGCAGGAGTCCCAATCAATTGCCTTGAGGTTATCCTTTTCATCCAGGGTTTCAGCAATGTGTACAAAAACATGATCATGCAAGAGTTGATCCACTGAGTCAGAGTAATCCAGTGATTGACGCCTTCACGCTTGATGGTTAATACTGAGGTTGCCCAGTCTACATGGGGGTTGTTTTTTTGCAACCAGTCAAGGCCCAGTACAATGTCAAACTTGGGAAAGTCAATGACAGGTCCCTGAATGGTGGAGTGCAGGTTCTCTAGCATGATGGAGAAAGGGGCTGTTTCCTTTATCACAGCAATGTGATGTTCATTGGCTAGAACCACATTTTTAATCTGCAAAGGATTAGTGGTCAGCTTGAACTTGTCTAAAAAGCTGCTGTTGACTAGGGTTTGGTCAGCGCCTGAGTCCAGGAGCACTGAGCCTGTGTAACTGCAAAAGCAGAAAGGATAGGACATCAGTTTATTGGGATGTCTGGTAAAGGTGTAAAGTACTGGGTCTTCCAAGGGTACTTGGATCATTTGGGCATTGGTTCACATCCTTGGGGTGGTACTCATTGTTAGGCAAGTCAGAAATTGTGCGGGGAGAGATTGGCTTGCTTAATGCTCTCCCTGGGCTTTTCCCTTGTTGTGATTGTCTTGAGTGGTAGTGATACAGAAATGGGTACAATTTGACTGCCCATTGTTCCCATTCTCATGTCCATTTGACCCTGCAGGCTTATGGTTTGTGTTATTGTTATTGTTTCCAGGAGGCAGGTGATTGGCCCACCTAGTCAAGTGAGAATCTTTGGGTCTCTCTCTTCCCGGTCTGCGCCTTGTGAAGGGTGTTGGATGTCTGCTCCGCCTTCTCTCCTTTGCAATATAGGCTTTGCAGGTTAGTTACTTGGTCCAGGTTGATGTGTCTTGTCACATGTGACTTAAGGGCGTTGTAATACATGAGATGTGTGGCAGAAGTGTCAAATGCCATATCTGCAGGGGCACATAGGCGGAGTTTCTTATAAGCTTGTGTAAGTTCCTTTATGGTGCCTGTCTGGATCAGGTTCTTCACTTGGCAGATAATCATGAAGGTGGTGTCCTTTAGTACAAACCGTGCCAAGAAGTCTTGTTTGAATGTGCCCCAGTATTTCATGGTATGATCTTTGTGCCACTTATTGCACCAAGTGCCTGCATAATGTGTGAGTTGGATGAATATCTCTGCAATCCAGAAACGTTGTGGGATTTCACCTGCGCCAGTTTGCTTTGAGAAGATTGAATCCAAGCTGCGGTGTTGTTGTTGTTGGCCCCAGAAAACGGTTCCAAGGCTGCACTTCAAATTTGTTGGGCCACATAGGCGGGCATGGTTTCTTTCTCAGTTGGGGCTTGGAACAGAATGATAGGTGCCTGAAAGAACCCTTGCGCTGACAGGGCATTGAAGGCGGGCACCAGTACAAGCATGCTCTGGTATAGTACAAATCCTTCTGGTATCTTGGTACCCAGCAGGTATGGTGTCCAGTCTAGCAGGAGGCCAGACATGATTCTTTTGTAGATTTGTCAACCACAGCAAGTACGGGCAACAGGAGGAATTTTGGGGAATAAAGTAGGATGAAGAACCTACTTCTGCTACCAATGTTGTAACTATGCTGTTTTAGCACAGTTACAAGGGGAAAATATTTACAAACTAGATAATAATCTTTATTGAGATATATGTATTATATAGTCATTGTGAATCTTGGATAACAGGAACATGATAGTGTTGATCACATGGTGAGATGATGAAGGGGGATGGCCTGATCCTGGTAATGAGTTAAGCGCCAAAACAAGGTATCCACCGTAAGGAATCATCATTTGTTCATGTTGTTGTATTTGGGGATTCAAGTCAACTTCCTAGTTTGGCTTCAAGTGACTGGATATTTGGCTTGCAGGTTGCAAACCTGTTTACTCAGAACCTTGCTGGCAGGTTGAGCCTGCTGTTTTGATAGTAGAAACACCTTGCATCCAGTGCAAGAGTAATTTTGCTCTCTTGTATTCACTAATTTTAATAGATCAGTGTCTGTTACAGTGAAATATAGTTTAACCAATCACTTCACAACAGGAACGTTTCATTTGAATAAACTGATAGTCAACAACAATTATTCAAGGCTCTAAAGACCAAGCTTAAAGAGGCCCTTATCTTAGTCTATCCTGATTATGACAAAGAGTTCATCTTATACACTGACGCCAGTGGGGTAGCTGTGGGTGCAATCTTAGCTCAACTCAACAACAAAGAGGTTTATTAAATAAAGCATATTCTTCATGTGTTCTCAACAAACATGAGAAAATTTATAGTGTCACTGAAAATAAGTGCTTGGCAGTTCTACATGTCACAAGTGACAAACTTCTATCAACTATGATAATCAAAAGACCTCAACTATGGGAGTCAAACACTGGCATCTCGCAGGCCACCAGTCCGCAGGGCCAGCTGCCCGGCTGCCCGCAGTTTTTGGGGATTGAATCAGGATTGGATTTGACTTTGGAGAATCTCCTGAAGTTTGATGAACCAAGGTTGCCTACAATGATGCCCCCGCGCTAGGGGTTCCTGTTAACCCAACCAATCAATGGGCCAGGTTAGCCACAGACCCCAGAATAACCCAGGCCACATCAGAAAAAGAAACAAAGGTACCTTCCATAAGAAGCGGGCCACCCAGAGATGACCCGTCCTGTGACCTGGTTGAAGAATTGGAGTGCTCTAGTTGCAAGTCAGCCAATGAAATAACCCCTGCAATTGTTGCCACCAAGGGCTGTGAGGACCTAGTAGAGGGGAAAACCCAGGCCATGAAAATCTTTGAAAGTTTTGCCATGACAGATGGGCATACTTATACCCTGGGACGCCAGGAAGATGCCCATTGCCATCCTTACAATAAAGTGACATGAACCTTTGGTTCAACCAGATCATACCATACTTGTTATTAGCTTTATTTCATCTTCAGTCTACTCCTTGCGGCCCTGTCTCCTGTGTCCACATAACCCAAGAAACTGCAGACCAGCCACCCAAACTTTACTGTCCACCAGGAGCTCCCTTTGGCCCAGTACATTTTACTGAGTTTCCACCCAACCCGGCGTATTTGGAGTTTACTCTGGAGGAAATCCTTATCCACGACCCTGAAGCTAGAACCAGAGAGACTGAAGTCCTTTACAGAGAGGGTACCAAAATCATCTGGCCCCCTCTGCTATTCCGAGACAAGTATAATTTCCTGCCTGCCTATTTAGTTCCAATGACGCCGCCCCACACCCCGCGGCCTGACTGCCCGCAAGATTCTGTTGCCACTGATGAATCTACCTCCACCCAAATATTTGGGGTGATGTATATCACCCTCACTGGGTTGATTGATTCCATGGTGCCTACAACCGGACCTTGGGCATTACTTGGAAAATTGTTATCTTATATTGTAAAGTTAGCCCCAATCCTGTGGTGGGCTCTCCCTGCCGGGCCCGTGGGCCGTCCGCCCGCGAGTCCTCAGGAACCCCCCGCAGGTTGGATCCCTGACACTACATGCTGTGAAGAAGTTCTGACACTACATCTACAGGCCTCAATTTATTTTAGTCACTGACTACTCCTCTCTTAAGTGGATACAACAACTAAAGGAGCCTGAAGAACAACTGGCTTGTTGGGCCCTGTGCTTACAAGAATATGATTTTGCTGTGGTACACAGACCTGAGGCTCAACATCAGAACATCAATGGGTTGTCTAGAATGCCTATATTGGCCATTCATCCTGCCAACACTAATTTTCTGTACAAGCTAATAGAATACCCTGATACTTGTACAACTGAAACCAAAGAGATACACCTGGCTCTCCAGTCTCTATTAAAAGATAGTATCATTTGAGACAGGCAACTTTTCAAGAAGGTCAACAATGCCTACCTGCCCTATGTTTGCTCTAGTATAAGAATAGCTATTATTTTTCCAAGCCCACATTGACACTGGGCATGAGGTTATAATAAAGACTCATGACTGGTTGTGCAAGGACTTTTTCTGGGAGAACATGCACCTCTTGATCCCTGACATCCTCGCTTCCTGTCATTCTTGTCAGCTCCAACGCCCTTGACTATCCCAACATCAGTTCAAGCTCATCCCACCTAAGCATTCTTTCCACAATATAAGTATTGATGCTGTTGGGCCTCTCCCTTGCTCTAGGTATGGGTGTTTTTTCATCTTGGTAGCTGTAAATCATTTTAGCAAATGAGTCAAAGCCAGAGCTACAAAAGATATAACTGCCAAGACCACAGAAAATTTCCTGTTGCAAGATATCTTCTACCAACATGGCTGCCCTCAAGTCCTACTTTCTGATAATTGCACCAACTTTAATGCTCGCCTCATCACGTCTAATATAGAAGCTATGAATACTACCAATCTTTCTCTGCGCTGTATAAACTGTCAATCAATGCAACTGTTGAACAAGCCAATTTTTCCCTCATATTCATCATAAGAAAACTTACTCTTTCTGATGCTGCCAATTAGAATATGTTTCTAACCACTGCCCTCTTTGTGTATTGTTTAAGAAGACATCAGGTAACTAGACAAACCTTCTTTGCCATGCTATAAGAGCGTGAAACCACAACCCTCTTAATCTTGGGTCCACCTTTGATTGAAGTTGATGCATCTGACAACCCCAAAACCCATGTCAAGGACTTGACTAACTGTATCATTGACATCCAGGCAACGGCTACTCAACTTTCTATAAAGTCAGAAATTTAGAGTTGTTGCCCTCTAATGTGTCTAAGCCCTATTTCAGAATTTCAAGTGGGTGACCTGGTCTTCTACTACCAAAACCGTACTAAAGATAGTGTGGGGTTCCTGTCTGCCAGCCCCCAAGTGTGTCCTGGATTGTAGCCAGGGACTGGCTGGAGGGGGATGTCATTCTCTAGTAAGGGGAAATGTATCTCAGAAATATGTATAGGGATCAAAATGGGCTTTTATTCACTTCTCAGAAGGAAGATCCCCTTAGAAACCTTCTGGTATACGGCCCGGGGGGTCAAAGAAACAATATGAATTTGCCAATACTTGGAGTCCTCCAACAATATCTTGGACTTCTTGTACTTGGTCTTGAACTTCTTCACCTCAGTCTTGGGCTCCTGAACCTTTGTATTGGGCCCCTGTTGTCTGTTCCAGCTTTGGCCCCTTTAACCTTGGCTTCTTCACCTTTATCTTAGTCTTCTGCTCCTTCTGTAGTCCTTGTGGCCTCTATGATCCACTTGATCCAGTAATTGTGGCCTTTGTAATTCACTGTCCCAGGCAGTCCCTGTCTCTCCCCTTCCTGTCCTCCTTTTTTCCTCTCCAAGAGTCTCAGATGGCTTCCCCTTTTATAGCTCATTGTTTCAGACCAAAACCCTCTCTTAGAACTCTGGTTTTCAAAAGCTTAAACTATCCTGTTTTTCTCTTTCTATAATATATTAAACCTTTAAACTTACTTCAGCCAATAAAAGCCCTGAATTTTATGCTTCTGCTTCTCATTTTTAGGCTTTAACTCTTAAGTTAAAGCCCTTAGAACACTGATCAAATAAACTCCGGCTTGCAGCCAATCATACGCCTCAATTCATTGGTTTTGCCAAAAAGGTTTCTCTGGATGACTTGCTCCTGACCCTGGTTCAACCCCAAGGCTGTCTTGCTCCAGGTAAACAACTGCTTTGTGTTTTGAACAGTTTTGCCGTGATTTCCATCACGTTTCCCTGGAAAATCTTGAGCGCTTCCACATATGTTTTACTTAGGCGAATTTGAACCCCTCAATTTTACAACGTTTCTCTGTGTTTTTCTGGGTTTTCCTCAACATTTTGTAATTTGAACCCGCTTGCCTTTGCACCTCTCCTAGTTGTTCTTGGCAAAATTTGCTCTTTTGCTTTTGTAGTTTTTACATTCTTCTTCCAGCTTCTTCCAGGCCCATTTCCTCTTCAATTTTCCTTCTTAAAATAACATATAGTTCTAACAAACTATAGGTTATTTTTTTTTCTCTATCTTTTTTATTATATGATTTTTAATCCTTTTTTAATCATAATCAGGCAGTATCTAATTATTCTTTAACTGCTTCTTTTATATCCAATTTCCTCTCAAAAGATACTTCATCTAGCCTCTGCTTCAAGTCTGGCTAGTCCTTCCAAGTCATCTTCTGTTTCTGCACTCACATCTTCTGGTCCTTGAACCAGTTCTCCAACCACAGCTCCTAGTTCTTCAGCTAACCAGCCCTCAGTTTGTCTTAGTGCTCACATCAGCTTTCCTGCATCCAGGCCAGCCATTTCTTCATCCAAATCCTCTTCTAGCCAGGCCTTAGCTTGGCCAACATCAGCCCCGCCTGCAAACTACCAAACATGTGGATCACCACAGATAGGGCTCACAAACTAGAATTCCTTTGGGTTAGACCCTGTGAAGTCACTTTTAAGAAGGGCGTCAAGTATACTGTAAAGCTGCTATTGTCTGTTTGTTCTTTTTTCCAAGTTCATTCAAAAAATTTCTGCAAATATCAACTCCCTGTGTCCAATATTAAAGGGGGAGATGTTGTAAATTGCGCTATTAATGCTATTTTGATATGGTCTTCAAATTGTGATGTATGCAAAGATTTGGCTGGTTTTGCTTTTAACTTCAGAAATTTCTCACCTTTTGTAAATAGATCTGTTTTAATGTCTACCTATTCTAAAACATCATACTTGTCTTTGACTGATCCTGGTATAAGTTCAACCCAACGTGACTCTCACTGCCACCAGTCTATCTATTGAGTGATTATTGACCCTTGTCTACTATTTAAGTAGAATTATTTTTCCTAATAAAGACAAGTTTATCCAAATTTGTGTTGGCTTTTGTATTTTTCAAAAAAATTCTTTCTTTTTGCCAAAAGGAAATTTTCTTTTTTTATTCCAGGAAATTAAGATACATGCCCTTAATTTTGCCCTAAAAGTTAACCCAAGGCTAGCTTCAAACCTCAAACCTTTTTCTATAAAAAAATTTCACTGTGTCCTCCTGTATGTTGTCCCCAGAAGCCAAACACAACATGAGAATTTTGAAGACAGAAAGCCCAAACGCTGTGACCAGCATTGATTGGATAGCAAGTAAGTCCAGGTGGCAATTCTTGGATACCCACTGCTTGATTACATCAATATGCACAGGTTGTAGTAGTTTGGGCTGCCGTTTAGTCTTTAAATTTTTGGTAATTCAACTGGTGTCATCATATTTGGTGTTGAGATCACTAATATATCTGGTTGTAACCCTAAATTGGGACGTAGTATCCCAAACTGACATTTCCTTGTTCAGACAGTTGAGGAGAGCTTTACACTCACTGTCTGACATCTGACATCAGCTCTTGGCAGGTATCACAGCATCCAAGCTATTGGGCTCAGCATACAAGTTGGGAACTTTTGTGTAGAAGATGTGATAACTCTTGCGTGAAGTGATACTATCAATTTTTGAATACACAACAGGCACATATGACTCCTTGGTTGTGACCAATGGCTCATAAGAGGTGTCAAAAATGTGGAGGCATGCAGTGGCAACTCTAGGATTCAGAGTACAGGACTGTGTCACAACTGGGTACATAGTGGAGGTTTATGTAACCTCATTGGTTCTAATTACCTTGGTATGAGAGACTTTGGTGGCAGCCCTTGAGAGTGGCTTCTGTCTGAAATCAAAGCTGTTATTTATGGCTTGTGGCTCATGAGGTAGCTGACTGGCGCTGACGCCTTGAAAGGGGTGTGTATTGGCATTATTTCTCTCAAGTTGTGTTCTAGGTTTATTCTTGGACCCTCTGAAATGCACTTGTGAACAGGCTTCCCCACAGGCTGGTGCAGAAGCTGGTTGGGAATAAAATAGTCTTTTCATAAAAATAAATTAAAAAATATATTTTAGATTGAATATGTATTTATTTAGATTTTAGCTTTATGTTTGAGTAGTTGTATTATCTTGATTTAGCCTTGAATAGTAACAGAATTTTTGTATCTATAATTTGAAGTGTATAATTTTTATTTTATTTTGAGTTTGGGTAATTTTAAAGTTTAGTCTATTTTTATATCTAAACATGGTTATCAAGATAGAATTTTTCATTTGATTTTAGTTATAGTGAAGCTTTTTTATTTGGGAAAGTGTTTTCTAGAGTGCTTACTGTACGTTAAATTTGGATTTCAGTTCCTGAAATTATTAATTGAGTTTACTAGTGGCATTCAAAAGTGATTTGAAATTTGGTTCATGGATTTGACAATCCCGCAATTTCAAAAAACATAATAAACTTAATGAAAATAATTGATGAATTTAAACGCTTCAAATCTGATCCCAGTTAATTTATTTTATCTATTTGAAATATGCAGTTTGACTTAAACTTTGCAAAGTTTCTATGAGTTCCCGCATTTTTAAAAATTCAAATAAAAATACAAAGAAATCAATTTAATTAAAAAAGGCCATCCTGCAAATGTGATTTGAAATTTAGACCAAGGATTTGACAATCCTACATTTTTATGTTTAGATTCTGAATTTATAGTACATAATCTCTTTACAATCCCTTTTAAGATTCCTATCTACTTTAATGACCTTTCTATTTTCCTAAAATATATTGACAACTAGGTGGTTTCCTGTCTAAGAACAGATAAAGTTGAATTTAATAAATTAATTCATTATTTTTTATTTTATTTTTAGACAAAGATTAATTATCATCTGTTTGATTTAATTTATTAGTTAAATTTTTAAAAAAGTTAATTAACTTCTATTTTGTTGAGGATCTGGATGTACAAGTATTCTGGCTACTGCCATTCCACTTAACATCCAGTCATTGCCCAATTTGATGAATTCTCAATATACCATTCAACATACCAGAAATGGCAGCAAACCAATATCACATGACTGTCCAGGTATCTAGTGACTTGAACTCATCTCACACATGACCAGTCCCTGAGTTTGATCTAACTAAAATCTCCACCACAGCTAAAGCTATGTTGCAACTGAACCAATGAGAGTTCAGTACTTGGAATTGGGGAAGACAACAGTCCAATAGGAAAGGACAGAATAATAAGAATAAGGTGTTGTTTATTGTAGGATAGTGTGGTTAATATACTAAATGGGGAAGCCACAAGGCCACAAGGGGGTGGCATAGTGAGGAGTTCCATGTAGGGTTTGGAGCCAAGGAATAACTCATGCGGGGATCAGCGGGTTGAATTGGCAACACTCCTAATTAGGATGAAGTACCCGCCATTTGACATTGCCATCAGATTAATCCATAGCATTAGACACGTCAAGGGGCAACTCATTGAGTGCCCCCTGTGTATTGTAAGATACGTTAGCAGGCAAGCCTAGAAACTCGGTTGCAACACCCCCCTTGCCCCCTGTTTGTCGTCAGACACCAGGACTGGAGTCTGCGGAAGGTCTGGGAAGGTCTGCACAAACAATTTTTGTGTGGGAATGGCGCGGCAGGGGCACAAGCGGTCATGGTGAAGCTTCTTGGTATTTCCTTGGGCATCCTCAAGTTGATAGGTGTGGTTGTCATAGACTGCAGCTACCTTGAAAAGTTCTAGGTGGTTGGGTTCTAATTTGGCAGAATTGGGATTGAGGGTATAGACGGGGTCACCTATGGCGTATCTAGCTTTGAGGTGTTTTGTTCCTCCTGCAATCCACTTGTGTTTGATCTCCCGGGCTTTGGCACGCCATTGGTCTAGGGAGGGCGTTGTCACTAGGGGGCTTGTTGGGAACCTTGGACCGTAGTTTCCCCTGTTCAACCCCAGTCAGACTGTCAGGTGTTCCAAAGGCCAGGGTACTAGGGCTGAACCCAGTGCCCCTGTTGATTCTTGCTTGCAGGATCAGTAGGGCGGTGGGGAGATGTTTAGTTCATGCAGTGTTAGGGTGCTCTTGTGAGAGCTTGGCAATCAGTTGAACCAGGGAGCCGTTTAACCGTTCCACGTGGCCATTGGCTTGTGGGTGGTAAGGGGTTGTGACTATATTCTGGAGCGTGTTCTTGACGCAGTATGCCTTCACAATGTGTCCAACAAGTTTGGGTCTGCCATCTGTGATGAGACGCTTGGGTTGCCCAAAGCGAGCCCCAATCTCCTTGCCAATAAAGCGGGTAATGATGGTGGTATGATTGGTTGTTGCCCAAGCCACTGGCCAACAAGTGAAGTAGTTGATAGTGGTGATAATATACTTCTTACCCAGTCTGTCTTTGGGGAGCGGCCCCACAATGTTGAGAGCCCCCTGCTCAAAGGGTTCCATAGCCTTGATAGGTAGGACAGACTTGGGAGGTGCAGGTTTGGGTGTATTCTTCTCACACAACACACACGTCTCAAGGAGGTCCAAGATGTCTTGATGCATGCACGGCCACCAAACCTTTTGTTTCATAATCTCAAAGAGGTTACGCCCTCTGATGTGACCCAAGGTTTGGTGGTAGTGCAAGATGGTGTCCCCTTGTTGTGTGGTGGGAATGTAGGGTGTCTTTTCACCTGTCTCTGCCTGGTGGCAGACGTTTCCAGCATTGATGGTGAACTGACTTTCATTGTCCTTCAGTTTGGAGATGGTGACCAAGTTAAGGCCCTTGTAGCGGGTTGCCTCAGGGCGCAGGTAGAGCATGGGCCAGTCTGGGTCCAACCTGTTGTCCCCAGTGATGGACGCTACGTAGAGTCGTAAAAGAGCGTCGGCTGTGACGAGTTCCTTTCCAGGCTTGTATTTGATGCGTAATTGATAGGGGGATAGACACTCAACCCATCCTGCCTGGCAGCGTATCAAATGAGACTGTGTGTTGAAGTATTGGAGTGACTTATGATCTGTCAGAACGCGGGGTGGGAAGGTCGCACCTTCCAAGTAACAGCGCCACTTCTCAACACAGTGTACAATGGCTGTCAGCTCTTTGATTATGGATGGAATGACATTGTTCCGAGTCAGTGAGCTTCCTGGACTCATATGCTATGAGAAGGAAGACGCCATTGTCAGGTTCCACCCTTAGAACGCCCCCTATGGCCCTGTCAGAGGTGTCAGTCTCAAGTTTGTACTGTCAATTTTGGTTAGAAAACTGCAGTACTGGTGCTGTTGTGAGCCTTTGCTTCAACGTCTCAAAGGCTTGGTCTCTGGCGGGGGTCCAATGAAAGCGCAGTTTGGTATTGAGGAGCTCAGTGAGAGATGCAATTAGTTCCCCGCAATTGGGGGGACTTGCGTACATAGGCAACCATGCCTAAGAATGTTCGCACTTGGCCCACATCAGTGGGGGGCAGCATGCTAGTGATTGCCTTGATTTTGGCAGGGTCAGGCTTTATCCCTTGGACAGAGATGGTGTGCCCAAGGAATAGTAACTCTGACTTGAGGAACTCACATTTGGAGGGTTTAGCTTTCAGTTGGTTTTTCCAAAGAGTGTCGAGGACAGCGCGGAGGTGTTGGAGGTGTGTGGTTTGATCTTGACTGAAGACAATAATGTCATCAAGGTACACAACCACGCACTTTCCAATCAGTTCCGCAAAGGCTTTGTTCATCAATATGGCAAAGGTGGAGGGAGCGTTGGTCATTCCAAAGTTCATGATACAACACTCAAACAACCCATAGTGTGTGCAGAAGGCAGTTTTTGCCTCATCTCCTGGTGCAATGCAGACCTGGTTGTACCCCGCAGTGAGATTGATCTTGCTAAAGACCTTCGCGCCTGCGAGTGTATCAAACAGGTTGTCAATCAGCGGCAGGGGGTATTTATTTTTAACTGTCACCTTGTTTAAGGCGCGGTAATCTGTAACCAGGCAAAGAGACCCATCCTTCTTAGCTACAAAGACCACCACCCCGTATGGAGAGAGCAAGGGGCAAATAAAGCCCTTATTGAGCGCGTCCACAAGGTGCTGGTGGAGGGTTTCATCTTCCTTTGGTGTGAGACGGTATAATAGTTGTGCTTTAGGTAACAATCCTTAAAGTTTTACAGCGTGCTGGATCTCCCAGGGTGAAGGTAGTTGTTCAAGTGTTTCACTGAATACGTCCTTGTACTCCTCAAGGAGTGCAGAAAGCGCGGGAGGTGGTGATGTTGACAAGGGAGGGACTGCAGATGTTTCTGCACAAATAACTTTGACTGAACATAGGTTAAAGTCTAGTTTCCCCCCTTGAAGTTGTATGAACTTGTCTCTGTTATCCTGACAAACACAGTGTCATGTAGTAGCTTGTTCATTTCCACAGGGTAGATCTGGAACCCCACCCCATTTCTATTGAGAGTGATGACAGAGATATCCCAGTCAATGTAGGGACGGTTATGCCGGAGCCAGTTGAGGCCAGCAATTACGTTGTGGCTGAGGCCTGCCATGATTGGCCCAGAGAGCTTAACCTGGACGCTCCCCATTCTTACAGAGAAGGGTACCGTCTCATGGGTGATGGCCACTCTGCGGGAGTCAGCTACACGTACTGCTTTGAATCTGCTGGGTACCTGGTCTAATTGTTAGAAGTCTGCGAACGTCTGATCTACCATGGTGTGATCAGCCCCGGTATCTACCAGTAACTTGTGGGTGTTCCCACAGAAGCGGAAGGGATAGGACAAGTGTGTTACTTTATTTGAGAAATGGGCAGCTTGCAACACAGGTTCATTGCTATGAACCTGAAGGACATCCAGAGTTTCAACCTCGTGAAGATTGTAGTTGCGGGAGTTCTTTGTAAGCAAGGGCTGAGAGAGTGGGTTGGTTGGGGTTGTAAGGCCTCTTGTTGTTACAACCCCCAGGCTTTTTCCTGGTCCTCAATTAGCGCTAGCTAGAGCCCCCCTTGTGGGGGCGTTTAGTTGCACTTTCTTGTTGACAAGGTTGGCAACAGCCCACTTGACCTTGGCCATTGTTAGGTGCAGGACGTGGTTGGGGTGGAGCATTGTTGGTGCGGCAGAAGCCCATTGAAGCCTGGTTACTGGCCTCTATGATGGCTTTATAACAGTTGTCAATGGAGGTACAGCAACTGACAGGGGCCCACTTGCAAATATGAGGTTTTAACCCATTAACAATGAGAGTGAGCAACATGACATTTCCATCGGTCACGGCTTCAGGGACGGCAGCAAGGGCTTGTTGCCAAGCGGCGAGATACTCGGGGACGGAACCAGTCTGCTTGATGGCTAGGAGGGGAGTCCCCAAGACAATGGGTGAGAAAGTTTCACTATATCAGGATTTGGCAGCGTCTCAAAATGTTGCCCAGGTGACGTCAAACTCCTGGCTGGCCCAGTTGGTGAACCACACATTGGCGGGCCCTGTAAGGCGACCAGATGCCGTGGCGACCCACATGGACTCCGGGACCTGACAGATACAAAGGCGTGTTTTGGTGAATTGGAGCCAACTGACAATGTCAGCCCATTTGACACCGCCAGTGAAGGACTCTAGTTAGAGGTTGAGCATATGTTGCAACAGATCCAACTGTGGTGGAATGACACTAGCGTCACGCTGCCTAAGGAGTCAATTGTATACACTGGTAAGAACTAGCTGATCTTGATAGATGACATAACCTTTGGAAATGTCCCTCTTGGGGATTGAAAGGAATGTATCTTGTTGTGGAGTATCCATGCGGCTCGTACTCTGTCCTTTCTTGGGGGGAATTTTGTTTTTAAGATAGGTTGTGAACCTACCTGTGCTACCACTGTTGCAACTAAACCAATGAGAGTTCAGTACTTGGAATTGGGGAAGACAACAGTCCAATAGGAAAGGACAGAATAATAAAATAAGGTACTGTTTATTGTAGAATATTGTGATTAATATACTATATGGGGAAGCCACAAGGCCGCAAGGGGGTGGCATAGTGGAAAGTTCCACTTAAGGTTTGGAGCCAAGTAATAACTTGTGCGGTGATCAGCAGGTCAAATTGGCAACACTCCTAATTAGGATAAAGTAACTGTCATTTGACATTGCCATCAGATTAATCCATAGTGTTAGACACGTCAAGGGGCAACTCATTGAGTGCCCCCTGTGTATCATAAGATACGTTAGCAGGCAAGCCTAGAAACTTGGTTGCAACAGCTATATAAGCCTAAAGTATTATCCAGTAAAATATATTTTTTCTTTTCTTAATTTCATATTTGAAGCTTTTCCAAAAGTTGCTCCTTATCAATTTATTTAAAAGCAAAGTAATATCACAAGTAAAAATATATAATATAAATCTAAATAAGTGAAATATTACTATTATGTTTAGCAAGGCTAAAACAATAATTTAAAATTTTAATATTTGATTTTCAAATTTTATCAAAATATAAAGCTGATCTGTACCTTTAAAATAAGCTATCAAACATTAAGACCAGCTTATTATTCATAGAGATATGCTATTTTTTATTTTTATGTGTTCTTATAGTGAATTTAGATGAATCAAATTGAGTCTATGCATTTGATTATAATGTGAGCACAATTCCAGCACATAACTATATACCTGAGCATCTAGAGCAGCTTTAGCTATCATGTTTAGCACCATTTTGATTGAAATTAACTGAAAGATTGATCTATTTACTCTAAACATAATGAAACTTATTTTAGTTAATATTAATATCATTATTCCACTAACATCGTCATTAAGATGATACAATGATAATCAAGGTTAACTCTGAAATGATATGAATTTACTTGGATCAGGTGATGCATTGGAGTGGAATACTCTATTGTTGCAAGTCAGATAAATAAATTCAAAATGTGTAAGCCAACTATCTCTTACTTGAACCAACATCCATTTATATATTTTGAATTGTATCTTGTTAAAGTGATCACGCTTACATTTTCTCCAGCCAAGTTAATCCTCAGCATAGAGGTTAAACATCCAGTCATTTAAATGAATGGCAGATCAATCCAAACTTCAATCATATTCTCAAATAATGTTTCTCTCTTCTCTATTCTAATCCACACATTCAGGAGTCGGATAATCTAACAGATAAGCCTCTTTGCCATACGTTCACAGTTTGAACCAGCATTCAAAATCAAGCAATTTATAATATATTTATTAAAGTCCGGGTGGCCTGTATTCTCATTTGAAAACAATTTAAGCTGCACTGCACCGAATTCAACCTACATGCTTTCAAAGCGAATGTAAAGGATTTCATGTAAAGACGAGCCAAATTAAGCTTTTGGCTTGGCCATCGCTTTAAATTTAATATTATTAAAATTTAATGTTATGGAAAATTCAATTCAATCCCTTACGACATGAGGCACTCGAGCTGACATTGCAGATTACATATAGACTCGCTTTTATATATATTTTTATGAGGTTGAATCGATTGGTCTGGAACGAAGTTGTCAGTTAATTGATTGATCAGTAGCAGGAATAGGACACATAATGGATTTTTACGGGATTGAAGTTGGATATAACGTCTGTTTATGATATGATATCAAGTTTTACTAATTGATATGGAATAAATACTGTATCCATATAATTGATTGGCTGGAAAATCTCGGAGATCAGGTGATCAGCGTCTTAACTATTAGGTGCCAGTGGCCCCATGCTGAGGATTCCAAGGAGACAATTAACAAGATAAAAGGCCTCAATATGATTGGGCAATAGAGTGTGTATCAAATGAAAGATGGGTTGCTTTAAGATGTGGCAGCCAGAAAATAAAGATCCTCACCCGAGTTACACTATAACCATCTCAGCCAGGAATAATTCGTGTGTTTAAATACTAAATTAAAAATAATATTTAATACCTATATCAGTGCTATTTATGTTTACAATGATATTTGGGTTAACTAGATTGATAGCTCAGTGTTAATGAAAGGAAAAATCACTGAAGTATCAACTTCAAATCTAGTAAAAGCTACAAATCTCAAATCCTGTAACTCCTTTTCCTGATGACTTATCCAACAGAAGTATTAAACTTTCTGGGGAATTTATTTGTGCCAAATAACAAAACCTTTGTTATTTTGAAAACTTATCTCACTGGTAAATTTAGGTACAATAGATATACTTAAATAAAAACTGATTTGCACTTTCACAGATATGATCACCCTTAAATCTGTTAACTTGAAATATACTTAACTAAATTCACTCACCTTACTTAGATTCATTCAAGATAAAGATATATATTTTTATTGTTCTCTTGTCCCTTTTTTATTTTTGATTCAGATAAACTTTCATTTAAACTATGTTCTAGTAAGATTAAACTCTAAATCTTTTTGCTCAGATATGATCTAAAAGAGTTTTTCTTTTGAATTAAGTTCTTTTTCATTGTAAATAGCTTTTTATCATGCTAAATCATCTTAACTATTGCCAGCAACTTTTTAAAAAAAACTTAATTATTTTTATAGCACACCCTCTTCACTTTAGTGAAATTAAGGCCATGGGGCCAACTCAATTTGCAAGTATGTTTGAGATTTCTGCTTGGGACCAAAAGCTTCTTATTGATAGCCTAACAAACCATAAAGGTAGATTTTATTTCATACAAAAAACATTAAAAAATAAACTAAATAAATATTAAAAGCTGCCAGTGGTTAAATTGCCCAAAAATCTGCCCAAAAAGGCAAAAAACATTACCAGAGTAGTCACATTTAATGTGGATAGCCTTTGTGATGCCAAAAAAGATTGTTCAAATCTATCTTAAAAAGGCTAAGGCCAACATAATATGCCTTCAGGAAACTAATGTGCAAGGGCAATCATGAAATCAGCAATTTGATGGAAATACTTACTTCTCTGCATTTGGTGTCATAATTCTTCAGTCACCCAAGCTTGCTTTTGTTAGCACTCCAAAACCTAGCTATGATAGCCGGGTTATTGTTGCCAAGGTTGATTATAACTCACTGTTTAATTTAACAGTCATCAATGTTTATGCTCCTGTAGACAGAAAAGAAAACAAATTATTCTGGGAGTGAGCCCAAACTCTTAACTTTAAGGGGTCACTTCTAGTCTTAGGAGACATGAACTGTGTACTTTACAAACAGAACGGCACTTTTGCAGTCTGCAAAGCTGCTTGACAAGAATCACCTGCCTTTGTAAAGGCTATTAAGCGTCATAATCTTAAAGATATTTTTACCAACAACTCTTCAGGCAATGAGGTTACTCGGCCAAGTAATGACGTTAAGATGAAAAAGCCTGCTAAAAACTGTAATTGATTATATCTTTGCTTTCTCATCTATTTATCAAGGTGTCAAACGAACTCATTCTCACCATGTTTGTCTTTCAGATCATTATTTTTGCTTAGCTGATATTGAACTGTAAACAAAGAAACTTTTATTAGTTTTCATTATTTTTATTTAAATTTTTAAAATTATTTTATATTATCTAAGCTAAAAACAAACTTATTAGTAAACTTTAAATTTATAAAAGATAACAAATGTATTTTTTAAATTAAAAAGTTATAATATTGCTTATATTAAAGCTGAATTTTTTATCTAAGTGTTTAAATTTAAAAGTAATTATTTTATAATTTTGGTACACTAGTTTTTAAAGTCATGATGCCAAGCCAAATCAACCCAAATGCAAACAATAACAACCCAGATTTAAATAAAATTCAAAACTTATAAATTTATATTAATTAATAATAGATTTAGGTTTACTTTTATTTTGTTTTTGTCTGAGTTTATTTTACTTTGAATGAGTTTATTTCACTTACAGTAGTTTTAAAATCTATGGCAACAAACAAAATGAACTCAGATTTAAACAAAATAAATTCAGATTTAAGCAAAATAGAATGAACCCAAATTTATTGTAAATCAATATAAATTTATTTATTTTTAATTTTTTTAAATCTGAGTACATTTTGTTTAAAATTGGATTGTTTTTGCTTGTCGTCATAGATTTTAAAACTACTGTATAAATAAGTCTATTTTTGCTTAGCAACATAGCTTTGAAAACTACTGTATTATTTTTTACTAAAACTCTGAAAAATTTAGCTATAAATTTAAAAAATCTAATTTTTATCTTTTAAAATTCAAGATTTAATTATTATATTTTTATTTGCTTAATTTATATTAAGTCACTGCTATACAATAATAGTTTTATAATACAGTAGCTTTATAACCTGCTGAGATAAACAAAATTTCTTTATTTTAACACAGAATTAACCTATCTGAAAACTAGATCAACTCAGCTCAGAACAAAATAAATTTAAGCCCAAATATATTGTTAATTAATACAAATTTATTAATTTTTAATTTTCTCTTAAGATAAGTTAATTTTAGTTATAGTAATTTTCAAACCTGTTAAGATAAACAAATATTAGTCAATTTAAAATACATAAGTTCAGTCACACAACAAATTTTAACTTGTTAGATCTAAATATAAGATACATTCAAAAAAATGTGTGCTATTTGAAAAAAATGTCTTATTACACAACAATTTATTCAAACTGGGGACAAATGTATAATGATTCAACAATGAATGTACCAAACACCAAAACACATGAGTTTCAGTCACAAAACACATCTATTATATTTACTTAGTGTTTTATAAATACATAAAACTCAGTTTAAAAGTTACAAACTCAATTCAACAACAAACCATAATAGTAACTGAAACAGACAATAAAAATATCAAATATCAAAACAAATCAGTGAATCTATAATTGTAAGGGATTTCATCCCTAACACAAATTAGAAACCAGACTTAAATTGTGTTAAAATTATTAAGAAACCAGAAATTGCATTTTTAAATGCTAAATCAGAAGCCAGGGACAAAACCGAATCCTTTAATACAATCAATTCAAAAACATGTTTGAATTTTATAAATGAATGTGTTAAAATCAATTTCAAGTGCAAAAACAAAAACTAACATGAAAACCAAGATTGAAACATAAATTTTGATTCAAAAGTGAAATTTAAGGTTCTGGACAACAATAACAATTCAGCACTTAAATTTGGCTTCAATAATCATAAAACAGCCAATCAATCAGAAAATAAATGCAAAGATTGTCCAAATCAGAGATTCAGTGACCCAGGTATCCAATCAAACCCAGTGAACCAACCAAGCCAAAGAAATACTGCTCATCCAGCCCAAGATACCATCCCTAACCATAGTAAGGTACAATACTGCAATGCAATATCCCAACCTGCCTCTTCTTGCATTGCAGGCTGTAGCCTGCTGCAGTCCTGCAAGGCAATACTTCTCAAATCACTCTTGCAGACCCACCTGGTAACCACAATGTTCCCTATCTCACTTGAAGTCAGTATTTAAACTGACAAATTCTTCCCTTCCAAATTGCTTCAACAATTTATTCCTATTTCTATCAACCAATAAATCTATATTTTCAACTCTAAACACTTGATTAGTAGATTCTAAAGGTCCCCCTCTAACAGCATGAAGTTTGTCTTTCTTGTATAGACTTTCTGCGTGTTAATTAGTTACGGACAAGCCAATGTTAACTTCAAAACCCCTGAACCAACTCCTACTGATAAATCAGAAGACTCAATTTGGTATCATTTTGGTCCTTGTTGACGACATGCTCCTTACGTTGAAACAGCACTATTCCCACCTATCATCCACCCCAAGGCCCCCTGGTTTGTTTTGGGGTACACCAGTGTCAAAACTGCAGGCTCAACCCGCCAGCAAGATTCCAATCAAGCAGGTTTGTGACCCGCAATCCAATTATCCGGTTACTCAAAGCCAGACTAGGAAGTCAACTTGAATTACCAAATCCAACAACATGAACAGATGATGATTCTTTACAGTGAATACCTTGTTTTGGCGCTTGACTCATTAACAGGATCAAGCCACCCCCTCTTCCATCCAGCTGTGTGATCACCAATCCTGTTCCTACTATCCACAGATTCACTATGACTATATAATCACTATCTCTCAATAAAGATTATTATCTATCTTCTAAATATTTTTCTCTGTGTAACTCTGCTAAAACAGCACAGTTACAACATTGGTAGCACAGGTAGGTTCTCCATCCTACCTTATCTTGAAAAATTCCGCCTGTTGCCCGCACATGCAGCAGCCAAAAAATACTTGATAGAATCATGTCTGACCTTCCACCCAACTGGACCCCGTACACTCCTGGTACCAAGATACCTGAGGGCTTTGTCTTGTACTAGAACACAGTGATCCTCCTACCCGCTTTCAACGCTGCCGTGTTCTGAGGCGCGGCACAGACACACAACGGAGAATCCTAACCTTAGGATTGGATTTGTACTAAGTCTTGGTTAGATGACAGGGAAGGCAATAGCGTTTACCTTGCGGCCCTGGATGAATAATCTCTACTAGGCGTGGCTGGAGAGAGGCGCGGAAGTACAGAAGACACAAAGACAAAAATGTGAATAGAACTTAATTTTTATTGGTGAATGTGAAAAGGAATATATAGTGGTTAGGAATACCACAAAACACTACCAGGACGGTAGGATCACCCGCCACAAGCATTAGTGGGGAGAGTGAGTTGCGCAGAGTCAGAAAACTGAACAATCATATTTCCTGAAGCGAAAGCCAGTTCATTTAAAGAGTCAAAAGCAAAAGCGAGAGATTTGTCTTTGAGACAGCCTAACAAAGGCAAAATCAAAACATGGTGAATGCCGTTATTCACGACATTTCTCCCTCTAGATTGGCCTTTGGGGGGTGATACTTGCGGAAGAACTTGGTGTGTACGCAGGAAAAAGGGCAACCACTGGAGAGGAGCTTTACAGTGTACTCAGACCCTCGTTTGAAAGTCACCTCTAAAGGACCAATCCACAGGGAGTCCAGTTTGTGCGTGCGCCCACCCACACAGTGTTGATAGTATAGGACATGATCACCAACATTAAACTCAGGCAAGGGGGAGCGCCCTGCGTTGTCAGGAGAGAGCTCAAGCATCTTAGTTTTATATGCGGAAGTGTAGGCAGTGGCTTGTATATCAATGATGCGGTTGACTAAGTCTTTGATGTGGTTGTCAGGGTTCATGGCCTTATCAGAGGAGAGTAGGGGAACCCCCAAGAGCAACAGAGTGGTGGCTTCACGCCCATATAACATGGCAAAGGGGGAGTACCCTGTGATCCAATGTTTGCTCAGACAATAGGCAAAGAGTGCAGCAGGTAGGTATAGATCCCAATTGGCAGCGTAATAGTAGGTGATTTTTCTCATGATAGAAACCAGTGTTGAGTTGGCACGCTTAACTGCCCCATTAGTGGAAGGATTGTAGGGGGCAGAGAAATACTGGTGAGTTCCTAGGGCTTCAACAACAGAGGTTACAAGTTTGGCATTAAAGTTGGTTCCGTTGTCAGACAACAGCACTTGAGGGCAGCCATGGCAGTAGAAAACATCCTGCAGCAGGAAGGCAGCAGTAGTCTTAGCAGTGATGTCTTTAGTAGGGCGAGCTTCTACCCACTTGCTGAAGTGGTCAACGGCAATCAGGATAAAGCGGCATCCAGAGCGTGAGCGGGGGAGAGGACCTACAGCATCAATGCTGACTGTGTGAAAGGCATGTTGAGGGGGAACCAATTTGAACTCATGGGAAGCAGCTTGGGGCCTCTGAAGTTGGCAGTCATGACAACTAGCTATGACATCTGGGATCAACAGGCAAAGATTCTCCCAGAAGTAATTCTTCTGAAGCCAGTCAAAGGTTTTGGCAATGCCTCCATGGCCAGTTTCCTTATGAGCTTGTGACACCAAGGAGAGGCAAAGACTGGGGCGCACGTATGGCAGGTATTGACCCCACACCTTTTTGAAGAGTTGGTTGTTGCGTATGAGAGTGTCTTCAGAAAATTTGGACAGGGCAAGGCAAACCTCTTAAGTCTCACTTTCCCAGGAAGAAGGGTAGCCAATTATCTTGTACAGGCAGTCTGCCTCAGCAGGATGTAGGGCAAGGATGGGCATTTGGGACAACTCATTGGCATTCTGATGTTAAATCCCAGGGCAATGGGGCACAGTGAAGTCATAACCTTGTAGGCAGAGGGCCCATCTGGCTAAGCGTCCTTCAGGTTCCTTAAGTTGTTGTAACCATTTGAGCAAAGCGTGGTCAGTGACAACAGTGAAATGGGTACCATACACGTAGTGGCAGAATTGTTTGACTGCATGCAGCACAGCAAGGCACTCCTTCTCTGTAACAATATAATTCTTCTCATGCTTATTCAGTACACAGGAAGTATAGGCTTCAGGGTGGTCCACACCTTCATTGTCAAGCTGAGCCAAGATAGCCCCAATAGCAAGGTCACTAGCATCAGTGTACAAGATGAATTCCTTATTGTAATTGGGGTACACTAAAATGGGTGTTTCTTTTAGTTTCTGCTTTAGAGTCTTGAGGGCTTACTGTTGGCTGGCGGTCCATTTGAAAGGGACATTACACAATAGTTGGACCAGGGGTTCACTAGTATCAGCAAAATCAGGAATGAATTGTCTATAGTAACCCATCATGCCCAGAAAGACCTGTAATTCTCGGAGGTTGGTGGGCAGAAGCATTTTGTCAATGGCTTCAACCTTCTTAGTCATTGGACAAATTCCCGTTTGGGTTACTTCATGGTCCAAGAATTCAAGGCACTCTTTGAAGAAAGCACACTTAGAAGGCTTTAACTTGAGGCCAGCTTCTAGGATCTTTATGAACACCTCTTTAAGATGGGCTAGGTGATCTGTGAAAGTTGTGCTGAAGACTGTTATATCATCTAGATAGACTAAGACACACGACAACTTCAAGTCACGCAGAATGGAGTCCATGGCCCTCTGGAAAGTTGCTGGGGCATTACAGAGCCCTTTCGGCATGCAGGTAGGTTCAAACAATCCTTCTGATATAATGAGTGCAGCCTTCTGACAGTCTTCAGGGGAGAGGTCAACTTGCCAGTAGCCAGACGCCAAATCCATGGCAGAGAAAAACTTAGAACCTCCAAGGCGTCAAAGGGCGTCATCAATGCGCAGTAAGGGATAGGAATCTTTCTTGGTTAGAGAATTCAACCTTTGATAGTCCATCACAATCCGGTGTCCACCATCCTTTTTCTTTAAGATGAGCAGGGGGAAGCCCAGGGACTTTGAGAGGGAGCTAGCAGTACAGCATCCAGTAGTTGTTTGAGCTCCTTAGAAACCTGCACATCTTCCACTTGGCTGCAGCAGTATGGCTTGACACAAAAGAGGGGAGCATCTCCTGTGTCAATCTGATGAATCACACCTTTGGCTAGCCCATAATCAGTACTATCTTTGGAAAAGATGTCTGAAAACTGGTCTAGTAAATCAAACACCTCTTTATGTTGAACCGGGGACAACTAAGGGAAGTCTTGGCAGTGAACAGAGATAGGACTTGAGGCTCATCTTTGGGTAGGTTAAAGTCTTGAAACGTTCCAAAAGGGTGAAGAGACAAGACATCAGGAGAATTTAACAACTTTCCGTAACCAACAACCTGTCCTCTGGATACTGTCATATGAAGCGCAGTAAGATTGACAACTAGTAATTGAACGGAGTCCTTGTGGGAAACGTCCAGAATTCCAGGACAAAGGTAAGGCTTGTTACGCCCCAGCAAAGGAGGGGAGTACAGCTCTAAGAAAGTCTGTTCAGGTAGTTCATATGATATCTGGGAGTCTATGATAGCCTGAGAGCCTGGGGGGATGGTGACAGCAGACATGGCCATGAGAGGAATTCCCTCAGTTGCAGGACAAGCCATGAGAGAACACTTCATGTTGATGGAATGGGTTCGGTATTTTAGGGTGAAAACTCCAGTGGGGTACTCCAGAGTACATGTCTTCAAACGTTTACTGGGAACTTTGATTGGCTCTTCAAAGATCAGAGGGACTTTGTACCCTAGGATAGAAAGATAACCATCTTTTAGGTTGATGATCCCATTATATTCCCAAAGAAACTGGGTACCAACCAAAAGGGCATAGCTCTCATTTTCTAGAACAACAGCCAGCGCAGCCAACAGGAGTTTACCAAATTGCATTGGTAAGGCAAAGTACGCACCAATGGCACAAGTCATGGAGAGACCAGCAGTGCCATAGGATTGATGGTAGTTGAGATCAGGGGCCAGCTTAAGTTTCTTCACCAATTTAGAAGAAACAATGTTGACAGGAGAACTGGTGTCCAGGACGGCTTTGATCTTGACCTTTTGGATAGATATCTCTACTTGGGTGGTGGTACGTCCAAAGGGTGGCAGAACAGCCAAGATATCCTGTGCCTCAGCTAGTTTCTTGTCCCATTTTTTAATCATGCATTGTAATCCCAGAAACTCCTTATATACAGTTTGGAGAGGGAGGGAGACAGATACATTCTTGAAAACGGCGTCTGCAACTTCAGCGGCTTCCTCTGATGATTCCACTAATACAGGGGATCATTTTGCCTGAGTAAGATAGGGGAAAGAGACAACTTCTTTGGCCTCAGACGAGGGCTTGGTGGTAGTTGTAGTCTTCTCAGAGTGTAGCTTGTAGGGAACAGCAATAGTCTC
Source organism: Entomophthora muscae (assembly GCA_014839935.2). NCBI lineage: Eukaryota > Fungi > Entomophthoromycota > Entomophthoromycetes > Entomophthorales > Entomophthoraceae > Entomophthora > Entomophthora muscae. The sequence continues at coordinate 442,288 of QTSX02002163.1, forward strand.
AGGGACAGCAAGAACAGCATACCCGTATGCATCATGGTATTCAACATCAGATTTGTCCACATCAGAATTGTCAGAAATTTCATGGAACAGGAGGAGGATAGGAGAAGCTTCATCATCAACAGGCTCAGAGTCAGTAGCAGGTGGGGGTGTAGGAGGAGACTGGGAAGAATTATCAACCAAGAGCGTCTCTGCCTCTAGGTTGACTGTTATTTTCCCAACTGATCCTTGGGATCAGCTCCTTCAACCCGCGGATTGATGCAGACGCAAGAGTGATGGCCTATCTGACCACAGTTGTGGCAATCTTGACGCCAAGGAGGATTTTGGGAGTTCATAGTGAGGATACAAGGGCCGCAAGAAGAGGGGCCAGAGTTTAAAAGCGGCACAAACTTCCCAAACAACTGCCCCAGAATGGGTAAGATGCATATCTTGAAGCAGTGTTTTTATGCTTTTAATGGAGGACAGCATAGCCTTGTGGGCCTTGAAATGGAGACATAGGAGTTGATTCACCTTGAGGGCCTGGGAGCAGGCCATATATGCTTCATGCGCTGTCAATTGTCTGCTTGTTATTTACTGTTGTCCCTCCATGTAAAATCTGTCGGCAAATTCAGCTAATGTCTCCTTGGGCTTGAAGGATATGTGCATGAAAGCATCCTTTTTCACCTCCAGGCTGAGATCACCACCAAACTTGTCAATCAGGAGCTGTTTCATGTCCTCCCAGGTCTCAATGGAGGGCAGCTCTGGCACAACTACCTCTTGACAGGTCGGGTGTAGGCAAGTCAGAATATGTTCTTTCTTAACTTTGTCTGATGCCCGTCTCATAGCAGTCTTGTAAATAGTTAAGAAGGCTGCAATAGTTGAGGTTTTAGGATCAAAGACTTGCTTAAAAGTAGGCTTGAAGTGTGTCTCAGGAGTTGGACCACCATTGTTGCTATTGAGTACATTTATGCGTGGGGAGAACTCAGCTTCAGATTTGGAGGGGGGTTGTCTAGCCCACAGTTGTCAAACACTTTCTTCAAGGGTCGTCAGAGTCTTGGTGGTTCTGGCACCCGTAGTGTTGGCTAGAGCAGTCTGTTGTTCAGTAACATCTAGGCGTTGTCCTTGGGTAGTGACAACCGTGGAGAGCTCAGTCAGTTGCAAAGTAAGGGATGGCCCCACTGATAGGCAGGGGGCAAATCTGTTGTTTACCAAATCAATCAACTCACTCATCTCCTGTACGTCCCTGTCCAACTCAGTCTGGTCTTGTTTCAAATGATCCACCTCATTAGCTAGGGCAATCAACTCTCTGGCACAGTGGATTCAAGGAGCCCCCGCCAAACCAGGACAGCAACCATCCTCCTTGTTAACCCCAAGTGGGCTAGCAGTGGCTGTCACTACCTCACATAAAGCAGCAACTTCTTGCTGTGGTTCAGCAACCTGAGCAGTCAGCCCAAGAACCTGGGGATCAGGTTGAGGCATTTCAGTAGGACGTCCTTGGCTACAAGTAGAAGCACGTAATTCTTGGATGGCTTCCCAGATTTTCTGCTCTCTGTCCACCAGATCATCAGCAGGAGGAGAAGGCGGAACATCAGGTTTGGGAGTGGACAGCTCATTCACCTGACTATGAAGTTTGGCAATAGCTGAAGCAGTAGTAGCTCTCTCTTGGTCAAATTTTGCACTGAGCTCATTTAGACCTTGGGCTGCAAGGTCAGCTACCTGTTGCAATTGCTCAAAGGAATAGACACTGAATGCATTGAGCTGTTGCACTAGGCGCTCAAAATTGGAGAGATAAGCGTTTAGGGTGGAGTCTACTTGAGTGCACCAGGGTTGTTATAACTGGTGAAACTCATGTAGGTGCTCCCTAACGTACTCAGGGATGGACTGACGTATTTGCTCAATGGAATTGACTAAACATGTTTGAGGTGACCAAATCATGCTGATTGTCAGATATCAGGGTAAACAGGGAATAAATCCATTGTTGGTAGGCGGCAAACTGGTCCCAATGATGGGTAACAGCTGCTTGTAGAGACGAGATTTCTTGAATGTGGAGTCCCAACACCATCTAGTGGTGGGCCAAGGCGGGCTGTACAAAGGATGACAGCAGATGATCAGCGGAGCCAGCCGCTGGGAGGAGATGTTGTGGAAACTGAGGGGCCACAATTAACTCATAGTATTTGGCACGGCTAAACTGTAACTGAAGGAGAGGGATGGCCCCGTCCCGAGCTATCCCAAGGGCTACTGCCATGACTTGTTCCAAGTCAGGGGTACCCATAGGGTAAGCACCTAGGTGGGGACCATTCCCAAGGTTCAGTAAAGTAGGGACAATAGGCAGGTTGGCAATGTCTTCCTCAATAGAAGGGCTGGTAATTTCAGGCAAGGTCAACTCCCAAATAGGCAAAGGCAAGGGACCTTCAAACATAGATGCAAAAGGGATAACCAAGGGGCTTACAGCCCCTGTAGTGAGCACCATTTTGTCGTGTTCTGAGGCGCGGCACAGACACACAACAGGGAATCCTAACCTTAGGATTGGATTCATACTAAGTCTTGGTTAGATGACAGGGAAGGCAATAGCGTTTACCTTGCAGCCCTGGATGAATAATCTCTACTAGGCGTGGCTGGAGAGAGGCGCGGAAGTACAGAAGACACAAAGACAAAAATGTGAATAGAACTTAATTTTTATTGGTGAATGTGAAAAGGAATATATAGTGGTTAGGAATACCACAAAACACTACCAGGACGGTAGGATCACCCGCCACAAGCATGAGTGGGGAGAGTGAGTTGCGCAGAGTCAGAAAACTGAACAATCATATTTCCTGAAGCAGAAGCCAGTTCATTTCAAGAGTCAAAAGCAAAAGCAAGAGATTAGTCTTTGAGACAGCCCAACAAAAGCAAAATAAAAACATGGTGAATGCTGTTATTCACGACAAACGCCATGTCTGCACAAGGTTTCTTTAGGCTTCCTCATCTACGCTGCAACCAACTGATAAAAGTGCCATGCCAGCCTACATAGCTCAGAGACTTCAGAGCGCTGCCTTGGAACCTTTTGCAGGAGCCAACAACAACAACACTGCAGTGTGGATCCAATCTGCTCAAAGCAAGCTGATGCAGATGAAATGCCCACAGAGATTCTGGATTGCAGAAATCTCATTCAACTTACGCATGACACTGGTACCTGGTGCAACAAGTGGCATGAGGAACACACTGAGAAAAACTAGGACACCTTCAAGCAGGACTTTCTGACAAGATTTGTGCTGAAGGACACTGCACTAATGATCATCTGCCAAGTAAAGAACTTAACCCAGACTGGTACCGTAAAAAAGCTCACCTGCGCTTACAAGAAACTCTGTCTGCGTGCCCTCTCTGATATAGTCTTTGACAACCCAGCCACACACCTCATGTATTACAACGCGCTCAAGTTGCATGTAATGAAGCACATGAACCTGAATCAAGTAACCAACTTGCAAAGCTTATACTGCAAGGCCAAGAAGGAAGAGCAAACGTCCAATGCACTTCACAAGGCACAAGCAGGGAAAAGGGAGCAACCCAAGGATTTGCATTCAAGTGGACGCTCCAGCAGACCACTCCCAGAAATGGTAATGGCAATAACAACCACAAGCCCTCCAGTTCAAATGGACACAATAATGAGAATAACGCACAGTCAAAACAAACCCACTTACACGTGGTGATCACTCAAGACAACCAGGAAAAGAGAAAGCCCGGGGAGAGCATTAAGCAAGCCAAGCTCTCCCCAGACTATCCCTGAAATGCCCAATGATGAGTATCACCCAGAGGACGTGGATCAATGCCCAATGATTCAAGTCCCCTCAGAAGACCCAGTGCTCTACATCATTGCCAGACACCCAAATAAATTGATGTCCTATTCTTTCTGATTTTGCAGTTACACAGGCTCAGCCCTCCTGGATTTGGGCGCAGATCAAACCCTGGTCAACAGTAGCTTTGTTAACAAGTTCAAGTTAGCCACTAATCCTTTGCAGATTAAAAACATGGTTTTATCTGATGAACATCACATTGCTGTGACACAGGAAACTGCCCTCTTCTCTGTTATGCTAGAGAGCCTCCACTTCGCCATTCAAGGACCTGTCATTGACTTCCCCAAGTTTGAAATTGTACTGGGACTCAACTGGTTACAAAAGAACAACCCCCACGTAGATTGGGTGACCTCAGTACTGACCATCAAATGTGAAGGTGTCAACCATCAAATCTATCCTGACTCTGTGGATCAGCTCCTGTGTGACCACGTCTTTGTACGCATCACTGAGATCTTGTAAAAACAGGAGAACCTCAAGGCAATCAACTGGGATTCTTTCCAATACAAGGCTATCTATTTTAAGGATTACCAGGATACCACCACGCCACAGGACCGTGAAATTGTAGCTCAACATCCAGAAATCTTCAAGGAAGCTCTACCCAGGCTGCCCCCTGAGAAGCACATTCAGCATTACATCCAACTCAAGGGAGCGGTACCTAAGGCATGAACCATCTATTGCCTCACTCCCAACAAGGACAACACCCTGCATGCTTACCTTAAGAAAGCATTGGAGAAAGGAATTATCCGCCCCTCACAGTCTTCTTTTGGTGCTGCAGTATTCTTTGTGGCAAAGAAGGACAGTACCCTGTGCCTAGTCACAGACTACCAAGCCCTAAACAAAGTCATCATCAAAAATTGTTATCCACTACCACTCATCAACGACCTCTTTGATGCCCTTGGTGGCGCTGCAGCCTTCTCCAAGATTGATCTTATGGCAGGCTATAACCAGATCTGCATCAAAGAAGAAGACATCCCAAAACAGCCTTCTGTACCAAGTACAGCTTGTACAAGTGTGTGGTGCTTAATTTTGGTATGACCAATGCTCTGTCAACCTTTGTAACCTTCATAAACAAGGTCTTTGCTCCCCACATTGGCAAGTGCGCCCTGGTTTACTTAGACAACATCATTGTTTACATCCCCTGGTTGAACAGCATCATAAGGATCTGGAAGCAGTTGTTGCCAGCCTAGCGCAACACAAGTTGCTAGCCAAACTTTCCAAATGCCAGTTCTTCCACAAACAACTAGCCTTCTTGGGACACATAGTTTCAAAGGATGTCATTAAACCCAACAACCAAAAGATCCAGGCCATCTGCAAGATGCCGCCGCCCAAGGACAAGTCAGAACTCTGTACCTTCCTAGGGATGGTGGCTTATGTACGGCTATTTATACCCAACTGCAGCATCCTGACTGTGCCTCTGTCCGCCATAACTGGTACCAAGTCCAAATTTGTGTGGACTCCCCAGTGTGACCTCTGCTTCCAACGCCTTAAGGAAAAACTCACAACGGCGCCCATCCTCCAATACCCCAAACACAATGGAGAGTACCAAATGGAAACAAACGCATCTGATGCATCCATTGGAGGAGTACTACAAATTAAAATGACACTGGTGACTTCCTTCCTGTGGCCTATAAGTCACACAAGTTGACAGACGGCAAGTGCCGCTACCCAATACACAACAAGAAACTGTTGGCCATCATACACTGCCTAGTCAAATGGCACTGTTATATGGAGCAACAAGAGGAGTTTACCACCTTGACAGACCACAAGTCACTCATTTACTTCAAGACCTTTTTTCCCATCTGCAACAGACATGAAGTCAGGGAAAAAGTTTAGGTCATGAACGTTGAAAAAAGCAAACTACAACCCAAAAAAGTAGGGCCAGAAATCATCCTAAAGGTAAACAACAATAACATTTACCTTGTGCAGGGGCTTGGCAAGCGTAAGCAAGACAAGACCATACACCATGATTGCCTGCGACCCTGTAAAGTGAGACAGAAACAACAAGAAACCGCCCTACCCACCACAGAGCAACAACTAGTCCAATACAGCGCTCAGGCTCCTGACAACCTCCCTGACAACCTGCCCCCAGAGGAGGCCAACCTTCAGCCGGGGGGGGTGTCAAAACTGCAGGCTTGACCCGCCAGCAAGGTTTCAACCAAGCAGGTTTGTGACCCGCAATCCAATTATCTGGTTACTCTGAGCCAGACTAGGAAGTCAGCTCAAATTACCAAAACCAACAACATGAACAGATGATGATCCTTTACGGTGGATACCTTGTTTTGGCACTTGACTCATTACCAGGATCAAGCAACCTCTTTCACCATCCAAACCATGTGATCACCAATCCTGTTCCTACTATCCACGGATTCACTATGACTATATAATCACTATCTCTCAATAAAGATTATTATCTAGTTTTTAACTATTTCCCCTTGTAACTCTGCTAAAACAGCACAGTTACAACACCAGTATCTATTATCTTCTCAATCACTTCACTCCCTTATTGGGAAGATTCCGCCTATTTGGTCATCTTCTACACATGTTAATCATAGGGATTCCAGTAGGATCCACTATGGTCAAATTTAACTTGGGAGCTCTCTTTCATTTAAGCGGAGAGAGACTTCCCAATGAGTGGATCCCTGAAAGTTTGTTGGAGCCCCTACTGAACCACCTTATGTGTGGTCCAGGTCAAAATTTCACCTATAAATTTATCTTTTATGTTGCCCTCATCAAATGTCTTGCCCTCATAATTGTTACCTTCATCATAAGTGTCGTAACTGTGCTGTTTTAGCAGAGTTACAAGGGGAAAAATATTTAGAAACTAGATAATAATCTTTATTGGAAGATAGGAATTATATAGTGATAGTGAATCCATGGATAACAGGAACATGATAGTGTTGATCACATGGTGAGATGATGAAGGGGGATGGCCTGATCCTGGTAATGAGTTAAGCGCCAAAACAAGGTATCCACTGTAAGGAATCATCATTTGTTCATCTTGTTGGATTTGGTAATCTGAGTTGACTTCTTAGTTTGGCTTCAATTAATTGGATAATTGGATTGCGGATCACAAACCTGCTTGGTTGGAACCTTGCTGGCGGGTCAAGCCTGCAGTTTTGACATAAGCTTCACCATATACAAGATTCTGTCCCTCTTTCAAAAATCAACTACCTCATACCCAATTGTCCCCAGAACCAGCAACCAGGTCCAAATAGTAGTCCTGAACACTATATCTGCTGTTGCCCCAGGAGATGATGAAGGAAACAAGATCCTGATGCTCCTGGCCTTTTCCAAGTCCCTGTTTGAAACCTCACTGGAAAAATTCACCACTGATGCACAGAAAGTGTACCATGTGGCAGAAAAGCTTACTGGTAAGTCTCTCCTTTGGTACGTCAAAGCAACCCTCCAAGGAGAGGATCTCTTCAACAACTATGACCAGTTCTGCGGCGCCCTCTTAGTTACAGTATCCCCTGCTTCAAACCCCAACCAGTTAAGAGACAGAATCTCCACTCTCTACCAAGGAGGAATGTAAGCCCAAAATTACACTGAAGAATTTACCTGCCTCAAGAATGCCATTGGGATGAGCAAAAATGAAGCCTGCTACCTGTTCTGTAAAAAAATCTCCTTTAAACTGAAAAACTTCCTTGCCCATCACAAGTTGCCAACTGACTTTGACTCCATGATCAAGGAAGTAATCAAGTGGTCTGCCAAGGTGAAGCAGCTCCTGTCTTGGGCCAAACCTCGGAATTCTGCTCCCTTGCCTACAATTGTTATTAAGGAAAACAGGATTCCCCCCTCAAAGGTCCAAGGAGAGATGCCCAAGGGACTGATCCCCAAGGAGAGTGGAGGATACCAACTCTTGACAGAGGAGAAATAACGTCAAACCAAACTTGGAATCTGTATGTATTGTGGCAAAGCGGGACATTCATCCAAGGATTGCCAAGCCTTGGCCAAGGTACAATCTCCTATTGCTCTTCTAGCTAGTTCTTTAAATAAAGAGCCCTCTCAATCTTATGCCCTATTACCAGTCAAGCTAGGTTATGCTAAAAACTTGCAGGAATTAAGAGCCTTATTGGACACAGGTGCCATGGGGAACTTCATAAGTAGCTCCTTGGCCCAACAATTGGAACTCCAGGAAGGACCTTCCGCTTGGGTGACCCTTGCCAACAAGTCACGCACCAAAGTAACTAAAATTGAGGGGAAACCAGGGGTACAGATAGGAAATAACCACTTTGACATCAGGGTGTCTTCCTTGTCAAATTTGGCCTTTCCACTGATTCTGGGGTTCTCTTGGACCAAAACTGCCAAGGCCATATTAAATTTGGATTCAATGACACTCTCCACCCAGAAGGAAGGAATTACATCTTTTATTCCCTTTGAACAAACAGGACACAAAGGAATCTTGACCTCAGAAGACACCATCAACGTTCTTGCTGCCTTGAAGGATATACCAAGCCCAGATCCCTCCAGAGCTTCAAGACCTGAGGGAAGCCTTTAGTGAATCCTCTTGTTCCCAGCTATCCAGTTGTAGAGAGTCAGACTTATGTATTGATTTAGTACCAGAATCAGTACCCACTTGGGGTAAGCTCTATCCAGTCAACTGAGCCCAGAGTCTAGCCATGAAAACATACCTAGATGAAAATGTGGCAAAAGGTTTCATGTGTCGCTCAAACTATCCCTGCTCTTCTCCTATGTTCTTTGTGGGTAAATCAGATGGATCCCTAAGACCTGTGGTGGATTAATCAAATATCAACAGCATCACAATCAAGAATAGTAACCCTATTCCCTCTGCTGAAACCCTCACTAATTGACTAACAGGGGCAAAGGTTTTCTCAAAACTTGACCTTTGGAACGCCTACCATCAAATTTGTATAGCAGAAGGCCATGAATGGAAGATTGCTGTGAGAACCTGGTTTGGTTTATATAAATACCTGGTAATGCCTTTTGGTCTAAGTAACGCCCTGGCAGCCTTCCAGGGGCTCATAAATGAAGTCCTCTTCCCCTTTATAGATACTTGTGCAGTAGTATACCTGGACAATATCCCCATCTACTCTAAAGACCATGACTCTAACCTCATTCATCTTTGAGAAGTTCTTCAGGCCTTAATCAAAGCTTGCTTGTTCTGTAAAATGGAAAAATGTGAATTATACAAGAAAGAAATTGAGTTCCTTGGCTACAAAATCTTAGAAAGAGGCTTTGCAGTTGCCCCATCCAAGGTCCAAGCTGTGGCAGATTGGCCCGTCCCTACCTCCCACACCAAGCTTTATGGATTTCTGGGACTAGCTAATTTCTGTTGTAAATTCATCAAGGATTTCTCAGCTATTGCCTTACCTCTCACACAACTCACCTCAGACAAAGTACCCTTCACATGGAATCCTGAAGCACAGTCTGCCTTTGATGCCTTGAAACACACATTCTCTTCTGCCCCTGTCCTCCTATACCTGTACCCAGAGTGTCAATTTTTTCTGGATACAGATGCCTCGGACTTTGCGCTGGGAGCGGTGTTGCTCCAGCTTGGGGAGGATGGAGAACTTCACCCTGTTGCGTTCTACTCCTACAAGCTCCTGGACAGGGAGCACAATTATCATGTCTAAAAAAGGAATTATATGCCATAGTATGCACCTTGGACCACTGGAGAAGATATCTACAGGGAAGCAAATACCTAGTCCACATTTGCACAGACCATAAAAACTTCCTATACTTCACAGAAAAACGCAAGGTTTGCCCCTGTTTGGCCCGTTGGGCTATTGACCTAATGACATACGGCTTCCAAATTGAATACACTCCTGGTAAGAAGAACATTGTCCCTGACGCCATTAGCCGCAGAGAAGACCTTGACAACCCTGATACCTCCTACCACACACACAACATCTGACAAGTGTTGAAACCCTCCAATTCCTGAACCTCATTGATACCGCTTCCTTGTACACAGACCTGGATAAGGAGATCCAAGAAGAACAACTTTTGAACCCTCCAACTAGCACCACAGATCTGGAAGTAAGAAACAACATCTGGTTTCATGACAACTCCCTGTTTGTTCCCCAAGGACCTCTTAGAAATTGGATTATCCAAGCCTTCCATGAAACTCCTTTATCAGGCCATGGGGTATCACTAAGACCCTCAAAAGGATTTCCTGACAATACTAGTGGCCCTCAATAAAGAAGTTGGTGGGAAGCTACATAATCAAGTACCTTGAGTGCTGTCAACACAAAGCCTCCCGCCAAAAGCCTCAAGGATTCCTGCAACCTTTACCAATCCCTCCCCAACCATGGTCTTCCATATCAATGAACTTCATTGTTGAACTACCCAAGAGTCAGGGAAATACCAGAATCCTAGTGATGGTGGACCTCCTAACCAAGTATGGTATCTTTATCCCCTTCTCCACTGCTTCCGCAGAAGAGACCGCCAAGATGCTCCTCAAGAACGTTTTTGCCTACCATGGGATTCTGAATGACATTGTCTCTGACTGAGGAACCCAGTTCATCTCCAAGTTTTGGTCTAACCTGATGAAAGGGTTGGGAGTCAAGACCAAATTCTCCACCTCATTTCACCCCCAGACTGACAGACAGACTGAAAGAGTTAATCAGGTATTGGAGGCTTATTTACAAAACTACGTCAACACCCAACAGAATAACTGGTCTGAACTCCTACCAGTAGCTCAATTAGCCTATAACACCAGCCATCACATATCCATTGGGATGTCCCCCTTTAAGGCAAATTATGGATATGACCCAGAAGAGATCCCTTCTCAAGCAGAGACAACCCTAGTTCCACAGGTCAACAAGCATCTAAATGACCTCTCCACAATTCAGGCCAAACTTAAGGAAACACTTAAATCAGTTCAGTCATATAAGAAGTTTGCTGACAGACACTGCAGAGAGCTCAATGAATCCTCCCCCAGATCCCTGGTGTTTCTAGACGCTTGGAACCTATACATCAAATGGCCATGTCAAAAATTGGGACCCAAGAAGATAGGCCCCTTAGAAGTAATACAAAAGATCCCCCCTGACCTACCAAGTCCGCCTGACGGAAGGATCCACAGCCCATGACGTTTTCCATGTCAGCCTTCTCAGTTGCTACCATGGATCTCCAGAAAATCTCTCCCAGGCCAAATGGAACCCCCCATCTCTGGTAATGAATCATCTTACTGAATGGAAGGTTGAAGAAATCATTGATGATAAAATGATTTGTAACCAACCACACTACTTGATCAAATGGGTAAGCTATGGTATGGAATCAAACAGCTGGGAACCCATTGAGAATTTGACCAACTGCTGGAACCTTATTGACTAGTACCATCAGGCAAGAGGGGAAGACGGGGCCTTAGGGGAGGCTAGTTTAAGGGATTCCATCACTAACACAAATTGAAAACCAGACTTAAATTGTGTTAAAATTATTAAGAAACCAGAAATTGCATTTTTAAATGCTAAATCAGAAGCCAGGGACAAAACCAAATCCTTTAATGTAGTCAATTCAAAAACACATTTGAATTTGATAAATAAATGTGTTAAAATCAATTCCAAATGTGAAAACAAAAGTGAACGTGAAAACCAAGATCAAAACATAAATTCTAATTCAAAAGTAAAATTTAAGGTTCCAGACAACAATAACAATTCAGCACTTAAATTTGGCTCCAATAATCATAAAACAGCCAATCAATCAGAAATAAATGCAAAGATTGTCCAAAACAGAGATTCAGGGACCCAGGTAGCCAATCAAACCCAGTGAACCAACCAAACCAAAGAAATACTGCTCATCCAGCCAAAGATACCATCCCAACCATAGTAAGGTACAATACTGCAATGCAATATCCCAACCTGTCTCTTCTTGCATTGCAGGATGCTTTCAGGAACCCATCTGCTCAGAAACATACCACCCAAAAGGTGTATGGCTGCGGATGGGTTCAACCCAGTGATTAGAGAACCAATTGGAAGGGAGACCATCCCCATATGGAACAATTCTCCAATAAAACAATATTGACCCAAAAGGGGATTAAATCTTCCCAACAGGAAGTAAGCCCCAAAATAACTTAAGAGGAAAACAGAAGCCATGTAATGAAATAAAGATGGGCTGGGCAGACTGGCCCCCATGACCTGTGGTTACTCTGTGATAGGGGGATTTAATGACAGTGGGGTGGCGGTGTACCATACGCCTGGTACCACTCGGCGCCACAACTTGTCTAAATAATTGGGAGGAGGCAAACCAGAATCTGCTCTGGTTCCAAAGGAAAGGCTTGCAGTAAGGGGCTGTACAAGGAGCAATCAAACCAACCATTTATACCCAAATGGTCCCCATTGGGATGACTTGGGTAGCATCATGGTGTTTGATTTCAGGATTTGAGAGCAGGCAAAAGAAAAATCAACTAGATTGGTAATTGACTTTATTAACTGAAAAATCAAACACTCTGACAAGTAGAGCCTTTTTATAGACTGTCAAGAGCTGTTTAAATTGTAAATCCAGGGGGGGAATTGGAGAATTCAAGGAGAGTTTGGGGAAGGAAACTTGGCAGGGGTAGCTTTGATTTAAAATTAAAAAAGATTTTAAATATCAATGGCCCCTGCTGAGGCTTCTCCAAACAGCTGGGTGTCATTTACCCCAGCTGTTAGAGAAGCAACAGCTTGGGGGGCCTTCTGGTGTGCAAACGCATCACCAGAAGAGGATAACCCATATTGAACTTGATTGTTTTCAAGTACAGAGCCTGTAGTTTCTATAGGCATATTGAAGTTTGAAGCAAATTTGAGTTCACAGTCTTCAGGCGTGGTCATAACATCTGATTGGCTGCAGCTAGCCTTTTTAAGAGATATTGAAGGTAAGTTCAAATTTGAATTACTAACATTGTTTAGGAAATTAATTGATGACCGTGAGGACCCAGGTTTGATCCCCGTGTTGGCCAGGAAGATGGCATCCGAGCCTGATCCAGGGCACTTCAAAGGTAATTTAGGACTGATACTACATACTAATAATTCATTTTTTAGGGCCTGGGGAAAAGCCCATATTGGGAGAAGGATTTTTTGACCCTGTATCTGTCAATATTCCCTTGTTGTTGTCAGGAAAAGTAGCAAATGCATTCCTAACAGCTGCAGCCTGCTGCATTCCTGTAAGAAAATACTTCTCAAATCACTCTTGCAGACCCACCTGGTAACCAAAATGTTCTCTTCCTCACTTGAAGTCAGTATTTAAACTGACAAATTCTTCCCTTCCAAATTGCTTCAACAATTTATTTCTATTCCTATCAATCAATAAATCTATATTTTCAACTCTAAACACTTGATTAGTAGATTCTAAAGGTCCCCCTCCAACAGCATGAAGTTTATCTTCCTTGTATGGACTCTCTGCGTGTTAATCAGTTACGGGCAAGCCAATGTTAACTTCAAAACCCCTGAACCAACTCCTACTGATAAATCAGAAGACTCAATTTGGTATCATTTTGGTCCTTGTTGACGACATGCTCCTTATGTTGAAACAGCATGATTCACACCTATCATTCACCCCAAGGCCCTCTGGTTGGTTTTGGGGTACACCAGTATCTATTATCTCCTCAATAACTCCCTTCTTGGGAAGATTCCGCCTATTTGGTCATCTCCTACACATGTTAATGATAGGGATTCCAGTAGGATCCACTCTGGTCAAATTCAACTTGGGAGCTCTCCTTCATTTAATTGGAGAGAGACTTCCCAATGAGTGGATCCCTGACAATAATACTGTTATTAGCCTGTTTTAATTAAGATTACAATCTAGAGTAAAAAAAGGAAATAAATATTCTGAGTGTCTGTTTTGAGTTTAAAATTAATAAAAAAATCAAATTTATCAAAACATACAAGTAATTGTGCACATTTACAACTAAAAATAATTAATGTAGAAAAATAAAAATCTAATTTTAAATAAACGGTAGTGACTACAAGCTTTCATGCTACTGTATATGAAGAGATAAAAATTATAATAAATAAATTATATAGATAAACTGATATTAACTTATTTTATTTTATATCAAAATGAAAGCTTTGCAACAACAGAGTAACAATGCACCTGTTATGCGCCTTGGTTGCAGTTACCCTCACAGGTCAAAGAGCAGAGTTAGTGAAACCTAAATGCATAATTAGGAAGAAGACAAGGAAGGAGAAAATATTTGGTGAGGTTGCACTTATACAACCAGTTTAAGTAGCTTGAGGTGCAAGGGCACAGAGCATCAACTCTAGAGTTCCCAAGCTGACCAGAAACTACACCAAGGTCATTATCACCAAAGCAATAAATGCCGTCACCACCAAGAGTATGTACTTGGTATACAACCTTGTATACCACTGTAATGATGTTCCAGCTACTATCATGAAGAAGATGAAACCTGTCTTTGACATTACATATAAGCCTTATATGAGTGATAAAAAAGGACAAAATGACAACAAAGAGCCACAATACTATCAAACAGCAAAAGAGTAAAAGATGTCAAAAAAGATTACTGTATTCTGAAGTCAAATGACTATGCCCTGTGTTGTGGCTGGACCTTCAGAGCCTGTGCCTGCCTTTAAAAAGACCAAATATCATGTTATCTCTGACGCCACCAAAAAATCTTTAAGAGACTCATAAAGGAGATAAATGCCTACAAGAAGGCCACAGTCATTGTCAGAATCTTGGTAAAATCTGCGCACAGGCTCCACATTATCTACCTGAAAACAGATGGGGGTTTTTTCCAGAAAAATTCAAGTGCAAACCAATTCTATTGGTTAAGGAATAGCTGTAGAAAATAAAGCAGTTGATCAATAGAAACTGACACCTTAAACTTAAAAATATTCAGTTAATGTTTGAGTCTATTTTTGGATTTAGACTTTGGTTTCCACTTGCTATTGCGCAGTGAAGAGCTTACAACTCTCATGAAAAAACTTGGAATTTATCTGTACAATTGAAACAGCCCAGGAAACATTGAACACTGTCAAAAATAAACCAATACGTTCACTGCTCTTAAAAAGAAGAGAACTGTCAAATTCTACTACATTGACAAGTTATCCTTTGTGTCCTCCATGAGAAATGAGTATAACTACATTTCCAAAGGCAAAAAGAATGTCATGTCCTGGTGTGCGGCTGTGCGTTTTGTTGCGTACTTTATAGTATTCTTTTTTGGTTATCTTGACATAAAGCTATACCAGATTATCAGGGATTTCTGCAATGATGAAGACTTTTCTGTAATTTTTCTGATTGGTTTAGGAGCACCTATGAGTAATCATTATGGGTGTCATCAATATCATAATATTGAATAATATTGGGCTCCACAAGGTGGCAGATATTCTCAATGAATTCCAGATGATTGAGCCTGGTGTAAAAATTGGCTTCTAACAATTGACCACATCTAATTTACGCCTTCTATTCCTTTTCTTCTATTCCACATTCCTCAACCTAATCAAGAAAGTTTTTGGATGGCTCAATAAAGTAGTCAAGAAAGGGACACCACCTGAGCCCAATGATTTGTTCAATTTTTTGAAGGTTGATGTCCATACCCTTCCAGCTGAAACTGTGGCTATATTCTATGGCCACACTGATTTTTTTCTCTGTGTGTGACTCTCCAAGCAGCCAATCAATTATAGGCTTAGCTATTCCAAAGGTTTTTTTGAATTTTATTTTTTAATATCTGTTTTTTATTTAGTTTAATTTATATTGACTTTATTTCTGTGATTCCGCATGTATACTGTCAGGTATAATAAAAATTAACAAAGCCAAATAAATAAATGAATGAATGAATATCATACAAAAATAATTATATTTTTATATTTTGATTTTATTTAGGTTAGTTAATATTACTGTTCTTTATATGATTTTGATTGTATACTGTCATGTATAATAAAAATCAACAAAGCAAAGAAGGATGAATGAATGAATAAACATACAGAAATATTTATTTTTTATTGTCAAAACAGCAGGCTTGACCCGCCAGCAAGGTTCCAAGTAAGCAAGTTTATGACCCACAACCCAGGTATCCATTCACCCAAAGCCAAGTTAGGAAGACAACTCAAATTACCAAATACAATAACATGAACAGAAGCTGATCACTCCTGGTGGATGACTTGTTTTGGCGCTTAACTCATTACAAGGATCAAGCCACCCCCCTTCATCATCCAGCTGTATGATCAACACAATCATGTTCCTGTTATTGTTGATTCACAATAACTATATAATCCCTATCTCTCAATAAAATTATTATCTAGTTTCCAAATATTTTTCCCCTTGTAACTCTGCTAAAACAGCACAGTTACAACATTGGTAGCACAGGTAGGGTTTCCATCCTACTATTTCCCCAAAATTCTGCCTGTTGCCCGTACCCGCCACAGTCAACAAATACTTGATAGAATCATGTCTGGCCTCCTGCTAGACTGGACTCCATACACGCCCTGCACACCAATACCTGATGGTTTTGTCCTGTACCAAAACATGGTGATCCTGCTCTCCACCTTCAACGCCCTATCTGCACAAGGACTCTTCCAGGCCACCCCCGCCATGCCTTGTCCAACTGATGAAAGCTCCATGCCAGCCTACGTAGCAAAGAGACTTTGAAGCGCTGCCTTGGAGCCTTTTGCAGGAGCTAACAACAACAATGTCGCAGCCTGGATCCAATCTGCGCAAAGCAAACTAGCTCAGATGGAATGCCCCCAGAGATTTTGGATTGCAAAAATCTCCATTTGATTGACACACAACGCTGGAACCTGGTGCAACAAATGGCATGAAGAACACACCAAGAAGAATTGGGAAACCTTCAAGCAGGATTTCTTAGCAAGGTTTGTACTGAAGGACACCACACTCATGATCATTCACCAAGTAAAGAACTTGACCCAGACTGGTACTGTAAAAGAGCTCACCTGTGCCTACAAGGAACTTTGCTTATGTGCATCCTCCAATATGGCTTTTGACACTCCAGCCACCCACCTCATGTACTACGGCGCCCTCAAGTTGCACTTAATGAGACACATGAGCCTGGACCAAGTGACCAATCTGCAAAGCCTGTACCGCAAAGCCAAGAAAGCAGAACAAAACTTCCAACGCCCTCCACAAGGCACAAACAGGAAAGAGAGAGAGACCCAAGGACTCTCATACCGCTGGGCGTACCAACAGACCTCCCCCGGGAACAACAATGGTAGTGGGAGTCATAAGCCTGAAGGCTCAAATGGACATGAAAACGGTAACAATGGCCAGTCAAACCAAACCCATTTCCGTGTTACTACCACCCAGGATAACCAAGACAAGGGAAAATCCTGGGGAGAGCACTAAGCAAGCCAAGCTTTCCCCATACTATCCCCAACTTGCCCAAAAATGAGTACCAATCAGAGGACGTGGATCAGTGCCCAATGATTCAGGTACCCTCAGAAGACCTGGTACTGTACACTGTTGCCAGACACCCAAATAAATTGATGTCCTATCCTTTCTGCTTTTGCAGTTACACAGGATCAGCTCTCCTGGACTTGGGAGCAGACTGAACCCTAGTCAACAGCAGCTGTGTAGATAAGTTCAAGCTAGCCACTAATCCTTCTTAGATTAGAAACATGGTCTTAGCTGATGAACATCACATTGTTGTGACACAGGAAACTGCCCTCTTCTCTGTTATGCTAGAGAGCCTCCACTTCACCATTCAAGGACCTGTCATTGACTTTCCCAAGTTTGACATTGTACTGGGCCTCAACTTGTTGCAAAAGAACAACCCTCATGTAGACTGGGCAACCTCAGTACTGACCATCAAACACAAAGGCGTCAACCACCAAATCTATCCTGACTCTGTGAATCAACTCCTGCGCGACCATGTTTTTGTACGCATCACTGAGATCTTATAAAAACAGGAGAACCTCAAGACAATTGACTGGGACTCTTACCAGTACAAGATTATCCATTTCAAGGATCACCAAGACACCACCACATCACAGGACCGCAAAACTGTGGCTTGACACCCAGAAATCTTCAAAGAAGCGTTACCTGGGCTGCTGCCAGAAAAACACATCTAACACTCAATCCAAATCAAAGGAGCTGTACCTAAGGCGCAACCCATCTACTGCCTTACCCAAAACAAAGACAACACCCTACGTGCTTACCTCAAGGAGACGTTAGAGAAAGGACTTATCCGCCCCTTGCAATCCCCTTTTGGTGCTGCAGTATTCTTTGTAGCAAAGAAGGACAGTACCCTGTGCCTAGTCACAGACTACCAAGCCCTAAACAAAGTCACCATCAAGAATTGTTAACCACTACTACTCATTGACAACCTCTTTGACGCCCTTGGTGGCGTCACAGTCTTCTCCAAGATTGATCTTACGGCAGGCTATAACCATATCTGCATCAAAGAAGAAGACATCCCAAAACAGCCTTCCATACCAAGTACGGCTTGTACAAGTGTGTGGTACTCAACTTTGGTATGACAAACACCCCTTCAACCTTTGTACTTTCATAGCAAGGTGTTTGCCCCCCACATTAGCAAGCATGCCCTGGTATACCTAGACAACATCATTGTTTACAGTCCCTTGGTTGAACAGCACCATAAGGATCTAGAAGCAGTCTTTGACACCCTTGCGCAACACAAGCTGATGGCCAAACCTTCCAAGTTCCAGTTCTTCTGCAAACAACTACCCTTCTTGGGACACATAGCTTAAAAGGCGACATTAAGCCTGACAGTCAGAAAATCCAGGCCATCTGCAAAATGCTGCCACCCAAAGACAAGTCAGAACTCCGCACTTTCCTGGGGATGGTTGCCTACGTACAACACTTCATCCCTGACTGTAGTGTCCTGACTGCGCCTCTGTCCGCCATAACTGGCGCCAAGTCCAAATTTGTGTGGACTCCCCAGTGTGACCTCTGCTTCAGACGTCTTTTAGGAAAAACTCACAACAGTACCCATCCTCTAATATCCAAAACATGATGGGAAATACCAAATGGAGACTGAAGCCTCTGATGCATTCATTGGGGAAGTACTACAGATCAAAAACAACAATGATGATTTCCTACCTGTGGCCTAAAAATCACGCAAATTGACAGACAGCAAGTTTCAATACCCCATACACAACAAGGAGTTGTTGGCAATTGTACATTGTTTAGTAAAACGGTGTTGCTAATTTGAGCGGCAAGAAGAGTTCACAGCCCTGACGGACCACAAGTCACTCATCTACTTCAAGACCCAAGCAAATCTATCCCGCAGACAAGCCAGATGGATGGAACTTTTGGAAAGGTTCAACATGCTTATACAGTATAAGCCAGGCCCAGAGATGGCTATGGCTGATGCATTGTCCCAATTATACGTCCAATCCACAAGAGGAAAAAATTGGCTCAACCCAGACTGGCCTCTCCTGGTGCTACGTACCAAAGACAAAGGATTTCCTCCCTGCACTACCAATATCATAAAAGAAACCATTATCAAAAACAAACACCTATTTGCTGATGTCTATGGAACCCTACACCAAAAGATGTCTGATAGAACAACCATACTGTAAATCCCCACGCATCAGCAAGTCAATACCATCTTGCAATACCACAGAGATCTTGGCCACACAAAAAGTCAAAACCTTTACAAGTTCCTAAAACACAAGGCCTCCTGGCCAACCTTATACTGTGACGTGCAAGAAGTCCTGGAACAGTGTGAGGTGTGTGAAAAGTTCACAAAGAGCGAGACCCCACCTAATTTGTATTACCCATCCATACATAATTACCATTTACTGTAAATTCAGAACCTGAACGTAAAAATGCGGGATTGTCAAATCCTTGGTCCAAATTTTGAATCACTTTTGCGGGCAACTCAGCTGAGTGAAAAATAAAATATTTAATAAAATCAATCATTTAATTTGACTTTTTTTGATTTATTTAAATTGGCAAATTTCAAATCTCTTGAGCAGATAACTCAACTAACAAAAGCCAAAACTCAGCAAATAAATGCGGGATACATGAATCACAAATGCAGGATTCTAATGTACAATTTGAAATTTCCTGAATTTCAAACAAATCATAGACATCATGTAAAACTTAACAAATCTGAAATTGTAGGATTGTCAAATCCAAGAACAAATTTCAAATCATAATTGCGATGAATTTGAAAAAAATATAATTTATGGGTGTCTCAAAAAAGAAGCCAAAATATCTAGAGTGGATTTGTGCTGAGTCTTTTAGGAAGCACAGGCATTTTCAAAATTCACCCTATTCCATTTTAGGATGGCTAAAATTTAGAGCGTAATATTCACAAAATTAACATATATAACAATATAAATGACTAAAATATACATTCCTCTTCTTGAGTTTAAAATTTTAATAAAAATTTATTATGTCTTCTTTCAATAACAACCAAGCCAACGAGCTGTTCCCTGGCCTTGACAAAATCATGCAGAGCTACGCTGGGTCTCTTAACAGTGAAGCCTCTGTCTATGGTCACTCCCAACCCGCAGGTCCCTTTGCAAGCCCCACCCAGGAGTCTGTTCTTTCTCCTGCAACTTCCAGCATGGCTCTGTTTGCCCACCATGCACAGACATCTGCCAACCTGAATCCCTTATCAGCAATGGCATCCAGAACCAGCCATCTTAGCCATGGGGTCACCCAGAGAGCCCAGAACTCCAAAACAGCCAATCAGATGGCATTGACCAGTTCCCAAGATAGACACGTCTCTCCCCCAGCCAATCAGCCTGCAAGACACAGAAGAGAATTGATCACCCTGGAGATTGTTCTCAAAATGGTTGAAAAGCAAGGCAAGCTTATGTCCTGTGGGGAAATTGCAGCCGCAATGGATTTTGCAAAGTCAACTGTGGCTGCAACCCTGCGAGCTCACGCCAACTGTGCCCCCTACTAAGAAGACCCCAACTGGTGCCCATACCTCAACCAAAGGTGATACAGTCCATCCCCTTATGATGGCCATTATGGAACGTGACCCATGGATGCCCCTGGTCCAGGTACGTCTCCAGTTGGGACTCCATGGCATCTTCACCAACAAAAGAACAGTGAATTCATGGATGCACAGAGTTTTAGTTGCTGCTAGAATCTTGTCCAATAAAGTTCTCAGTGGCCCCATTTTGGTGGATACTAACCCCTACAATTCAACCATTATTAATTTTATCAAAGGAAGGGCAATGAGGGCCCGTAATGACGTAATCTTTCTGTTGTATGCTAAGATATCTGCAAGTATCCAAGACTTTGGAGAGAAGCGCATCCAATCTGACATGTACAAGCGCGGCCCAATCTTGTATTGTTTTGTTGGGTTTTTTGGCAGTTTCCCCATTGGGCGTCAAATATTACTCAGCAATATCAAACACTGCAGATGGGTATGCCTACCAGACAGAGCTCAAGGCCATGCTGGAGGAGTGAACCACCCAAAACGCCGTACACACAGTTGTACTGAGTGCTGAGATGGAGCAGCGGGAATGAGCAACCCAAGAAATCAGGGTTGCGGGGCATACCTGCTGGTCCTACCCCATCAACTACGCCAACATGCATCTTGCAGATGCATGTCTCTACAATTTTAGCTCCGCCCTCAGGTGCTTAAGGCCTGCCACCTACAATGAACTATGCACCCAAATTGATAAGGGGTATAAGCTTTCCCTTCTGCGTCTGTCCAGGACTTATTTGATCCCATCATCTTCTATGCAAGTGATAGTGATAAGTCCAGGAAGGACCCCCGCCTCCCCCCACGCCAGTCCATCTGTTTTGTCAAGCCAGTATATGTGACAGAAGAAGAATTCAAGCAATTGAAGCAAACCACTCTTGCTGCCCCTTCCCAGTCAACAAACCCTGCCTCCCCAACCCGCCATCAAGCCACCTGCCTTCCAACCCTGACTCCCAAACCACCACCCATTCCCTCACCACTATCTCTGATGCCGTCCCTTTCATAGGCGCAGATGAAGGCAATGTCCATTCCACCCATTCCCTCCCCTTCCCGTCCTTTGATTAGTAAATAAATCTTTTCTTGGTGACTACTATTAAAATTGATTTTTCCTTTCAGTTCATAATTAATAATATATTCTTTACATTGTTATAAGTTTCCATATGTAAAGAATGTTGTACATTTGATGTGGTAACATATACTTGTTTCCAAGGATATTTTTGTCATCATCATTAATAAATTAAAGACAATAAACGTAAATATTGCATTAGAATATTGCAATTAGTTGTCAGCTCTTGATATTTTGATATTATGTGCATAACTCAATGTATTTTATTAAATAAAATGCATTGAGTTATGCACATAATATCAAAATATCAAGAGCTGACAACTAATTGCAATATTCTAATGCAATATTTACGTTTATTGTCTTTGATTTATTAATGATGAAAAATATGTTTGTGTTGAAGATAGTATTATAAAAATCAGTTTTTTGATGTAATTCAAACAAAATGTCAACAATCTATAACTTGATCAACAAATTAGAAGCTCACCTGCAAAAGGTTGTTGAAACTGAAAAAAATATCAGGGAAATAGTGACAGGAAAGCTGGGCAACAAGGGCCAGCCACTAATTCAGTCAAAAGAAGATGCTCTAGATAAATTGGGAAATATTATAGATGAAAATAACAAAGAAGCATTACTTAATCTACAGGGAACAATTTTATCAAGTTTGAAGTTCAAAAACGCGGCCTACAATTTGTGGGAGTTCTGGCAGGGGGCCAAAGAAAACAATAAGAAGATCAAACTAATTGAAGGAACTGAAATTCTAAGGGAAATTAACACCAATGAAGAGGAAAAAATCAAATGGAAACAGATGAAAACAAAACACAAGCCAGAAGCAGAAGCACCTCAAGAAATACAGAAACTTTATCAAATGAAAATCAAGAGGAAACTCAAGTTGCAAGAAGAATAAGGAAAATTAAGCCCAGAAAGAGCAATGAAGAGCATCCAATGCTCATGAAGTTTGCCAATATGGCGCCTGTGGCTGAGGGGGCCACAGGGGAAACAATCAGTAAGTCTTTTTTATGTTTAACCTATATTTATTTTAGTCATCACCAGGAATGGGGATGAGGTCACGGAAGTGGTGGCTTATATGCCAAGTTGGTTTTATGGGGGTTATCAGTCACTGGTGGCCCCTGTAAAACAAATAAATAAAATAATTCAACAGAATATGAATAATTTTTTAACAGTGAAGCTCAAGATAGGGAATATCCACCACCCGCAGGATGCTTGCCATAGATAAGGGAAGCATATGAACTAGGATCAACTATCAAAATCAGAGAAATGAATGAAATTTGCAGGGATATAAAACTGAACTTTGATGAATACATATATGAAAGCATTCAAAGGTTCCCCTTCACAAATATCAACAAATATGAAAAGAATTTAATAAAAACCGAGTTTCAAATAGGAAATGAATATTTGAAATCTGCAATTTTTAATGAAGTTTTTAAGGCTCTATCAAATAAAGTCGGGGATGCAGTCCTCATGAATAATTTTAAACCTTTATTGATATTGTTTGCCAAGGCCTGGGGGGCTGATACAAGTCAGGCGTCCCCAGAACCCTCTTCAAATTCAACCAAACGTCTTATATTAACTGGTTAGTACAAACTTTCAAAAAATTATGCATGTCTTCAGAAAAGTATACCTTACAAAGAATCCACGTTGTGGTATACCTGGGAATCTTGCTCCACTGCATATTGAAAGCCAATGTGAAAAATTTGGAAGATGTACCTATTCACATGGATATATGCCGCGTAGCCCTCAACCAACAGAAGATACCACAGGGATATAGGACAGTCAAGCACATCATGTATGATTCATTTGCATTGGCAACTCTATACAGGTACTACATGCCCCCTGAAAAAAAACCTACTAGTTGATTAGCTCACCCGCTTGCCTTTTATCAAACAATCAGCAACCACCAGGGTACAGAGCGCCACTCCTCTTGCAATCACATCCAGGGTTGTCCACCACGTACAGAAGAGTATGTGGATCCAATTAGATGCACTAGCCAAAAATTAATTTTGGGGTATAATTTTCCAGAATAAGGTAGGACACACCATTTCAAAAATGGCATCTCAAAAAACGCCATCTCAAAATACGGCATCTTGAATTTCTGCTATCTCAATTTACTAGTAAAAACGCCATTTTGATTTACGGCATTTTGACTAAGAAAAAATGGTTCTAAAATTTTAGATTTTTGAACCCCCCAAAAAACCCTAAAAAATTCTCAAAAAATAAAATTCAAAAAGCATTTCTAAGCTTAAAAAAACCTCAGGATTCCAAATCTGCAATAAAAAATGGGATCAATTAGTAGCAACAAGGTTGCGTAAAGTCCAAAAGTTAAAATATCTCAAAAATAACTATTTTCATTGATTTTAACTACAAACTATACTTTAAAATAAGCATAGAATTGTACCAAATACTAAATAAAACTAAAATAATGAGAAAAGTAAAGGGAAAAAGAGAGAAGATAGAGTGGTGTTTATTGAGGAAGGATCATACATTGGTTGAAAGAGCAATAGAGATGGCTTGGAGATGTTAAAGCTTGCTATCCTTGGGATAGTAGGCAAGGACCACCTTGCTAATCTCTGTATACTTTTTCACCGCTTTGTTTTGCTTGGGGGGATCATCCTTGGTCTTCATGCCTGTTTTAAAGAGGCAGGCAGAGATAGCCTGCTGAGTCTTGAGATGGACCATGATTTTTGTTGAACTTGGGCTTCTGAACCCGGACCCTTGTGGCAAATTGACTATGCCACCCTTCAAGAGAAGAGATGGTCTTGATTGGGCCATCCTTTACCTGCTTAAAGCAGTTCCACTGGATTGAGTCACCGCCTTTTCTGATGTGGTGTGCTCCTTGAAACACTTCAACCCATTGAGTTTCAAAATACTCTATGAATGGAGCAAAGGCTGACTGGTTGGCAATAATGTAGGGATGGCAGAGTAGAGCGTTGTAGAAGGCATTGGTTTCCTCCTTCTGCACAAGGGTAAGGGCAGCAAAGCAGTTGAACATGTCCTTTGCTTCCTTTGTGCCTTCAGTGTAGACCAGCTCATGGAGGTCAGAGCACTTTTGAAGGCGGCAGCAGAGTGCCTGCCAAAAGTGAAAGTAGCATCCCTGAGGGGAGCTCTTGAAGACTCTAATAAAAGCATTGGCCTGAGCCTGCTCAAAATCTACTACCAGGTATTCATGGTATGAAAGGCTTTTGGACTGTTTCTTGATGGGGGTGGCTTCCTCTGACTGGGCCTTTTTCTTGCGCCCTCTAGTCTCCTTTGGCTCCTCTTCAATGGTGGGGAGGATCTCATCAAGCCTGGCCTTTAATATTGTTAGAGCCTGGACATAGGTTTCTTGCTTCTTGTTAGGAAGGAAAAAGAAGACAAGGAGAAGAACCAGATTTCCAACCTGCCCATGGATATTACAAAGCTGGCTGAAGAGCTTTGGGCAGGTGGAAAAGGTATCATCTGCAAGACAGGTCTTGCGTTTTAAAAGGTTGCAAAGATCCTGGGAAGTAGCAAAGCAGATTATCTGCTCTGGGGCATGTTGCCCATCATTGTGAAGAAGAAATCTCTCTTTGTGCTGTGAAAGCTTTTGCTCTTCAGTTAAAATCACCTGGTCAATTGATGAAGCACTGACGCCTTCAGTGCTTAGAGCATACCTCTGGTCAGTGAAATATCTCTGAAGTTTTGAGGCGCCACCAGCAGTTGCAAGTTGGGTATCATTTAGATTAATAAGTGCATCATTTACAACCTCAGTTGCAGTTTGGTCTTTTGTGGTTGGTATGACCTGGCAAAGAAACCAGCAGATCAGTTGATATAGTGGATCAAAGGGCTTGGCACAGTCATGCCCAATAGTCAGGGCTTTAAAACAAGTGAACCCATAAGTGGTGAGTCTAGCTGGACAGCCAACATTATCACATTTGAAGTGATGCTGACGGATGGGCTTCTTCTCGTTGTTGCAGCTGAAGCTGTAGCTCTTGTGGACAAAGCCAGCACCCCCTTTCTTGGTCATAATTGGATAGCTGGTAGGGTAAGTTGGGGGCACAGCAAAGGAGCCATTTCTGTTGCATAAATTATGGATGGTATTAAGATCCCAGAGCTCAATTGGCTCATCTGCAGGAGCACCAGGCTCAGGCTCCTGCTCTTCTTCATCCTCAGGCTCTGCAGTGGGGTCAGAGTGGCAGTTAAAGTTGAATAACTTCTCTTGAGGGTCTGACAGGGAGTAAAAAAAGGAGAATGGGGAGGGGTTGGGCTTGTTTCCTCAGGCTCTGGTGAGGGCGTAGGGGTCTTGGGGGGAGCTTTACCCTTGGCTGGCTGCTTTTTAGGGGTAGTTTTGGCCTTTTTGGCTTTTGGAGGAGTGGTCTTGGACTTTGAGGCCTTGGAGGCCTTGGATGCAGCTTTGGTGGTAGACTTGGGAGGCATCTAAAAGTGAATTAGTATCAAACTATGAGCAATTTGGGGGTTGTTTTTAAAGAGAAAAACAAGAATGTTTTAATATAAAAGTATCAATTTTTTTACATAGAATTGTAGAGGAGATCAAATAATATATACTATCTAAATTTTAATGTTTTTTTTGAAAAAATATTTTTTTTTTACTAGTAACGCAAGTAGGCAAAACTTTGAGTTTTGACTGAAAACTTGCTCTCAAGATGGCGTTTTTGAAGTGATGTAATTGAGATGCTGTAGCTCAAAAACATAGTATTTTTGACTATTTTTTATATTAAATTAAGAAATCTATGGTGGAGTTACCTCAACTGGGCCAAAGAGTAAAACTTGAATTTCCCAAAAACTATCTTATACAACTGGAGTTAAAAAGTACCCAGTTGTTTAGAGGAGGCCAAAAAATATATATTTGCAAATTTTCATATGTTTTCTTACATTTTTGCTTAAGTGGTTGTAGACGTGAAACTATACTTTTGAAAAGTGGAAAGCAAGAATTGCGGTGGGGGAATTGATATAGCATAGCCTGGCGTCATATGTAATTTCCCCTTATTTTCCCCTATCCATTGTGCGCCTTGAATCAATTGGGTGATGTGAAACTTGGTGGAATTTGAAGTGACGTAAATTGAAATGGCATAATCACCCTCTTCTATATTAAAATCACTATTAAAATTTTTAATGATGAAACCCTTATCAGTGTATCCATGTATAATAAAGTTATAAATTACATATAACAAAACTGGTTTTTTTACCCAGCAATGACAATCACTAGAAGGGCTATCATAGTGGCGTCTTTTTAGGTTGTTCCTTTTATAAGTGTCTTAGATTAATACTATAGGAACATCTTCTGGCACTATGCCACAGGCTTTATTTTAGTTTGGGTATAAACTTATTTTAGTTTAGGATAGATGGCGTAATTCAAAATGACGTAAAGTTGAGATGGCGTAAACACGCCCCACACTAAGTGATTTCATATGTAAATAAAGTTAGCAAAATAAGATTTAATTAATCTGACTCGAAGTGACAGAATTGAGATGGCGTAAATTTGAGATGCTGTATTATAAAAGTGTATGTAAACTTTAACTATTTTATTGTTTTTTTATTTTTTTGTGATTCAAAATCACTAACACAAAAAACGCCATCTCAAATTAAATTTGAGATGGCGTAAATCAAAGTGCTGTTTTCAAAATGGCATGTCCTACCAGAATAATCACATTCCCCTTGCAATTTGCATCCCCCCTAATAAATCATTTTCCCTTGAAACTTAAATTTTATTTTTTATTTGTTTTTATTTTAAATATTAAAATTTTAATACTAAATACTTCACTATTAAAATTTTACTATAAAAATTTTAATTGTAAAAATATCAATATTAAAATTTTAGTATCTAAAAGTCACTATTAATTTTTTTTAAATATTCATATTTCAATATTAAATATTTGAGTATGTAATAATTTTAATATTAAATATTTTAATATTGAATAAATCACAATTAAATAAAAATTGGTATATTTCAAATATTTAACCTTTAAAATTTAACTTTTAAGATTTTAATTATAATTTTATTTTTAATTTTTAATTTTATTTATAAATTATAGTATTAATATATCTAAGTATATTAAAAGACATCAGTTAAAGTTGCAACCACATCAAATAATAAAAATTATTTAAAAATGTTTTTTTACTAGCTTGTTGAGTACAGGTCCATTTATCACAAAGATAAACATGGAGAATTGAATTTATCCACATCATGCGGCCCGCTCCACTATTATTCTAAAAAAATGATTGTTTAGAACTCAAATTACCTTTCCCTTGTAACATGATTTGATAAACATATTTGATATACTTGAACTGCGTCCTAAGTACAAATTAGTAAGGAATGCATAAAAATCATTGGTTGCCGTGTCAAGTGGCTATAGTGGCACTGAAATAACAAGGATCTTATGATGATATACAAGGTCCAATTTGTGGCTTAGAAAAGCCAAAGTACCATCAACAATTCACAATTATATAAATAAATTAATTTATTTCTATTATTTTTAATTTATTTATTTTTTAGCGCAACAGTCAATATAATATTCAGTGCATTATAATAAAAATATGTGTCTCTATATCTAGTATAATTAGTTTTACTTACCTTTTCTACGTATTCTTATATGTCTTTAATACATACAAATGTCACATCATTATATAAATAATAATTTTTGAGTCCTATTAAAAACAAAATAAATAAAAATAAAACAAATAAAACCCAGAGTGCCCATTTATCTGATTGGCTCGGAGGCCAGGGCTTTTGGGAGGAATGATTCCAAGTGCTCATAGAAAGCTGCCACCACATTAAGTGGCATCACAAATTGACTGACCTCAAGAATATTGAATAGGTCCTCAGTGTCCTGAGAAAGGCCTTGTTTCACCTTATTCTTGATCCAACCAAACACCTCCTCAATTGGGTTCAGAAATGGAGAATAGGGCGGGAGGAAGAGAAGTCTCATTGGACAATCAGCATAGCGGTGGCTGGAGGAGTGGCTATTCTTGTCAATGGGTGGGAACTCAGACACAACCAGATCCACTTTGTGGAGCCCGACATTATCAAGCACAACAACATTGGTTGTGCCAATATAATTTGTCCAAAGGTACTCCTTGACAGCTCAGAGAAAATCAAGAAAGGTCCTACTGTTATGAGAGCCTTTAATCATCTGGTATTGATCTAAACTGCAAGGATCAAGAAGCGCAACCATGGAATAGGTCTGGGAATGGACAGCTGCACAATGAGCTACACTGTCCTTGGACCCCTTCTTGACCCACCCATGCCTAGACCTGAGTGAGGAGAAAAACAACAATTTGTTGATATAGAAGAAATGGACATTCCCAGTCTCCTTTAGTGCCAGATATGTCTTGGCATAAATGTGTCAATCCTTGATGGTCTTTTCACTGTTCTTATTGTACGGAGAAACTCCGAGCACCTTCCACAAGAAGCCCAAATTGACCATTATTTTGTAAACAAGGGTTTTGGAAACAGAAAGCCCAAACTCTGTGGTGAGCATTGATTGGACAGCAAGTGTGTCCAGGTGGCAATCCCTGGCTACCCACTACTTGATTGCGTCAATGTGAACAGGCTGAAGGAGTTTTGGCTGTCTTTTTGCCTTGGTGGATTTGGCAATTTGCCCGTTATTGCCATACTTGGTGTTGATGTTGGCAATGTACCTGGCTGTGACACCAAATTGGGACGCAATATCCTGAACCGCCATTCCCCTGTTCAAGCAGTTGAGGAGAGCTTCACGCTCACTATCGGTCAACTGACGCCGGCCCTTGGCAGGTACCACGGCATCCTGGCTACCAGGCTCAACACAGGGGACTGGGACCTTTGTGTAGAAGGTGGGATCACACTTGCTTGCAGTGGCACCGTCAATGATGGCATATGGCACAGGCACAGGTGGCTCCTCAGTTGTGGCCAATGGCTTATAGGACGTGTCAAAAATGCAGGGCATGCAATAGCAACTCTTGGATCCAGAGTGCGGGGCCAGGTGACTACTGGGTACACAGTGGAGGTGTAAGTAAACTCATTATTATCAGTGATCCTGGTATAGGAGACTTTGGTGGCAGGCCTTGAGAGTGGCTTCTGTCTGGGATTCAGGCTGGTTGATCAGGCTTGGGATGCGGGAGGTAGTTGGCTGGCAATGACATCTTGGGAGGCCTGAGTATTGGCATGACTCCCCTCAAGTTGAGTTCTGGGTCTGTTCTTGGACCCTCTGGGACGCTCTTGTGGACAGGCTGCCCCGCGGGCTGGTGCAGGAGCGGGTTGCAAATGCAATTGACAGTCTGTAAAAATAAAATAAAAAATATATTTTGGATTAAATATGTATTTATTTGGAGTTATTGGTTTAGTTGTGGGTAGTTATTTTCTCTTGAGTTAGCCTTGAATAGTAACAAAATTTCTATATCTGTTATTTGAAGTGAATAATATTGTATACTTTCTGGGTTTGGATAATTTTAAAAGTTTAATCTTTTTTATTCTAATTATGGTTATCAATATTGAATTTTTTATTTGATTTTTGTTGTGGTGGAGATTCTTGATTTGGGTTGGTGTTTCCTAGTGTGCTTAATGTACATTCAATTTGGATTCCAGTTCCCGCAATTAATATCTGAGTTTACTAGTGGCATTCAAAAGTGATTTGAAATTTGATTCTTGGATTTGACAATCCCGCAATTTCAAAAAACATAGTAAAATTAATGAAAATGGCTGATGAATTTGAACGCTTCAAATCTGATTCCAGTTAAATCATTTTGTCCATAAGAAATATGCAGCTTAACTTGAACTTTGCAAAGTGTCTATGAGTAACCGCATTTTAAATATTCAAATAAATACTCAAAAAAATCAATTTAATTAAAAAGGCTATCCCACAAAAGTGATTTGAAATTTAGACCAAGGATTTGACAATCCTGCATTTTTACGTTCAGGTTCTGAATTTACAGTAATTATATTTTTCAAATAAAAAATGAAAATATCTGCCTTAAAATTTTTTGCTTGATGATGATGAGAGCTAATTAATTATATCAGAATTAGAAAATCACATAAGGAAGTGTAAGGGATTTCATCTCTAACACAAATTGGAAACCAGACTTTAATTGTTTTAAAATTATTGATAAACCAGAAATTACATTTTTAAATGCTAAATCAGAAGCCAAGGACAAAACTGAATCCTTTAATGTAAACAATTCAAAAACACGTTTGAATTTGATAAATAAATGTGTTAAAATCAATTCCAAATGTGAAAACAAAAGTGAACATGAAAACCAAGATCAAAATATAAATTCTAATTCAAAAATAAAATTTAAGGTTCCGGACAACAATAACAATTCAGCACTTAAATTTGGCTCCAATAATCATAAAACAGCCAATCAATCATAAATAAATGCAAAGATTGTCCAAAACAGAGATTCAGGGACCCAGTTAGCCAATCAAACCCACTGAACCAACCAAAACAAAGAAATACTGCTCATCCAGCCCAAGATACCATCCCTAACCATAGTAAGGTACAATACTGCAATGCAATATCCCAACCTGCCTCTTCTTGCATTGCAGGCTGCAGCCTGCTGCAGTCCTGCAAGGTAATACTTCTCAA
This sequence comes from Entomophthora muscae, assembly GCA_014839935.2. Classification (NCBI taxonomy): domain Eukaryota; kingdom Fungi; phylum Entomophthoromycota; class Entomophthoromycetes; order Entomophthorales; family Entomophthoraceae; genus Entomophthora; species Entomophthora muscae. Next base: position 473,527 of record QTSX02002163.1, read on the forward strand.
ATCACTCTTGCAGATCCACCTGGTAACCACAATATTCTCTTCCTCACTTGAAGTCAGTATTTAAACTGACAATTTCTTCCCTTCCAAATTCCTTTAACAATTTTTTCTATTCCTATCAATCAATAAATCTATATTTTCAATTCTAAAGATTCCCCCTGTCAAAACTGCAGGCTTGACCCGCCAGCAAGGTTCCAACCAAGCAGGTTTGTGACCCGCAATCCAATTATCCAGTTACTTAAAGCCAAACTAAGAAGTCAACTCAGATTACCAAATCCAACAAGATGAACAGATAAGGGTCCTGTACAGTGGATGACTTGTTTTAGCGCTTGACTCATTACCAGGATCAAGCCACCCCCTTCATCATCCAGCCGTGTGACCAGCAATTCTGTTCCCTCTATCCATGAATTCACTATCACTATATAATCCCTATCTTCTAATAAAGATTATCATCTAGTTTCTAAATATTTTTCCCTGTGTAACTCTGCTAAAACAGCACAGTTAAAACATTGGTAACACAGGTAAGTTCTCCATCCTACCTTATCTTGAAAAATTCCCCCTGTTGCCTGCACACGCTGTGGCCAACAAATACTTGATAAAATCATGTCTGGCCTCCCGCCTGACTGGACCCCATACACTCCTGGTACTGAAAATCCTGGTGGCTTTGTCCTGTACCAGAATACAGTGATCCCGCTGCCCGCCTTAAATGCCATGTCTGCACAAGGGTTCTTCCAAAACCCTGTAGCCATGCCACAACCAACTGACAAAAATATCATGCCTGCCTACATATCCCAGAGACTTTGAAGCACTGCCTTGGAACCTTTTGCAGGAACCAATGACAACAACGCCGCCGCCTGGATACAATCTGCCCAAAGCAAGCTGACTCAGATGGAGTGCCCACAGAAGTTCTGGATTGCGGAGATCTCCATCCAACTTACACATGACGCTGGTATCTGGTGCAACAAGTGGCACAAGGAACACACCAAAAAGAATTGGGACACCTTCAAGCAGGACTTCTTGGCAAGATTTGTGCTGAAGGACACTGCACTTATGATTATCTGACAAGTGAAGAATTTGACCCAAACTAGCACAGTAAAAGAACTCACCTGCGCCTATGAGGAACTTTGTCTGCGCGCACCCGCTGATATTGTTTTTGACAACCCAGCCACACACCTCATGTACTACAACGCCCTTAAGTTGCACGTGATGAGACACGTGAACCTGGACCAAGTAACCAATCTGCAAAGCCTGTACTGCAAAGCCAAGAAGGCAGAACAAACCTCCAACGCTCTCCACAAGGTACAAACAGGGAAACAAGAGAGACCCAAGGACTCACATACAAGCGGGCGCTCCAATAGACCACCCCCTGGCAATGGTAATGGCAACAACAACCACAAGCCCTCCAGTTCAAATGGACACAATAATGGGAATGGTGGACAATCAAATAGAACCCATTTCCGCGTGGCAACCACCCAGGAAAATCAGGACTTGGGAAAAGCGCGGGGAGAGCATTAAGCAAGCCAAGCTCTCCCCAGACTATCCCTGAATTGCCCAATGATGAGTATCACCCAGAGGACGTGGATCAATGCCCAATGATTCAAGTCCCCTCAGAAGACCCAGTGCTCTACACCATTGCCAGACACCCAAATAAATTGATGTCCTATTCTTTCTGATTTTGCAGTTACACAGGCTCAGCCCTCCTGGATTTGGGCGCAGATTAAACCCTGATCAACAGCAGCTTTGTTGACAAGTTCAAGTTAGCCACTAATCCTTCGCGGATTAAGAACATGGTTTTAGCTGATGAACATCACATTGCTGTGACACAGGAATTTGTCACCTTCTCTGTTATGCTAGAAAGCCTACACTCCACCATCCATGGCCCTGTCATCAACTTTCCCAAGTTTGACATTGTACTAGGACTTGAATGGTTACGGAAAAACAACCCCCATGTAGACTGGATAACCTCAGTATTGACCATCAAACGTGAAGGAGTCAACCACCAAATATATCCTGACTCTGTGGATCACTCCTGTGTGACCATGTCTTTGTACATATTACTGTTGTCAAAACCGCAGGCTCAACCCGCCAGCAAGGTTCCAACCAAGCAGATTTGTGACCTGCAATCCAATTACCCGGCCACTCAAATCCAGACCCAGAAGTCAGCTTGAATTACCAAATCAATCAACATGAACAAATGATGATCCTTCACGGTGGATACCTCAATTTGGCGCTTGACTCATTAACAGGATCAAGCTACCCCCTCTTCCATCCAGCCGTGTGATCACCAATCATGTTCCTGCTATCCATTGATTCACAATAGCTATATAATCATTATCCCACAATAAAGATTATTATCAATCCTCTAAATATTTTTCCCCTTGTAACTCTGCTAAAACAGCACAGTTACAACATTGGTAGCACAGGTAGGTTCTTCATCCTACCTTATCTTGAAAAAATTCTGCCTGTTGACCACACACGCCGCGGCCAACAAATACTTGACAGAATTATGTCTGGCCTCCCGCCCAACTTGACGCCGTATACTCCTGGTACCAAGATATCTGATGGCTTCGTTTTCTACTAAAACATAGTGATCCTGCTACCCGCCTTCAACGCCCTGTTGCCCAAGGGTTCTTTCAGGCGCCTTCCTCAATGCCACAACCAGCTGACAAAACCACCATGCCCGCCTATGTTGCACAAAGACTTTGCAGTGCTGCCTTGGAGCCCTTTGCAGGGGCCAACAACAACAATGCTGCCGCATGGATCCAGTCCGCCCAAAGCAAGCTGGCTCAGATGGAATGCACACAGCAATTTTGGATTGCGGAGATTTCCATTTGTCTGACCCATGAGCTGGCACCTGGTGCAACAAGGGGCACAAAGAGCACACTGACAAGAACTGGGACACCTTCAATTAGGACTTGCTGGCGAGATTTGTGCTTAAGGATACGGCGCTCATGATCATACGCCAAGTAAAGAACCTAACCCAGACAGGCACTGTAAAGGAAACCACCCGCGCCTACAAGGAACTCTGTCTCCGCTCCCCATCTAACATGGCCTTTGACACCCCAGCAACACACCTCATGTACTACAACGCTCTCAAGTTGCACGTGATGAAACATGTGAACCTGGACCAGGTTACCAACCTACAAAGCCTGTACTGTGAAGCAGAAAAAGCGGAACAAACCTCCAACGCTCTGCACAAGGCACAGACTGGGAAACAAGAGAGACCCAAGGACTCACATTCAAGTGGGCGCTCCTCAAAACCACCTTCTGGAGGTAATGGTAACAACAACCACAAACCCACAGGATCAAATGGGAATGGGAATGGGAATGGAAATAACGGCTAATCAAATTGTACCCACTTCTGTGTCACCACTACCCAAGGCAACCAAGACAAAGAAAAAGCCCGGGGAGAGCACTAAGCAAGCCAAGCTCTCCCCACGCAACTCCTGAATTGCCCAACAATGAATACCAACCCAAGGACGTGGACCAAAGCCCAATGATCCAAGTGCCCTTGGAAGACCTGGTACTATACACCATTGCCAGACATCCCAATAAATTGATGTCTTACCCTTTCTGCTTTTGCAGTTACACAGGCTCAGCACTCTTGGACTTGGGCGCAGATCAAACTTTGGTCAACAGCAGCTTTTTGGATAAATTCAAGCTGGCCACTAATCCTTCACAGATTAAAAACGTGGTACTGGCTGATTAACACCACATTGCTGTGACAAAAGAAACTGCTCCCTTCTCTGTCATGCTCAAGAACCTTCACTCCACCATCCAAGGTCTGTAATTGACTTCCCTAAGTTTGACATTGTACTGGGACTAGACTGGTTGCGGAAAAATAACCTTCACGTAGACTGGGCAACCTCAGTGCTGACCATCAAGCGCGAGGGTGTCAACCACCAAATCTACCCAGACTCTATAGATCAACTCCTACGAGACCACGTCTTTGTACGCATCACAGAGACTTTGGATGAGAAGGAAAACCTGAAAGCTATTGACTGTGACTCCTGCAAGTATAAAATCATACACTTCAAGGACCACCAGGATACCTCCACGCCGCAAGATTGCGACATTGTGGCTCGTCATCCCAAAATCTTCAAGGAGGCGTTACCTGGACTACCCACTGGGAAACACATCCAACACTCTATTCAACTCAAGGGGGCTGTACCCAAAGCACACCCCATTTACAGGCTGACCCCAAACAAGGACAACACCCTGCGCGCCTATCTCAAGGAGCACAGGAAAAAGGACTTATCTGTCCCTTATAATCTCCCTTTGGGGCCACCATATTCTTTGTGGCTAAAAAGGACAGTACCTTACGCCTGGTCACAGACTACCACGTCTTGAAAAAAGTCACCATCAAGAATTTTTACCCCTTACTACTAATTGAAAATCTCTTTGACGCCTTGGGAGGAGCCTCCGTCTTCTCCAAGATTGACCTAACTGCAGGTTACAATCAGATTTGTATCAAGGAGAAAGACATCCCCAAGACAGCCTTCTGTACCAAGTACGGTTCCTACAAATGTGTGGTACTCAACTTTGGCATGACCAATGCCCCGTTCACCTTTTTAACCTTCATGAACAAAGTGTTTGCGCCACACATAGGTAGACACACCCTCGTGTACCTGGACAATATCATTGTCTACAGCCCCTTGGTAGAACAGCATCACAAGGACCTGGAGGAAGTCTTTGCAACCCTGGCACAACACAAACTGTTGGCCAAGCCCTCCAAATGACAGTTCTTCCGAGAGCAACTACCCTTCTTGGGGCACATAGTCTCCAAAGATGGCATTAAACCTGACAGTCAGAAGATACAAGCCATCTGCAAAATGCCACCTCCCAGGGACAAGTCAGAACTATGCACCTTCTTGGGAATGGTGGCCTATTTAAAACGCTTCATACCTGATTGCGGCGTCTTGACTGCCCCCTTGTCTGCCATAACAGGCGCCAAGTCCAAGTTTGTATGGACCCCCCAATGTGACCTCTGTTTCAGATGTCTCAAGGAAAAGCTCACAACGGCACCCATCTTACAATATCCCAAACAAGATGGAGAATATCACATGAAAACCAACGCTTCAGATGCATCCATTGGGGGAGTACTGCAAATTAAGAATAGTGACAGTGACTTCCTGCCCGTAGCCTACAAGTTGCGCAAGCTGACAGATGGCAAGTGTCAATACCCTATCCACGACAAAGAACTACTGGCCATTGTACACTGCCTAGTCAAATGGCGCTGTTACCTGGAATGGCAGGAAGAATTCACAGCACTAACCAATCATAAGTTTCTCATCTATTTAAAAACACAGGCAAACTTGTTACGCCGCCAAGCGTGGTGGATGGAAATCCTAGAAAGGTTTAACATGCTCATCCAATATAAGCCCAGGGCCAAACTTGCCATGGCAGACACCCTGTCCCGTCTGTATGTCTGCGCTTTTAGGGGAGAGAATGGGCTCAACCCAGACTGGCCTTCTAGTGCTATGTACAAAAGACAAAGGGTTCCCTGCAGGCACAACCAATATCACCAGAGAAAAAGTCACCAAGAATGAACACCTCTTTGCTGACGTATACAGGACTCTTCACAGAAAGATGTTGGATGGCACAACCATTCCTTACATTCCCACACATCAACGAGTTGACACCATTGTTTGCTACCAAAGAGATCTTGGACATACTAAGAGCCAAAATCTATATGAATTCCTAAAACATAAAGCCTGTTGGCCAACCTTATACCACAATGTCCAGGAAGTGCTAGAACAGTGCGAGGTCTGCAAAAAGTTTGCCAGAAGCAAAACCCCGCCTGAGTCTGTACTCCCCATCCAAACCCAACTACCATTCAAGGTATGGGCTCTGGACATTTTGGGCCCCATTCCAGGAAAGCACAACAACAAAAAATACATTATCACAGCCATTAATTTTTCAACAAGATGGCCAGTAGCCCAAGCGGTGAAATTGCACACCAGTAACAACGTCCAACAACTTGTTGGCAAAGAAATAATCAGTAAGTTTGGAAAGCCAGAACTCCTGATAACCAATGGAGGCAAAGAATTGACCTCCAAAAACACCAACATGTACCTCGCCAAAAACAGGGTCAAACACACCGTCACAACACCATACCATCCACAGGCCAATGAACGCGTAGAGCGGCTTAATAGTAGCCTTGTGCAAGCCTTAGCCAAACTCATTGCCAGGAGACCTGAAGACTGGTATAAGCAGCTACCAACTGCATTACTTGTGTGCCAAACCCAAGTGAATAGATCCATAGAGAAAAGCCCGTTTGAACTGGTATACAGCACACAGCCTAATATCATTCAAGCATTGACAGGACCTAAACTGGAAATTCTAAGTTAAGTCCCCCTTGCTCTGATCCTCAAGTAATAGAGGCCAACAGAAAACAAGCAACCAAAATAAAGGAACACTTACAAAAGACCTTTGTTCCCATCCGCCAGAGACATGAAGTCAGGGACAAAGTCTGGGTCATAAATGTTGACAAAAGCAAGTTACAATCCAAAAAAGTAGGGCCAGCAATAATCCTAAAGGTAAATGTCAATAACACTTACCTTGTGCAAGGGCTCAGAAAACGCAAGCAAGACAAGACGTTACACCACAACTGCCTACAACCTTGAAAAGCAAGACAGAAACAACAAGAAACTGCCCTGCCTGCCACCAAACAACAACTAGTTCAATACAGTGCCCGGGCTCCTGACAACCTCCCCAACAACCTGCCTCCTGAGGAGGCCAACTTTCAGCCAGGGGGTGTGTCAAAACCGCAGGCTCAACCTGCCAGCAAGGTTCCAACCAAGCAGGTTTGTGACCCGCAATCTGATTACTCGGTCACTCAAAGCCAGACCCAGAAGTCAACTCAAATTATCAAATCAATCAACATGAACAGATGATGATCCTTCACGGTGGATACCTCAATTTGGCGCTTGACTCATTAACAGGATCAAGCTACCCCCTCTTCCATCCAGCCGTGTGATCACCAATCATGTTCCTGCTATCCATTGATTCACAATAGCTATATAATCACTATCTCACAATAAAGATTATTATCAATCCTCTAAATATTTTTCCCTTGTAACTCTGCTAAAACAGCACAGTTACAACACTGAGACCTCGGACAAACAGGAAAACCTCAAGAAGATTGACTGGGAATCCTACCAGTACAAAATCATACACTTCAAGGATCACCAGGATACCACCACGCCACAAGATTGTGAAATCATAGCGCTACACCCAGAGATCTTCAAGGAAGCACTACCCAGGTTGCCACCTAAGAAACATATCCAGCATTCCATTCAACTAAAAGGACTGGTCCCTAAAGCACGGCCTATCTACTGCCTCACTCCCAACAAAAACAACACTCTGCAAGTGTACCTCAAGGAAGCATTGGAAAAAGGACTCATACGCCCCTCACAGTCTCCCTTTGGCACCGCTGTGTTCTTTGTGGCCAAAAAAGATGGCACCCTGCGCCTAGTTACAGACTACTGAGCATTAAATGAAGTCATTATTAGGAATTGTTACCCGTTGCCACTCATTGACGGCCTCTTTGATGCCCTTGGTGATGCCAAAGTCTTCTCTAAGATTGACCTCACAGCAGGCTACAACCAAATCCGCATCAAAGAAGAAGACATTCCCAAGACGGCCTTCCGTACCAAGTACAGCTTGTACAAGTGTGTGGTGCTTAACTTTGGCATGAAAAATGCTCCGTCAACCTTTGTCACCTTCATTAATGAAGTCTTTGCTCCCCATATTGGCAAATGTGCCCTGGTCTATTTGGACAACATCATAGTTTACAGCCCAACCATAGAACAGCACCATTTGGACCTGGAAGCAGTCTTTGCCACCTTAGCGGAACACAAGCTCCTAGCCAAGCCCTCCAAATGCCAATTCTTTTGCAAGCAACTCCCCTTCTTGGGGCATATAGTCTCCAAAGACGGTATCAAACCCAACAACCAAAAGATCCAGGCTATCTGCAAGATGCCACCACCCAAGAACAAATCAGAACTTTGTACCTTCCTGGGGATGTTAGCATACATACACTGCTTCATCCTGGACTGCGGCTTACTGACTGCACCACTATCTGCCATAAACAGAGCCAAATCTAAGTTTGTATGGACCCCTCAGCATGACCTTTGTTTCTGCTGCCTCAAGGAAAAACTCACAACAGCGCCTATCTTTCAATACACCAAACAAGATGGGGAATACCAGTTGGAAACAGACGCCTCTGACACATCCATTGGCGGGGTACTCTAAATTAAGAATGGCGCTGGTGACTTCCTGCCCTGGCCTTTGAGTCACGTAAATTGACAGACAGCAAATGTTGCTAACCTATACATGACAAGGAAATGCTGGCAATTATACACTGCCTTGTTAAGTGGCAATGCTATCTGGAACAACAAGAGGAATTCATTGCCTTGATAGACCACAAGTCACTCATATACTTCAAAACTCAGGCAAACCTCTCCCGCAGACAAGCCAAATGAATGGAACTGCTAGAAAGGTTCAACATGCTCATCCAGTACAAACTTGGAGCCAAACTTGCCATGGAAGACGCCCTTTCTTGCCTGTATGTCCACGCCTCAAGAGGAGAGAACAGGCTTGACCTGGACTGGCCTCTCATAGTACTACAGACATAAGACAAATGGTTCCCCCTGGGCACAACCAATATAACCAAGGAAACAGTCATCAAAAATGAGCACCTGTTTGCCAATGTATACAGGACCCTCAACAGAAAGATGTATGATGGAACAACCATTCCCTACATCCCCACACACCAAAGAGTGGACACCATTCTATGTTATCACAGAGACCTTGGCTATACCAAGAGCCAAACCCTCTACAAGCTCCTTAAACACAAAGTGCCGTGTTCTGAGGCTTGGCACAGACACACAACAGGGAATCCTAACCTTAGGATTGGATTTGTACTAAGTCTTGGTTAGATGACAGGGAAGGCAATTGCGTTTACCTTGCGGCCCTGGATGGATAATCTCTGCTAGGCATGGCTAGAGAGAGGCGCGGAAGTACAGAAGACACAAAGACAAAAATGTGAATAGAACTTAATTTTATTGGTGAATATGGAAATGGAATATATAGTAGTTGAGAATACCACAAAACACTACCAGGACGGTAGGATCACTTGCCACAAGCATGAGTGGGGTGAGTGAGTTGCGCAGAGTCAGGAAACCAAATAATCATATTTCTTGAAGCGGAAGCCAGTTTATTTCAAGAATCAAAAGCAAAAGCAAGAGATTTGTCTTTGAAATGGCCCACCAAAGGCGAAATCAAAACATGGTGAATGCCGTTATTCACAACATTGCCCCCATCTAGATTGGCCTTAGGGGGGGTGATACTTGCGGAGGAACTTGGTGTGTACGCAAGCAAAAGGGCAACCACTGGAGAGGAGCTTTACAGTGTACTCAGATCCTTGTTTGAAAGTCACCTCTAAAGGACTAATCCATAGGGAGTCCAGCTTATGCGCGCGCCCACCCACATGGTGTTGGTAGTACAGGACATGGTCACCAACATCAAACTCAGGCAAGGGGGAGCGCCCAGCATTGCCAGGAGAGAGCTTGAGCATCTTAGTCTTATAGGCAGAAGTTTAGGCAGTGGCCTGTATATCAATGATGCGGTTGACTAAGTCTTTGATGTGATTGTCAGGGTTCATGGCCTTATCAGAGGAGAGTAGGGGAACCCCCAAGAGCAACAGAGTGGTGGCTTCACACCCATACAACATGGAAAAGGGGGATTATCCTGTGACCCAATGCTTGCTCAGACGGTAGGCAAAGAGTGCAGCAGGCAAGTATAGATCCCAATTGGCAGCGTCATAGTAGGTGAGTTTTCTCATGATAGAAACCAGTGTTGAGTTGGCACGCTCAACTGCCCCATTAGTAGAAGGATTATAGGGGGCCAAGAAAGACTGGTGAGTTCCTAGAGCTTCAACAACAGAGGTTACAAGTTTGACATTGAAGTTGGTTTTGTTGTCTGATAACAGCACTTGAGGACAGCCATGGCGGTAGAAAGCATCCTGCAGCAGGAAGGCAGCAGTAGTCTTAGCAGTGATGTCTTTAGTAGGGCGAGCTTCTACCCATTTGCTGAAGTGGTTGACGGCAATCAAGATAAAGCAGCATCCGGAATGTGAGCAGTGGAGAGGGCCTACAGCGTTAATGCTGACAGTATGAAAGGCATGTTGAGGGGAGACCAATTTGAACTCGTGAGAAGCAGCTCGGGGCCTCTGAAGTTGGCAGTCATGGCAACTAGCTATGACATCAGGGATCAACAGGCAAAGATTCTCCCAGAAGTAATTCTTCTGAAGCCAGTCAGAGGTCTTGGCAATGCCTCCATGGCCAGTTTCTTTATGAGCTTGTGACACCAAGGAGAGGCAAAGACTGGGGCGCACATATGGTAGGTATTGACCCCACACCTTTTTGAAGAGTTGGTTGTTGCGTATGAGAGTGTCTTCAGAAAATTTGGACAGGGCAAGGCAAACCTCTTAAGTCTCACTTTCCCAGGAAGAAGGGTAGCCAATTATCTTGTACAGGCAGTCTGCCTCAGCAGGATGTAGGGCAAGGATGGGCATTTGGGACAACTCATTGGCATTCTGATGTTAAATCCCAGGGCAATGGGGCACAGTGAAGTCATAACCTTGTAGGCAGAGGGCCCATCTGGCTAAGCGTCCTTCAGGTTCCTTAAGTTGTTGTAACCATTTGAGCAAAGCGTGGTCAGTGACAACAGTGAAATGGGTACCATACACGTAGTGGCAGAATTGTTTGACTGCATGCAGCACAGCAAGGCACTCCTTCTCTGTAACAATATAATTCTTCTCATGCTTATTCAGTACACAGGAAGTATAGGCTTCAGGGTGGTCCACACCTTCATTGTCAAGCTGAGCCAAGATAGCCCCAATAGCAAGGTCACTAGCATCAGTGTACAAGATGAATTCCTTATCGTAATTGGGGTACACTAAAATGGGAGCTTCTTTGAGTTTCTGCTTTAGAGTCTTGAAGGCTTGCTGTTGGCTGGCGGTCCATTCAAAAGGAACATTACACAACAGTTGGACCAGGGGTTTGCTAGTATCAGCAAAATCAGGAATAATTGTCTGTAGTAACCCATCATGCCCAGAAAGACTTTTACTTCTCAGAGGTTGGTGGGCGGAAGCATTTTGTCAATGGCTTCAAACTTCTTGGTCATTGGACAAATCCCTGTTTGGGTTACTTCATGGCCCAGGAATTCAAGGCGCTCTTTGAAGAAAGCACACTTAGAAGGCTTTAACTTGAGGCCAGCTTCTTGGATCTTTATGAACACCTCTTTAAGATGGGCTAGGTGATCAGTGAAAGTTGCGCTGAAGACTGTTATATCATCTAGATAGACTAAGACACACAACAACTTCTAGTCACGCAGGATGGAATCCATGGCCCTCTGGAAAGTTGCTGGGGCATTACAGAGCCCTTGCAGCATGCAGGTAGGTTCAAACAATCCTTCTGATGTGATGAGAGCAGCCTTCTGACGGTCTTCAGGAGAGAGGTCAACTTGCCAGTAACCAGACGCCAAATCTATGGCAGAGAAAAACTTAGAACCTCCAAGGCGTCAAAGAGCGTCATCAATGCGCAGTAAGGGATAGGAATCTTTCTTATTTAGAGAATTCAACCTTTAATAGTCCATCAAAATCCGGTGTCCACCATCCTTTTTCTTTAAGATGAGCAGGGAGAAGCCCAGGGACTTTGAGAGGGAGCTAGCAGTCCAGCATCCAGCAGTTGTTTGAGCTCCTTAGAAACCTGCACATCTTCCACTTGGCTGCGGCAGTATGGCTTGGAACAAAAGGGGGTAGCATCTCCTGTGTCAATCTGATGAATCACACCTTTGGCCAGTCCATAATCAGTGCTATCTTTAGCAAAGATGTCTGATAATTGGTCTAGTAAATCAAGCACCTCCTTCTGTTGTACTGGGGACAACTGAGGGAAGTCTTGGGCCATGAACAGAGATAGGACTTGAGGCTCTTCTTTGGGTAGGTTAAAGTCTTGAAACGTTCCAAAAGGGGAAAGAGACAAGACATCAGGAGCATTTAACAACTTTCCATAACCAACAACCTGTCCTCTCAATACAGTCATAGGAAGCGCAGTAAGGTTGGCAACTAGTAAATGAACAGGATCCTTGTGGGAAACGTCCAGAATTCCAGGACAAAGGTAAGGCTTGTTATGCCCCAGCAAAGGAGGGGAGTACAGCTCTAAGAAAGTCTGGTCAGGTAGTTCATATGATATCTGGGAGTCTATGATAGCCTGAGAGCCTGGGGGGATGGTGACAGCAGACATAGCCATGAGAGGAATTCCCTCAGTTGCCGGACAAGCTATGGGAGGACACTTCATGTTGGTGGAATGGGTTTGGTACTTTAGGGTGAAAACTCCAGTGGGGTACTCCAGAGTACATGTCTTTAAACGTTTACCAGGACTTTGATGGGCTCCTCAAAGATCAGAGGGACTTTGTACCCTAGGATAGAAAGATAACCATCCTTTAGGTTGATGATCCCATTATATTCCCAAAGAAACTGGGTACCAACCAAAAGGTCATAGCTCTTATTTTCTAGAATATCAGCCGGCGCAGCCAACAGGAGTTTACCAAATTGCATTGGTAAGGCAGAGTATGCACCAAATGCGCAAGTCATGGAGAGACCAGCAGCGCCATAGGATTGACGGTAGTTGAGATCAGGGGCCAGCTTAAGTTTCTTCACCAGTTTAGAAGAAACAATGTTGACAGGAGAACCAGTGTCCAGGAAGGCTTTGATCTTTACTTTTTGGATAAATATCTCTACCCAGGTGGTGGTGCGTCCAAAGGGTGACAGAACAGCCCAGATATCCTGCGCCTCAGCTAATTCCTTGTTCCATTTCTCAATCATGCATCTTAGTCTTGAGAACTCCTTATATACAGTTTGGAGAGGGAGTGAGACAGATACATTCTTGAAAACGGCGTCTGCAACTTCAGCAGCTTCCTCTGATGATTCCACTAATACAGGGGACCTTTTTGCCTGAGTAAGATAGGGGCAGGAGACTATTGCTTTGGCTTCAGACAAGGGTTTATAGGTAGTTGTAGTCGTCCCAGATTGTAGCTTTTAGGGAACTGCAATAGTCTCAGGAACGGCAAGAAAAGAATACCCATATGCATCAGGGTCTTTAACATCAGATTCATCCACATCAGAATCATCAGAAATGTCATGGAACAGGAGGAGGATAGGAAGAGATTCATCATCAGCAGGATCAGAGTCAGTAGCAGGCGGAGGTGTAGGAGGAGACTGGGAAGAATTGTCAACCAAGAGCGTCTCCGCCTCTAGGTTGAGTGTTCTTTTCCCGACTGATCCTTGGGATTAGCTCCTTAACCCGCGGATTGGTGCAGACGCAAGAGTGGTGGCCTCTCTGACCATAGTTGTGGCAACCCTGACGTTGAGGAGGATTTTGAGAGTTCATGGTGAGGATAAAAAGACCGCGAGAAGAGGAGCCAGAGTTGGAAGCAGCACAACTCTCCCAAACAACTGCCCCAGAATGGGTAAGATGCATATCTTGTAGCAGTGTCTTTATACTTTTCATGGAGGACAGCATAGCCTTGTGGGCCTTGAAATGAAGACAAAGAAGTTGATTCACCTTGAGGGCTTGAGCGCAGGCCATATACACTTCATGCGCTGTCAGTTGTCTACTTGTTATTAACTGTTTTCCCTCCATGTAAAATCTGTCTGCAAATTTGGCTAACATCTCTTTGGGCTTAAAAGATATGTGCATGAAGGCATCCTTTTTCACCTCCAGGCTAAGATCATCACCAAACTTGTAAATCAGGAGCTGTTTCATGTCCTCCCAGGTCTCAATGGATGGCAGCTCTGGCATAACTACCTCTTGCCAGGTCGGGTGTAGGCAAGTCAGAATATGTTTTTTCTTAACTTTGTCTGATGCCTGTCTCATAGCAGTCTTGTAAATAGTTAAGAAGGCTGCAATAGTTGAGGTTTTAGGATCAAAGACTTGCTTAAAAGTAGGCTTGAAGTGTGCCTCAGGAGTTGGACCACCATTGCTGCTATCAAGTACATTTATGCACGGGGAGAACCCAGCTTCAGATTCAGAGGGGGGTTGTCTAGCCCATAGTTGTTGAACACTTTCTTCAAGGGTCGTCAGAGTCTTGGTAGTTCTGGCACCCATAGTGTTGGCCTAAGTGGTCTGTTGTTTGGTAACATATAGGCGTTGTCCTTGGGTAGTGACAACAGTGGAGAGCTCAGCAGGCCAGGAAGTAAGGGATGGCCCCACTGATAGGCAGGGGGCAAATCTGTTGTTTACCAAAGCAATCAGCTCACTCATCTCCTGTATGACTCTGTCCAACTCAGTCTGGTCTCGTTTCAAATGGTCCACCTCATCAGCTAGGGCAATCAACTCCCTGGCACAGTGGATTTGAGGAGCCTCCACCAAACCAGGACAACAGTCATCCTCCTTGCTAACCCCAAGTGGGCTAGCAGCGGCCGTCACTACCTCACGCAAAGCAGCAACTTCTTGCTGTAGTTCAGCAACCTGAGCAGTCAGCGCAAGAAACTGGGGGTCAGGTTGAGGCATTTCAGTAGGACGTCCTTGGCTACAAGTGGAAGCACGTAATTCTCAGATGGCCTCCCAGATCCTCTGCTCTCTGTTCACCAGATCATCAGCAGGAGGAGAAGGCGGGGCATCAGGTTTGGGAGTAGAAAGCTCATTCACCTGACTCTGAAGTTTGGCTATAGCAGCAGCAGTGGTAGCTCTCTCTTGATTGAATTCTGCACTGAGTTCATTTAGGCCTTGTGCGGCAGGTTCTGCTACCTGTTGCAGTTGCTTAAAGGAATAGGCACTGAATGCATTGAGCTACTGTACAAGTTGTTCAAATTGGTGAGATATGCGTTTAAAGTGGAGTCCACTTGAGTTTGCCAGGGTTGTTCTAACTGGTGAAGCTCATGTAGTTGCTCCCTAACGTACTCAGGGATGGACTGGCACATTTTCTTGATGGAATTGACTAAACATGTTTGAGAGGTGACCAAATAATGCTGATTGTCAGATATCAGGAAGAACAGGGAATGAATCCATTGTTGTTAGGCGGCAAACTGGTCCCAATGATGTGTAACAGCTGCTTGTAGAGATAAGATTTCTTGAACGTGGAGTCCCAACACCATATGGTGGTGGGCCAAGGCGGGCTGTACAAAGGATGACAGCAGATGATCAGCAGAGCCAGCAACTGAGAGGAGATGTTGTGGAAACTGAGGGGCCACAATTAACTCATAGTATTTGGCACAGCTAAACTGTAGCTGAAGGCAAGGGATGGCCCCGTCCCGAGCTATCCCAAGGGCTACTGCCATGACTTGATCCAAGTCAGGGGTACCCATAGGGTAAGCAACTAGGCGGGGACCATTACTAAGGTTTATTACAGCAGGGACAATAGGTGGGTTGGCAATGTCTTCCTCAATAGGAGGGCTGGTATTTTCAGGCAAGGTTGACTCCCAAATAGGCAGAGGCAAGGGACCTGAAAACGTAGATGCAAAAAGGATAACTGAGGGGCTTACAGCCCCTGTAGTGAGCACCATTTTTGCTTTGTTCTGAGGTTCAGCACAGACACACAACAGGAAATCCTAACCTTAGGATTGGATTTGTACTAAGTCTTGGTTAGATGACAGGGAAGACAATTGCGTTTACCTTGCGGCCCTGGATGAATAATCTCTGCTAGGCGTGGCCAGAGAGAGGCGCGGAAGTACAGAAGACACAAAAAAAAGTGAATAGAATTTAATACTATTAGTGAATATTAAAATGGAATATATAGTGGTTGAGAATACCACAAAACACTATCAGGACGGTAGGATCACTTGCCACAAGAATGAGTGGGGTGAGTGAGTTGCGCAGAGTCAGGAAACCAAACAATCATATTTCCTGAAGCGGAAGCCAGTTCATTTCAAGAGTCAAAAGCAAAAGCAAGAGATTTGTCTTTGAAATGGCCCACCAAAGGCAAAACTTGAAACATGGTGAATGCCGTTATTCACGACACAAAGTCTGGTTGCCAACCTTGTATTGCAATGTCCAAGAAGTGCTGGAACAATGTGAAGTATGCAAAAAGTTCACCAAAAGTGAGACCCCACCAAAATCAGTACCTCCCATCTGCACGCAGCTACCCTTCAAGGTATGGGCTCTCAACATTATTGGCCCCATGCCAGGAAAACACAATGACAAGAAATACATCATCACTGCCATTGACTTTGCAACATGTTGGCCAGTAGCCCAAGCAGTGAAAACTCACACGGGCAACAACGTATGACGTTTCATTGGCAAAGAGACAATCAGCAAGTTTGGAAAGCCAGAACTCCTGATAACCAATGGAGGAAAAGAACTAACCTCTGAAAACACCAACATATACCTCACAAATAATGGGGTCAAACACACTGTAACAACGCCATTTTACTCACAGGCTAATGGGCAAGTAGAGAGACTTAATGATAGCCTTGTGCAAGCCTTAGCCAAACTCACCGCCGGCAAACCTGAGGATTGGCATAAGCAGCTGTCAACTGCGCTACTTGTGTGTCAAACCCAAGTAAACAGATCCACTGGGAAGAGCCTGTTTGAACTGGTATACGGCACACAGCCAAATATCATTCAAGCATTGACAGGACCTAAGCTGGAGATACCAAGCAAAGTCCCCCTACGCTCAGACTCCAATGTTGCAGAAGCAAACAAAGGGCAAGCGGAGAAAGAAGAGGAGTGTTTGCAGAAAACTGCCATCCCCATCAGCAACAGACATGAGGTCAGGGATGAACTCTGGGTCATGAACGTAGACAAGAGCAAACTGCAACCCAAAAAAGTAGGACCAGCAAACATCCTAGAGGTAAACGACAATAACACTTATCTTGTGCAAGGACTCGGGAAACGTAAACAGGACAAAGTCCTCCACCATGATTGCATCAGGTCTTGCAAGCCACAACAAAAACAACAAGAAGCCGCCCTACCCGCCACCAAACAACAACTGTTCCAATATAGCGCTTAGGCTCCTGAAAACCTCCCCAAGGACCTGCCCCCAGAGGAAGCCAACCTTCAGCAGGGGGTGTCAAAACTGCAGGCTTGACCCGCCAGCAAGGTTCCAACCAAGCGGGTTTGTGACCCGCAATCCAATTATCTGCTTACTCAAAGCCAAAATAAGAAGTCAACTCAGATTACCAAATCCAACAAGATGAACAGATAAGGGTCCTGTACAGTGGATGACTTGGTTTAGCACTTGACTCATTACCAGGATCAAGCCACTCCCTTCATCATCCAGCCGTGTGACCAGCAATCCTGTTCCCTCTATCCATGGATCCACTATCACTATATAATCCCTATCTTCCAATAAAGATTATCATCTAGTTTCTAAATATTTTTCCCCTTGTAACTCTGCTAAAACAGCACAGTTACAACACCCCCAACAGCATGAAGTTCATCTTCCTTGTATGGAATTTTTGTGTGTTAATCAGTTATAGACAAGAAAATGTTAACTTCAAAACACCCAAACCAACTCCTACTAAAAAATCAGAAGACTCAATTTGGTATTGTTTTGGTCCACGTCAACAATATGCCCCTTACAACAAAACAGCTCAATTCCCACCTATCATCCACTCTAAGGCTCTCTGGTTGATCTTGGGATACACCAGTGTCTATTATCTCCTCAACCACTTCACTCTCTTCTTGGGAAAAATCTGTCTATTTGGTCACCTTCTGCACATGTTAATGATAGGGATTTCAGTAGGTTTCACTCTGGTCAAATTCAACTTAGAAGCTCTACTTCATTCAATTGGAGAAAGACTTCCCAATAAGTGGATCCCTGACAGGAAGTTATTTTTAAAAATGATTTCAAAAAAAGAAAAAACTGCTTCATACAGTAATTTTAAAAGCTATGGCAACAAGCAAAAATAATTCAGATTTAAACAAATTTGAATTATTTTTTCTTGTTGCCATAGCTTTTAAAACTACTGTATAACTAAAAAAACATCAATAATAACCATAACACAATAAAAATAGTAACAAGAATATAAAAAATAAAATGAATGGTGCTAAAAATAGTAGTCTTAAAAACTTTCAGAAACCCCTGATTAATTATAGTTGACTGATAAATTTTTTTAATACAATAATCACAGATAAAAATAGATGAACTACCGTCAAAAGTGAATTTTTTTATTCTATATGCATTACAGTAGCTTTTAAACCTGTTATTGTAAACTTATATTAGTCAAATAAAACACATAGATTCAGTCAAATGTCAAAACCACAGGCTCAACCTGCCAGCAAGGTTCCAACCAAGCAGGTTTGTGACCCACAATCCAATTATCTGGTTACTTGAAGCCAGATTAGGAAGTCAACTCAAATTATCAAATCAACAACATGAACAGATGATGATCTTTTACAGTGGATACCTTGTTTTGGCGCTTGAATCATTACCAGGATCAAGTTTACCCCCTTTGCCATCCAGTTGTGTGATCAACACAATCATGTAACTATTATCCTTGATTCACAATAACTATATAATCACTATCTCTCAATAAAGATTATTATCTAGTTCCTAAATATTTTCCCCTTATAACTCTGCTAAAACAGCACAGTTATGACAAGATTGAATCTCTTCAGTCTTAATTTCTCAGGAAGAAGGGTACCCAATCAGTTCATACAATTGGTTGGATTCTGCAGGATGTAGGGCAAGGATTTGCATTGGGGATAATCCATCTGTGTTCTTGTGTTTGATTCCTGGGCAATGTAACACAGTAAAATCATAATCTTGAAGTTCAAGAGCCCATCCAGCTAATTTTTCTTTGGGTTCCTTAAGCTGTTGTAATCACTTAATCAAATTGTGATTAGTGACCACAGTGAAATTGTTGTGAATGCCGCCATTTATCATGTTTTGATTTTGCCTTCAATGGGTTATTTTGAGGTCAAATCTCTTTCTTTTGCTTTTGCCCCTTGAAATGAGTCTGTATCTAAACTGGTAAATACAATTGCTTGGTTTCCTGACTCTGAGCAACTCACTTTCCCCACTCATGCTTGTGGCAAGTGATCCTATGTCCCTGGTATTGTTGTGTGATATTGCAAACCACTATATATTACATTTCTTATTCACCAATAAAAATTAAGTTCTATTCACATTTTTTGTCTTTGTGTCTTTAAGTACTTTGGCGCCTCTCTCTAGCCACAGCTAGTAGATATTGTTCATCCAGGGCCACAAGGTAATCACATAGCCTTCCCTGCCATCTAACCAGGACTTAGTACAAATTTAATCCTAAGGTTAGGATTCCCTGTTGTGTGTCTGTGCCACGCCTCAGAAAATGACAAAAATGATGCTCACTACAGGGGCTGAGAGCCCCTTGGTTATCCCTTTTGCATCCATGCTTTCAGGTCCCTTGCCTCCCCCCTAGACAAGAGCCAACTTCACATGAAATTACCAGTCCTCTTATTGAGGAAGACATTGCAGACCTGCCTATTGTCCCCACTATACTGAACCTCAGGAATAGTCCACAACTAGTGGCCTATCCTTTGGGTACCCCTGACTTAGAGCAAGTCATGATGTTTGTTGTGTTCTGAGGCGCGGCACAGACACACAACGGGGAATCCAACCCTTTGGACTGGATTCATAATGAGTCTTGGTTAGATGGCAGGGAAGGCTATGTGATTACCTTGTGGCCCTGGATGAATAATCTCTACTAGTTGTGGCTAGAGAGAGGCGCCAAAGTACTGGAAGACACAAAGACAAAAATGTGAATATAACTTAATGTTTATTGATGAATAGGAACTGTAATATATATCTGGTTTATGATACCACAAAACAATACCAGGACGGTAGGATCACTCACCACAAGCATGAGTGGAGAAAGTGAGTTGCACAGAGTCAGGAAATTGAATAATTGTATTTCTCAGTTTGGATATAGACTCATTTTGAGAGGCAAAAGCAAAAAAGAGAGATTTGTCCTCAAAATAACCCACCAAAGATGAAATCAAAACATGGTGAATGGCGGCATTCACAACATTGCCCCCCCCTCTAGATTGGCCTTAGGGGGTGATACTTGCAGAGAAACTTGGCATGTACTCAGGCAAACAGACGGCCATTAGAGAGAAGTTTCACAGTGTACTTGGACCCTCTCTTGAAGGTCACTTCTAGAGGGCCAACCCACAATGTATCCAGTTTGTGAGTGTGTCCTCTCACTCTATGCTGACATTAAAAAATGTGGTCCCCAATGTGGAACTCAGGCAAAGGGGAGCGTCCAGCATTATAAGGGGAGAGCTCAAGCATCTTAGTCTTATATGCAGAGGTATAAGCAGTGGCCTGTATATCAATTATGCGGTTGACTATATCTTTGATATGGTTGTCAGGATTCATGGCCTTATCAAAGGAGAGTAGGCCCCCCAAGAGTGACAGAGTGGTAGCCTCACGCCCATGCATCATAGCAAAGGGGGAATACCCAGTGACACAATACTTTCTAAGGCAATACACAAAGAGAGCAGCAGGTAAGTATAGATCCCAGTTTGCAGCGTCAGAGTAGGTGAGCTTCCTCATGATAGAAACCAGTGTTGAATTTGCACGCTTGACTTCCCCATTGGTAGAAGGGTTGTAGGGGGCAGAGAAGGACTGGTGAGACCCCAAGTCCTCAAAAACAGAGGTTACCAACTTGGCGTTGAAATTAGTTCCATTGTCAGATAGCAACACTTGAGGGCAGCCATGATGGTAGAAAATATCCTGCAACAGGAAGGCAGCAGTTGTCTTAGCAGTGATGTCCTTAGTAGGACGAGCTTCTACCCACTTGCTGAAGTAATCAACAGCAATCAGGATAAAGAGGCAACCAGAGCAGGAGCGGGGGAGAGGACCTACAGCGTTAATACTGATAGTGTGAAAGACATATTGAGGGAGAACTAATTTAAACTTGTTGGAGGCAGCTCACGGTCTCTGGAGCTGGCAGTTGTGGCAACTAGCTATGACATCTGGAATCAGCAGGCAAAGGTTTCCCCAGAAGTAATTCTTCTGGAGCCAGTTAAAAGTCTTGGGAATGCCCCCATGCCCGGTCTCTTTATAAGCTTGCAGCACCAACAAAAGGCAAAAACTAGGTTGAACATAAGGCAGGTATTGATCTCATACTTTCTTGAAGAGCTGATTGTTGCAAATGAGTGTATCTTCAGATAGTTTAGACAAGTCTAATTGGACTTCTTCTTTCTCACTTTCCCAAGAGGAAGGATATCCAATTAGTTCATACAGTTGATCAGCCTCAGCAGGATGCAGAGAGCAAGGATGGGCATTCTGGATAAGCCATCAGCATTCTGATGTTGAATCCCAGGGCAATGGAGCACTGTGAAGTCATAACCTTGCAGGCAGAGGGCCCATCTAGATAGTTGTCATTCTGGCTCCTTAAGCTTTTGTAACCACTTAAGCAAAGCGTGATCAGTGACAACCATGAAATGGGTATCATACACATAGTGACAGAACTGTTTGACTGCATGTAATACAGCTTGATATTCTTTCTCTGTGACACTGTATTTCTTCTCATGCTTGTTCAGGACACAAGAAGTATAAGCCACAGGATGTTCCACACTTTCATTATCTAATTGAGACAAGATAGCCCCAATAGCAAGGTTGCTAGTATCAGTGTATAGGATGAATTCCTTATCATACTCAGGAAACACTAGGATGAGAGCTTCTTTGAGTTTCTGTTTGAGGGTCTCAAAGGCCTGCTGCTGGATGGCGGTCCATTCAAAAGGTCCATTATGTAACAGCTGGACTAGAGGTTCACTAGTATTGAAGAAGTCTGGGGTGACCTGCCTGTAGTAGCTTATCATGCCCAGAAAGACTTGTGCTTCTTGCAGGTTGGTGGGTGAAAGCATTTTGTCAATGGCTTCAACCTTCTTGGTCATTAGGGTAATCCCTGTCTGGGTTACTTCATGGCCCAAGAGTTCAAGACATTCTTTAAAGAAAGCACACTTAGATGGTTTTAGCTTGAAGCCAAATTCTCAAATCTTTATGAACACTTCTTTAAGATGAGCCAGGTGATCTTTAAAGGTAGCACTGAAGACTTTTATGTCATCTAAGTATACTAGAACACATGAAAGCTTCAAGTTGCAAATGGATGAAGTCCATGGCTCATTGGAAGGTGGCTGGGGCATTGCAGAGTCCCTGCACCATACGTGTAGGCTCAAACAGGCCTTCAGATGTAATGAGCACAGCCTTGGGTCAATCCTTGGGGAAAAGGTCAACTTGCCATTATCCTAATGCCAGATCCATAGCAGAGAAGAACTTAGAGCCTACAAGACAGCAGAGAGCATCATTAATACGCGCCAAAGGGAATTAGTCCTTCTTGATTAAAGAGTTCAGTTGTCAATAGTCCATCACAATATGATGACCCCCATTCTTCTTCTTTAGGATGTTTAAAGGTGATTCCCAAGGACTTTGGGAAGGGGCCAGTAGCCCAGTGTCTAACAGTTTTTGAGCTCTTTAGACACCTGAGTGTCCTCCATGCAACTGCAGCAATATGGTTCAGCACGGAAGGGGGGAGCGTCCCCAGTACCAATCTGATGGATAACGCCTTTAGCTAGGCCATAGTTGGTACTGTCTTTGGCAAAGATGTCTGAAAACTGATCTAGAAAATCAAGTACCTCCTTCTGCTGAACCAGGGATAGCTGCAGAAGGTCTTTTGCAGTAAACAAAGTGTCAAAACTGCAGGCTTGACCCATCAGCAAGGTTCCAACCAAGTGGGTTTGTGACCTGCTATCTAATTATCCAGTTACTCAAAGCCAGACTAGGAAGTCAACTCAAGTTACCAAATCCAACAACATGAACAAATAATGATGCCTCCTGGTGGATGCCGCTTTTTGGCGCTTGACTCATTATCAGGATCAAGCCACCCCCTTCACCATCTAAACCGTGTGACCACCAATCTTGTTCCTACTATCCACTGATTCACTATAACTATATAATCACTATCTCTCAATAAAGATAATTATCTAGTTTCCAAATATTTTCCCCTTATAACTCTGCTAAAACAGCACAGTTACGGCAAAAGATAGGACTTGGGGCTTGTCTTCTGGTAGGTTAAAGTCCTGAAATGTACCAAAGAGATGAAGGGACAAGACATCAGGAACATTCAATAATTTGCCATAACTGACAATCTGACCTCTAGACACGTTTATGGGGATAGCATTTAGGCTGGCTACTAGCAATTGAACAGGGTCCTTATGGGAGACATCTAGGATTCCAGGACAGAGGTAAGGTTTGTTGCAACCTAGTGAGGGAGGAGAGTACAACTCCAGGAATGTAGCTCAGGTAGCTCATACAATATTTGGGAATCCAAGATGACTTGAGAGCCAGGGGGGATAGCTACAGCAGACGTGGCTAGGAGAGAGATCCCCTCAGACGCAGGACAAGCCATGAGTGAACACTTCATGTTGGAGGAGTGGGTACGGTATTTTAGAGTGAAAACACCTGTGGAGTATTCTAAAGCACACGTTTTGAGGCGCTTCCCAGGAACTTTAACTGGCTCTTCAATATCAGAGGGACTTTTACCCCATAATAGAGAGGTAACCATCTTTCAAGTTGATGATCATACTATATTCCCTAAGGAACTGGGTACCAATTAAGAGATCATAGCTCTCGTTCTCCAAGACAACTGCAGGCGCAGCTAAGAGAAGCTTGCCAAACCGCATGGGGAGAGCAGAATATGCTCCTATGGCGCAATTAATGGATAGTCCAGCTGTACCATCCAACTGATGATAATTAAGCACGGGGTCAAGCTTGAGCTTCTTGACCAGCTTTGAGGAGACAACATTTACAGGTAATTCAGTATCCAAGACGGCCTTGATCTTCACCTTTTGGGTGGATATTTCCACTCAAGTGGTAGTACAACCAAAGGGTGGAAGGACAGCCAGGATGTCTTGAGCTTCTGCTAGCTCTTTGTCCCACTTCTCAATCATACATATCAAGCCAGGAAACTCCTTATAGACAGTTTGGAGAGGAAGCAAAACTAACACATTTTTAGATACAGTGTCAGCAACTTCAGCAGCTTCTTTGGATGACTCTACGAGCACAGGAGACCTCTTTGCTTGAGTTAGGTATGGGTGAGAGACAACTTTTTTTGCCTCAGACAAAGGCTTAGCAGTTGTAGTAGTCTTTCCTGATTGTAACTTGTAGGAGACTGCAAAGGTTTTGGGGACAGCAAGAACTGAGCATCTGTACACGTCAGGGTCATTAACATCAGAATTGTCCAGGTCAGAGTTGTCAGAGATATTGTGAAACAACATGGTGATATGATGAGCCTCAGTATCAGAAGGCTAAAAGTAGGTTATGGAGAGGGGATTGAAGGAGACTGGGAAGAATTGTCAACCAAGAGCGTCTCCATCTCTAGGTTGACTGTTCTTTTCCCACCTGCTCTTTGGAATCAGCTCCTTCAACCTGAGAATTTGTGCAGACTTGAGATTAGTGACCTATCTGGCTACAGTTGTGGCAACCTTGTTGTCAAGGAAGATTTTGCAAGTTGATTGTAAAGATGCAAGGGCCACGGGAAGACAAACCAGAATTAGAGGCGGCAAAATTCTCCCAAACAACTGCTCCAGAGTGGGTTTGGTGCATATCCTGTAAAAAAGTCTATATGCTCTTCATGGAGGAAACATAGCTTTATGGGCTTTGAAATGGAGGCACAGAAGCTGACAACCTTGAGGGCTTGAGTTCAAGCCATGTAAGCTTTGTGAGCCGTCAACTGTCTGCTTGTTATCAGTTGTTGTCCCTCCATGTAGAATCTGTCTGCAAATTCAGCTAGAGTCTCCTTAGGTTTGAAAGCAATGTGCATGAAAGCGTACTTCTTCACTTTCAAGCTAAGATCACCAACAAATTTGTCAATCAGGAGTTGCTTCATATCTTCCCATGTCTTGATGGTGGGCAGCTCAGGCACCACCACCTCTTGGCAGGTCAGGTGTAGACAGGTCAAAATATTTTCCTTCCTAACCTCATCCAATGCTCGTCTCATGGCAGTTTCATAGATAGTTAGGAAAGCTGCAATAGTTGAGGTTTTGGGATCAAAGACCTGCTTAAAGGTAGGCTTGAAATGTGCTTCAGGAGTTGGGCCACCATTGTTGCTATTATGTACATTTATGCGCAGGGAGAATTCTGCTTCAGATTTGGAGGGGGTTTACCTAGCTCACAGCTGTTGAACACTTTCCTCAAGGGTATTAAGGTCTCAGCAGCACAGGCATCTGTATCATTAGCTAGAGTGGTCTGTTACTCAATAACATCTAGGCGTTGGCCTTGGGATGTTACTACTGTAGAGAGCTCAGCCAGTCAAGAAGTAAGGGATGGCCCCAATGAGAGGCAAGGGGCAAACCTGTTGTTTACTGAGTCAATCAATTCACTCATCTCTTGTATGTCTCTGTCTAGTTCAGCATGGTCCTGTTTCAAATGATCCACCTCATTAACTAGGGCAATCAACTCCCTAGCGCATTAGATTTGAGGAGCTCCTGGCAAGCCAGGGCAGCAGCTATCTTCATTGACAACTCCAACTTGACTAGCAGCAGTTGCCACCATTTTGCGTAGGGCAGCAAGTTCCTTCTGTAGCTCAGTAACTTAAGTAGTCAAAGCAAGCACCTGTGGGTCAGGCTGTAAAGCTTCAGTAGGACTTCCCTGACTGCAGGTAGACGCATATAGCTCTCAAATGGCATCCCATAGTCTCTGCTCTCTATCCATCAAATCATCAAATGGGAGGAAGGCGGAGAATCTGGCTTGGGCGTAGATAATTTATTCACTTGATGCTGGAGCTTGGCAATAGCGGCAGCAGTGACAGCCCCTTTTTGATCAAATTCCACACTGAGCAAACAAAGGCATTTAGCAGCAAGGTCCGCTACCTGTTGCAGTTGCTCAAAGGAGTAAGCACTGAACACATTAAGCTGCTGTACAAGTTGATCAAATAGGTGAGATTGGCGTTTAAGTTGGAATCTACTTGGGCTTTCCAGGGCTGTTCCAACTATTGAAACTCATGTAGACGCTCACTGACGTATTCAGGGATGGACTGACGTATTCATTCAATGGAGTTAACCAAACAGGTCTGGGAGGTGACAGAGCTGTGCTGATTGTCTGATACCAAGGAAAACAGGGAGTGAATCCACTGTTGGTAGGCCACAAACTGATCCCAGTGATGAGTGACAGCTGCTTGTAGAGATGAAATCTCCTGAACATAGAGCCCTAACACCATTTGATGATGGGCTAAAGAAGGTTGTACAGAGGAAGACAATAGATGCTCAGCAGAACCAGCTGCTGAGAGGAGATGCTGTTGAAATTGCAGAGCCATAATCAACTTATAGTATTCTGCTCAACTGAACTGTAACTGGAGGCAAGGGATGGCTCCTTCACGGGCTATCCCAAGGGCTACCTCTGTTGTGAATGCCGCCATTCACCATGTTTTGATTTCACCTTTAATGGGTTATTTTGAGGAAAAATATCTCTCTTTTGCTTTTGTTCCTCAAAATGAGTCTATATCCAAACTGGGAAATATAATTTTTTAGTTTCCTGACTCTGTGCAACTCACTTGCCCCACTAATGCCTGTGGCAAGTGATCCTACCGTCCTGGTATTGTTTTGTGGTATTGCAAGCCACCATATATTACATTTATTATTCACCAATAAAAATTAAGTTCTATTCACATTTTTGTCTTTGTGTTTTCAAGTACTTTGGCGCCTCTCTCTATCCACAACTAGTAGAGATGATTCATTCAGGGCCACAAGGTAATTGTATAGCCTTCCCTGTCATCTAACCAAGACTTAGTATAAATCAATCCTAAGGTTAGGATTCCCCATTGTGTGTCTGTGCTGCGCCTCAGAACACAACAGAAATGATTGCCATAAATGTAATGACATAATTGTTTAACAGATACAGTACAGCAAGACATTCTTTCTCTGTGACACTATAGTTTTTCTCATGCTTGTTAAGAATACAAGATGTATATGCTACTGGGTGATCCACTCCTTCCTTGTCTAGTTGGGCAAGGATGGCTCTAATAGCTAGGTTGCTAGCATCTGTGTAAAGGATGAACTTCTTATTGTAGTTGGGATATACCAGGATGGGAGGTTCTTTAAGCTTTTGTTTAAGACTCTTAAATGCCTGCTGTTGGCTAGCTGTCCACTCAAAGGGGACATTGTGTAAAAACTGAACCAGAGGCTCACTAATATCAGTAAAGTCAGGGATAAACTGCCTATAGTAGCCCATCATGCCCAGAAAGACCTATAATTCATGGTGGTTGGTAGGAGGAATCATTTTGTTGATGGTCTCAGCTTTCTTGGTCATAGGTTGATGCCAGTTAGCGTTACCTCATGACCCAAGAACTATAGGCACTCTTTGAAGAAAGCACACTTAGACTGCTTCAACTTGAGGCCAGCCTATCAAATATTAAGGAAAACCTCTTTCAGGTAGGCCAGGTGATTATTAAAGGTTGCACTGAAGACGGTTATATTTTCTGATTAGACCAGTACAAATGAGAGCTTTAGATCACAAAGAATAGAGACCATAGTCCTTTGAAAGGTAGCAAGGGCATTAAAAAGTCTTTAGGGCATATAGGCAGGTTCAAAAAGTCCTTCTGATGTGATAAGCGCAGCTTTTTGTCTGTCTTAGGAGAGATCTCACTTGCTAGTAGCCAGATGCCAAATACATAGCTGAAAAGAACTTAGACCCCCCCCAAGACGGCAGAGACATCATCTATGTGTGGCAAGGGGTAGGAATATTTCTTGATTAAAGAGTTCAACTGTCAAAAGTCCATCACAATGAGGTGACTTCCATCCTTCTTCTTCAAGAGGAGCAAAGGAGAGGCCCAAGAGCTCTGGTAAGGGGCAAGTAGCCCAGCGTACAACAACTTCTTGAGTTCCTTAGAAACCTGGGCATCCTCCACTCTACTTTTCTGGTAGGGCTTGGCTTGGAAGGGAGGAGCATTGCTGTTATCTATTTAATGGATGAAATCTTTAGCCAGACCATATTTTGTACTTTCCTTGGCAAAGATATCAGCAAACAGATCAAGCAAGTCAAGAGCCTCTTTCTGTTGTACAGGAGACAACTGTGAGAAGTCTTGGGTGGTAAACAAGGACAACACTTGAGGCTCCTCTTCTGATAGGTTGAAATCATGGAAGGTACCAAAATGATGTAGTAAGAGAACATCAGGTGTGTTTAGAAGTTGGCCATAGCCAACCACTTGAGCCCTAGAGATTTATATAGAAACAGGGATTAGATTAGCCACAAGTAACTGAACAGTGTCTTTTTGAGAAGAGTCTAAAATTACTAGACAGAGGTGAGGTTCATTACTCTCCAACAAGGAGGGGGAGTACAGTTCTAGGAAGGTACGCTCAGGCAACTCATACAAAATTTGGGAGTCAAAGATAACTTGAGACCCAGGAGGGATAGTCACAGCTGAGGTAGCCAGGAGGGGAACTCCTTCAAGTGCAGGGCAGGCAGGAGGAGGGCACTTCATGTTGGAGGAGTGTGTGTGGTACTTCAGGGTGAAAATTCCAGAAGGTTAATCCAGGACACAAGTCTTCAGGCGTTTTCAAGGTACTTTGATGGGTTCTTCAAAGCTTAGAGGAACTTCATACCCAAGAATTGAAAGGTACTCATCCTTCATGTTGATGATTCCATTGTATTTGCAGAGAAGTTGAGTGCCTACCAATAGGTCATAGCTCTCATTCCCCAGGATTATAGCAGGGGCAGCAAGGAGTATCTTGAAAAATTTTATAGGGAGAGCTGAGTATGCACCAATAGATTGAGTCATAGATAGACCAGCTGTATCATAGGTCTGATGATAGTTGAGTTCTGGGGCTAGCCTAAGTTTCTTTACTAACTTGGAGGACACAACGCTGACTGGGGAACCAGTGTCAAGGACGGTCTTGATCTTCACCTTTTGGATGGATATCTCTATGTAAGTAGTTGTATGTCCAAACAGAGAAAGAACAGCCAAGACATCTTGCGCTTTAGCCAGTTCCTTATTCCACTTTTCCAGCATTTACCTGAGACCAGGAAGCTCTTTATAAAAAGTCTGAAGAGGAAGGGGAATAAAGATGTTTTGGAAGACTGCATCAGCCACTTCAACAGCTTCCTCAGAGGTTTCTACCAAAACAGGTGACTTTTTAGCTTGTGTGAGGTAAGGTCTTGAAACAATCTGCTTGGCGTCCACAAAAGGTTTAGCTGTGGTTGTAGTCTTTCCAGAACACAGCTTATAAGGGACAGAAATGGTTTCAGGTACAGCAAGACAGAGTAGCCATATAAATTGAAATCCTCAGAGTCAGACTTGTTCATGTTGGAATTGTCTGAGATGTTGTGGAAGAGGAGAAGGATGGAAGGAGCTTGTTTGTCAGACTCCTCATCAGCAGAATTGAGGGTGGAGAAGAGGGATACTGTAAATAGTTGTCAACCAAGAGCGTCTCCGCCTCTAGGTTGACCTCTCTTTTCCTGCCTGGTCTTTATGGTCATCTCCTTCAACACAGGGATTTGTGCAAACTTGTGAGTGATGTCCCACTATACCACAGCTATAAAAACCCTGACATTTGGGCTGGTTTTGGGCATTCACAGCTAATATCTGTAAAAAGCAGGAATTTTTGCCTGACATAGAGGTCTTATTCTCTTTCACTACTTATCCTGAGTTATTAAGGTGCATGTCTTGGAGGAGGGTTTTAATACTCTTCATAGACGTAAGCATGGCCTTATGAGCCTTAAAGTGCAAACAGTAACTGGTTGACCTTGAGCACCTGAGTGAAAGCAGTATAGGCCTTGTGGGCAGTCAACTGCTTACTTGTTATTAGTTGTTGACCTTCAAAATAAAACCTATTGGCAAACTCAGTCAAGGTTTCCTTAGGCTTAAAGGCAATGTGCATGAATGCATCATTCTTCACCTTCAAGCTAAGGTCTCCTTCAAATTTATCAATCAATAATTGCTTCATCTCTTCCCAGGTTGTAATAGAAGGAAGCTCAGGTACCACTACCCTTTGACAGGTAGGGTGGAGGCAGGCCAGGATGTTCTCTTTCTTGATCTTGTCAGAAGCCCTACACATGGCAGTTTTGTAGATGGTGAGGAAGGCAGCAATAGTGGACGCTTTTGGGTCAAAAACCTGTTTGAAGGTAGTGTTGAAACCGCAGGATCAAATTGTCAGCAAGGCTTCAACCAAGTGGGTTTGTGACCCGCTATCAAATTATCCGGTTACTTGAAGCCAGACTAGGAAGTCAACTCAAATTACCAAATCCAACAAAATGAACAGATGATGATCCTTTACAGTGGATACCTTGTTTTGGCGCTTGACTCATTACCAGGATCAAGCCACCCCCTTCACCATCCAGCCGTGTGATCAACACAATCATGTTCCTCTTATCCTTGATTCACAATAGCTATATAATCACTATCTCTCAATAAAGATTATTATCTAGTTTCTAAATATTTTCCACTTGTAACTCTGCTAAAACAGCACAGTTACAACATTTGTAGTACAGTTAGGTTCTCCATCCTACCTTATCTTGAAAAATTCTGCCTGTTGCCCACACACACTGCAGCCAACAAATCATTAACAGAATTATGTCTGGTCTCCTGCCTGGCTGGACCCCGTACACTCCTGGTGCTGAGATCTCCATAGGATTTGTCCTGTACCAGAACATGGTGATCCCACTACCAGCCTTTAATGCCATGTCTGCACAAGGTTTCTTCCAGGCTCCCTCCTCTATCTGCAACCAACTGATGAGAGCACCATGCCAGCCTACATAGCTCAAAGATTTTGAAGTGCCACCTTGGAACCTTTCAAAGGAGCCAACAACAACAACACTGCAGCATGGATCCAATATGCTCAAAGCAAGCTAACTCAGATGGAATGTCCACAGAGATTTTGGATTGTGGAAATCTCCATTTGACTAACCCACAACACTGGCACCTGGTGCAACAAGTGGCATGAGGAACACATCAAGAAGAACTGGGACACCTTCAAGCAGGACTTCTTGGCAAGGTTTGTGCTGAAGGACACCGCACTCATGATCATCTGCCAAATTAAGAACTTGACCCAGACTGGCACCGTAAAGGGAGCTCACCCGCGCCTACAAAGAATTTTGTCTACGCGCCCCATCAGATATGGTCTTTGACATCCTGGCCACACAACTCATGTATTACAACGCCCTTAAGTTGCACGTAATGAGGCACATGAACCTGGACCAAGTGACCAATCTTCAAAGACTGTACCGTAAAGCTGATAAAGCAGAACAAACTTCCAACTCCCTCCACAAGTCACAAACAGGGAAGAGAGAAAGACCCAAGGATTCACATTCCAATGGGCGCTCCAACAGACCACCCCCGTAAATGGTAATGGCAGTACCAACCACAAGCCCTTAGTTCAAATAGACATGGGAACAGGAATAACAGACAATCAAACAGAACCCATTTCCGTGTAGCAGCCACTCAAGACAACCAGGACAAGGGAAAAGCCTGGGGAGAGCACTAATGAGCCAAGCTCTCCCCAGACTATCCCCAACTCGCCCAATGATGAGTATTGTCTAGAGAACGTGGACCAATGCCCAATAGTTCAAGTACCCTTGGAGGACCCAGTGCTGTACACCATTGATAGAAACCCAAATAAATTGATGTTCCATCCTTTCCAATTTTGCAGTTACACAGGCTCAGCTCTCCTGGACTCGGGCTCAGACCAAACCCTAGTCAACAGTAGCTTTGTCAACAAGTTCAAACTAGCCACTAATCCTTTGCGGATTAAAAACGTGGTTTTAGCTGATAAACATCACATTTCTGTGACAGGGAAACTGCCCCCTTCTCTGTCATACTCAAGAACCTACACTCCACTATCCAAGGCCCTGTCATCAACTTTCCCAAGTTTGACATTGTACTAGAGCTTGACTGGTTACGGAAAAACAACCCCCATGTAGACTGGATAACCTTGGTATTGACCATCAAACGTGAAGGAGTCAACTACCAAATATATCCTGACTCTGTGGATCAACTCCTGCGCAACCATGTCTTTGCACGCATCACTGAGACCTTGGATGAACAGGAAAATCTCAAGAAAATCAACTGGGATTTCTGCCAATACAAGATTATCCATTTCAAGAATCACCAGGACACTATCACGCCACAGGATTACAAAATTGTAACTTGACACCCAGAAATCTTCAAGGAAGCTCTACCTGGGTTGCCGCCTGAGAAACACATCCAGCATTCCATCCAACTTAAAGGAGTGGTACCTAAATCACAACCCATCTATTGCCTCATTCCCAACAAGGACAATGCCCTGTGTGCTTACCTCAAGGAGGCGTTGGAGAAAGGACTTATCCGCCCCTTGCAATCCCCTTTTGGTGCTGCAGTATTCTTTGTAGCAAAGAAGGACAGTACCCTGTGCCTAGTCACAGACTACCAAGCCCTAAACAAAGTCACCATCAAGAATTGTTAACCACTACTACTCATTGACAACCTCTTTGACGCCCTTGGTGGTGTCACAATCTTCTCCAAGATTGATCTTACGGCAGGCTATAACCATATCTGCATCAAAGAAGAAGACATCCCAAAAAAGCCTTCTGTACCAAGTACGGCTTGTACAAGTGTGATGCTTAACTTTGGGATGACAAATGCACCATCAACCTTTGTAACCTTCATGAACAAGGTGTTTGCCCCCCCACATTAGCAAGCATGACCTGGTATACCTAGACAACATCATTGTTTACAGCCTGTCAGTGAAACAACATTACAAAGATCTGGAGGCAGTATTTGCCACCCTAGCGCAATATAAGTTGCTTCCAAGCCTTCCAAATGCCAGTTCTTCTGCAAACAACTACCCTTCTTGGGACACATAGTTTCAAAGGATGGCATTAAACCTGACATTCAAAAGATCCAGGCCATTTGCAAAATGCTGCAGCCTAAGGACAAGTTGGAACTCTGTACCTTCCTAGGGATGGTTGCTTACGTACAACGGTTTATACCCAACTGCGGCATCTTGACTGCCCCTCTGTCTGCCATAACTGGCGCCAAATCCAAATTTGCGTGGACCCCCCAGCATGACCTTTGCTTCAGACGCCTTAAGGAGAAACTCACTTGGCACCCATCCTAAAATACCCTAAAACGCAATGAAAAGTACCAAATGAAAACAGACACCTCTGACGCATCCATTGGAGGAGTACTAAGGATCAAGAACAATGCTGGTGACTTCCTTCCTGTGTCCTAAAAATCATGCAAATTGACAAACAGCAAGTGCTGCTACCCTATACATGACAAGGAACTGTTGGCAATTGTACATTGCCTGGTTAAATGGCACTGCTATTTGGAGCAACAAGAAGAGTTCACCACTTTTACAGATCACAAGTTGCTCATCTACTTTAAGACTCAAGCAAATCTATCCTGCAGACAAGCCAGATGGATAGAACTATTAGAAAGATTTAACATGCTCATCCATTACAAACCTGGGGCCAATCTTGCCATGGCAGATGCACTTTTCTGCCTGTATGTCTGCACCTCAAGAGGGGAAAATGGGCTTGACCTAGACTGGCCTCTCTTGGTCCTACAAACAAAAACAAAGGTTTCCACCCTGGAAAAACCAACATAACAAAGGAAAAAGCCATCAAGAATGAGCACCTGTTTGCTGACGTATATGGGACCTTAAACAGAAAAATGACTGATGGCACAACCATCCCCTACATTATCACGCACCAACAAGCGGACACCATTTTACGCTACCACTGAGACTTTGGACACACCAAGAGCCAAAATCTATATGAGTTCCTTAAGCATAAGGCCTGGTGGCCAACCTTGTATTACAATGTTCAAGAAGTGCTATAGCAATGTGAAATATGCAAAAGTATTGCCAAGAGCAAGACCCTGCCAAAGTCAGTACTTCCCATCTGCACACAACTACCTTTCAAAGTATGGGCTCTTGACATTGTTGGCCCCATGCTAGGAAAACACAATGACAAAAAATACATTATCACAGCCATCAATTTTGCAACAAGGTGGCCAGTAGCCCAAGCGGTAAAATTGCACACCGGTAACAACGTCCGACAACTTGTTGGCAAAGAAATAATCAGTAAGTTTGGAAAGCCAGAACTCCTGATAATCAATGGGGGCAAAGAATTGACCTCCAAAAACACCAACGTGTACCTTGCCAAAAACAGGGTAAAACACACCGTCACAACACCATACCATCCACAGGCCAATGGACGCATTGAGCGGCTTAATAATAGCCTCATGCAAGCCTTAGCCAAACTCATTGCCAGGAGACCTGAAGACTGGTTTAAGCAGTTACCAACTGCATTACTTGTGTGTCAAACCCGCATGAACAGATCCACCGGGAAAAGCCTATTTGAACTGGTATACAGCACGCAGTCAAATATCATCCAAGCATTGACAGGACCTAAACTGGAAATCCCAAGTAAAGTTTCCCACGTTCAGATCCCCACATTGCAGAAGCCAACAAAGGACAAACAGCAAAAAAAGAGGAACACTTAAAAGAGACCTTTGTTCCCATCCACAACAGACATGAAGTTGGGGACATAGTTTGGGTCATGAACGTTGACAAAAGCAAACTACAACCCAAAAAAGTAGGGCCAGCAATCATCCTAAAGGTAAACAGCAATAACACTTACCTTGTGCAGGGGCTTGTAAAACTTAATCAAGACATGACCTTACACCATGATTGCCTGCAACCCTGTAAAGCAAATTTGAAACAACGGGAAACTGCCCTGTCTGTCACAGAACAATAATTAGTCCAATATGGCGCCCGGGCTCCTAAAAACCTCCCTGACAACCTGCCACCAGAGGAGGCCAACCCTCAGCCGGGGGGTGTTGAAACTGCAGGCTCAACCTGCCAGCAAGGCTCTAACCAAGCAGGTTTGTGACCCTCTATCCAATTACCCTGTTACTCAAAGCCAGACTAGGAAGTCAACTCAAATTACCAAATCCAACAACATGAACAGATGATGATCCTTTATGGTAGATACCTTGTTTTGTTGCTTGACTTGTTACCAGGATCAAGCCACCCCCTTCACCATCCAGCTGTGTGATCAACACAATCATGTTCCTCTTATTCTTTGATTCACAATAGCTATATATTCATTATCTATCAATAAAGATTATTATCTAGTTTCTAAATATTTTCCCTTGTAACTCTGCTAAAACAGCATAGTTACAACAGTAGGTTTTAAGTGGGTCTCTGGAGTTGGTCCACCATTATTACTGTCTACCATATTAATGTTAGGAGAGAATTCAGCTTCAGACTCTGTGGGAGGCTGTCTGTCCCACAGCTGTTGAACTCTTTCCTCCAAAGTGACTAAAGAGAGGAGTTTCAGGTACCAGACTCAGCAGCATGACCTGTTTGATGCTCAACAGTATCCAATCAATGACTTTGTTTAGTCACCACAGTTGAGAGCTCAGTTAGGCGCAAAGTCAGTGTGACTGTACAACAGCCACTGTTGAGTATTTAGCCAAATAAATGCTCCAAAATATAAAGTTGTTTCTGTTTTTGCTGTTTATTGCATGTGGATAGGTTTTTGGAAGTATTAAGGTAAAGATTCCTGAAAACTGGATATCTATGTTCAGTAAAAGAACAGAAGACAAGATTGGCCAAGTCAATCTGGGAGACTGGGTGTCTCAAAACAATTTAATTAATTGGGAAGATTAATTAATAAATACATGGTAATATAATTAATGAGGATTTAATTATAGTGGTTAATTGCCTTGACTGTTTCAAAAAGTTTGGTTAAGGTTAATCATAAGAAAACCCCCAAATTACGGGTTGGAAGCACCGTGTTTGCAAATTCATTAGGTTAAAGGCGCTGCTGCGCTGCCTAATTGATTGGTAAAACACTGAGGTTCCTGGTTCAAGTTTCAAAGCATTTTAATGGGGTTTAAGGCAAAAAACTATTAAATGCAAAGATAACTAAATAAAGGCAAGGATGTCTAGGAATTCAGGTTTAATCAGCTGGTTTCCAGTTGGAACACTGATAGCTGAGTGTGGAATGTGTAATCCATAGGGTTTTGGCGCCGGGAGCTGGGGAAGCTCCATGCTGAATAGGTACATTGGGATAAACAGAGTCAGGTGACTTCTTCTCATTGTAGGTTAATTCTCATAGGCTGATAATTGTTGGTGATCTTTTAGATAAAGATCTATGTTGGATGACTTGAATGTCATAGACCACGTGATGCAAATCATAGGTTGATTCAGGAACCAGAGGGGTTTTCAGCTGTATATGCCCCAAATGGTATATAAGCAAAAACAGTTAAAAATTAATAAAATTCATTCTTTTGTTGGTTTCAATGATTTCCCCTCACATATTTTTCAATTATTATGTCTTATTTGTTAAAATTTGAAAGGGCCAAATTTGGAGTACTTTGTGTGGAAACTGCTGCTGCAAGGAAGGAGGCTCCTACAAGCTCATTGGAGGAAGCTTGGGCAAGCTTGGAGGTCACCAAGACTGTTCCTGAGGAGTCTCTGATGGAATTAAAATCTGTGTTCAAAGAGTTGTATTCCAATTACTTTGCAAAGGAAGGGACTCCCGCCCAAGGAAACCAAATCTATGCATGGGACGCTTGGAAACTGTTAGTAGGGTAGGATAAAATCTTACAACAAGTAAAAGAAATGGCAACCCGTGAAATTGAGGTATTGAGGGCAAGAGAGGGAAAAAGCGTTGAAATCATGGCTTGTTGGCAGGATGACAACAAAGCGTTGTCTCATAAAATTTTCTCCCTGGAGGCAAAGCTCCTCAAAGCTTTGTCACAGGAAGGTAATGGCAATAAGAGTAAAGGGCAGGATAATAGTAGGATGGACTGGTTAGGCCTGGATCCGTCACAGTCAGGGAAGGGCCTACTGACAGACAAGGGGAGAATTTTTCATTGACAGATTAATCAATTCAGTCATTTCCTGAAAGTTGGTGTCTAGATTGTTGTGATCTTGTTTCACATGGTCAAGTTTTTTGGATATGGCAATCAGTTCTCTACCACTTTGATATTGGGCTGTCCAGGCATTCCTGGGCAACAGCCTTAGTCTTCAGAGGGCCCTGGCAAACTGGTGTATTAAGCAACAGCAGCCCACAGCTCCAAGATTTCTTGTTAGAGCGCAGCCACCTGGGTGGTCAATATGGCTACCTGAGAATCAGATAGAGGTGTAGCCTCTGGAGGAGCTTGGCTTCTTGTGATAGCTTGCAGTTCATGAATAGCATCCCACAATTCTTGTTCTTGTCTCACCAGATCTTCAGAAGGGTGACACAGGTAGACAATTGGCTCAACTCATTCACATGGGCATGTAATCCTTGAAGAATAGTAATTGCAGAGGTCTTCTCCCGTACTAACTCATCCTGCATTTCTTGCATACTTATAGAGGCAACCTCAGCCAAATAATGTAGCTTCTCCGCTGTATGGACACAAAATTCATTGAGTTGTGCCACCAATTGCTTGAAGTCAGAGCAGTGGGTGTTAAGGGCAGATTGACCTGAGCCTGCCAGGGTTATTGCAACTGGTGGAACTACTGAAGGTGTTCACAAACGTAATCAGGGAAAGAATAGTACAGGTGTTTGATATGTTTGGCCAATTGAACTTGAGAGGTGATGGAATCTCTCTGGTTATCTGATACTAGGGAGAACAGCAATTATACCCACTTCTGGTAGAAAAAGAACTGTTATCAATGGTTAGAAATAGTGGCACAAAGAAAGGAAATTTCATGGACGTGGAGTCCCGGCACTATCTGAGGATAGACCAAAGCAGGTTGAACAAAAGACAATATCAAGCAGTTATCAGAGTCAGCTGCTGAAAAAAAGCAGTTTGGAATACAAGGAGTGTGACGGATCCAGGAAATTCATACTTGCTTTTTCATTATCCCGGTCTGACTCTTTTACAGTTTGATGGGGAATCTTTTATGTAAGCTTCAATGAGCTTGGATTCCAGGCAAGCAATCTTGGCGTTAAACTTGTTGCCATCTGGTGATCACTTCCACATTTTTTGCTTCCCATAGTCTTAGCTGCAGACCATCTCTTTCATTCCATGGTAGTCTTCTTTCAGTTAAAAGCCAAAAACACAAAGCATAAAAATATTGAGGGGAAAGCAACCATCATCACAATAAGCATCATTTTTTATTAATTATTATCATGTTTCCATTATATACCAATTGGGGTACATTCAGCTGAAAACCCCTCCAGTTCCAGAATCATCCTGGATTCCTATCACATGGTTTATGATATAACAGCGTCATCCAATCCAGATCTTAACCAAAAAGATCTTCACACCCTTAACCTATAAGAATTTTCCTAATACATTCCAGAATCACCTGATTCCTTCCGTGGAAATGTATTGCTTTGGCTTGAAGCATTCCAGACTTCCAGTGCCAAAACCCTGTGGAATATACATATTCCTGATCTAAGCTATCCTTGTTCCAACTGGGAACCAGCTGATCAATCCTGAATGTATAGACAGCATTGTCTATATTTAGTTATTTTTGCATTTAATGGGTTTTTGCCTTAAAAACTCATTAAACTGCTTTGAAACTTGAACCAGGCGCCACTGCGGTGCCCAGCAATTTTCCCAGGCAGCGCTGCGGCGCCCCAGCGCCTGAGAAAATTTGATAGCAGCGCCTTGGCGCTTTGCAAATCCATTAGGCGGCGCGGCGGCGCTTTTAACCCAATGAATTTGCCAATGTGGCGCTTTTAAACCACAATTCAGGGGTTTGCTTTTGGCTAACCTTAACCAAACTTCTTGACACAGTCAAGGCAATTAAATAATATAATTAATCTTCATTAATGGTATTCCAAGAATATATTAATTAACCTTCCCAGTTAATTAATCCGTTTAAGACACCTAGTCTTTACTTGACACAGTCAAGTCCATTTTGGCCCTATGATTAAATCCCCATTAATTATATTCCAGGGTATATATATTAATTAACCTTCCCAGTTAATCAATAAGTTTAAGATACCTAGTCTTTACTTGACACAGTCAAATCCATTTTGGCCCTATAATTAAATCCCTAATCATATTCCAGGGTATCAATTAACCACCATGGTTAATTAGACGGTTTGAGACACCTAGTCTCATAATCTGAATTGTTCAGATTATTCATTACAGCCCTCAATTAGTATGACCTAATTGATTCCTGGGTATCAATTAACCTCCATGGTTAATTAGACGGTTTGAGACACCTAG
The DNA here is from genome assembly GCA_014839935.2 of Entomophthora muscae. Classification (NCBI taxonomy): domain Eukaryota; kingdom Fungi; phylum Entomophthoromycota; class Entomophthoromycetes; order Entomophthorales; family Entomophthoraceae; genus Entomophthora; species Entomophthora muscae. The sequence continues at coordinate 512,669 of QTSX02002163.1, forward strand.
TCTGATAATCTGAATTGTTCAGATTATTTATTACGGCCCTCAATTAGTACAGCATAATTGATTCCTGGGTATTAATTAGCCTCCATGGTTAATTAGACGGTTTGAGACAGCTAGTCTCATAATCTGAATTGTTCAGATTATTTATTATGGCCCTCAATTAGTACAGCCTAATTGATTCATAGGTATCAATTAACCTCTATGGTTAATTAGACGGTTTGAGACATCTAGTCTCATAATCTGAATTGTTCAGATTATTCATTACAGCCCTCAATTAGTACAGCCTAATTGATTCCTGGGTATCATTGCTACGCTGGAAAGTCTCTCCCAGACCAATCCTATTGTTTTGAATTTCCACCTATGAAATTCATCACAATTCAACCTCTTTGTGAAACCACAGCCCAATGTGACTGTAGTACGGTCACAAGGAGCAACTATAATCTCATAATATTCTGTAGTTTTGAACTGGGATTGTAAGTTGGGGATGGCTCCCTTATGGGCTAATCTGAGGGCCACTGATGTGATTTGATCTAGGTCAGGGGTGCCCAGCAGATAGACAACAAGACAGGGCCATTAGCCAGGTTCAAGAAAGTAGAGATGATATGTGGGTTGGCCGTGTCTTTCTCCATTTGAGGGCTGGAGACCGCAGGCAATGACAGGTCCTGAACTGGCGGAGATGAATGACCATGGAAAATTGTTTCAAAGGGATTAACCAAGGGTCTTGTAGCCCCTGTAGTGAGCACTGTTTTTGTTGTGTTCTGAAGTGCGGTACAGACACTCAACAGGAAATCCTAACCTTAGGATTGAATTTGTACTAAGTCCTGGTTAGTTGGCAGAGACGGTGATGCAATTACCTTTTGCCCTGAATAATAAATCTCTACTATACGTGGCTAGAGAGAGGCGCCAAATTATTTGAAAAACACAAAGACAAAAATGTGAATAGAACTTAATTTTTATTGGTGAATAAGAAATGTAATATATGGTGGCTTGCAATACCACAAAACAATACCAGGACAGTAGGATCACTTGCCACAAGCATGAGTGGGGCAAGTGAGTTGCACAGAGTCAGGAAACCAAAAAATTATATTTCCCAGTTTGGATATAGACTCATTTTGAGGAATAAAAGCAAAAACAAAGGGGTTTTCATTAAAATAACCCAACAAAAACAAAATGAAATTTTTTTGAATACTGGCATTTACATCAATTATCATACCAAGTTTAAACAAATTATATTGTGCTTGAACAAAACATGTACATTAACAATACATGCTGTTCATGATACCAAGAATGGGTTGGTTTGCACGTTCTGAAATATGTGATCTACATATAACCTGTGAAAGTGGTTATTGTTTAATAAATGTGTACTTTGGGTCAAAATTGACATACTCATTTGAGAACTAATCCTGTTTTACTTGGATAAAACATGTACTTAGACAAAATATGTTTTTCATGATACCCGGAATGTGTTGTTATATACAAAAAATATACAGATTATTAATATCAATTGAACAGTATCATTTAAAGATAATAAAAAATTCATAATTAAAATTAGTTGTATTTATTAAATCTCTATTAGATACAATAGAATAAATATATTTTATTGGGATGTTTTTGTCAACCTACAGTTCAAGCCACAGGGGTTTGCAACCGCAGAGGCGTGATCAAAGGACCCCAAGATGTTTGAGCAACTAAAAAATAAAAAGAAATAGAAACCAACAAAAGAAGACCAACAACAATCAAGTGAGAAGTCCTGTAAAGCAGCCTCTGTCAAGGGTAGGACACGCCATTTCAAAAACGCCATCTCAAAAAACGCCATCTCAAATTTAATTTGAGATGGCGTTTTTTGCGTTAGTGTTTTTGAATCATAAAAAAATTAAAAAACGTTAAAATAGTTGAAATTTACATATACTTTTATAATATGGCATCTTGAATTTACGCCATCTCAATTCTGTCACTTTGAGTCAGATTAATTAAATCTTATTTTGCTAACTTTATTTACATATGAAATCACTTAGTGTGGGGCGTGTTTACGCCATCTTGACTTTACATCATTTCAAATTATGCTATCTATCCTAAACTAAAATAAGTTTATACCCAAACTAAAATAAAGCCTGTGGTATAGTGCCAGAAGATATTCCTATAGTATTAATCTAAGACACTTATAAAAGGAACAACCTAAAAAGACGCCACTATGATAGTCCTTCTAGTGATTGTCATTGCTGGGTAAAAAAAACAGTTTTGTTATATGTAATTTATAACTTTATTATACATAGATACATTGATAAGGGTTTCATAAATAAAATATTTTAATAGTGATTTTAATATAGAAGAGGGTGATTACGCCATTTCAATTTACGTCACTTCAAATTCCACTGAGTTTCACATCCCCCAATTGATTCAAGGCGCACAATGGATAGGGGAAAATAAGGGGAAATTACATATGACGCCAGGCTACGCTATATCAATTCCCCCACCGCAATTCTTGCTTTCCACTTTTCAAAAGTATAGTTTCACGTCTAAAACCACTTAAGCAAAAAATGTAAGAAAACATATGAAAATTTACAAATATATTTTTTGGCCTCCTCTAAACAACTGGGTACTTTTTAACTCCAGTTGTATAAGCTAGTTTTTGGGAAATTCAAGTTTTACTCTTTGGCCTGGTTGAGGTAGCTCCACCATAGATTTGTTAATTTAATATAAAAAATGGTCAAAAACACTATGTTTTTGAGCTACGGCACCTCAATTACGTCACTTCAAAAACGCCATCTTGAGAGCAAGTTTTCAGTCAAAACTCAAAGTTTTGCCTACTTGCGTTACTAATAAAAAAATTATTTTTTCAAAAAAAACATTGAAATTTTGATAGTATATATTATTTGATCTCCTCTAAAATTCTATGTAAAAAATTGATACTTTTATATTAAAAACATTCTTGTTTTTCTCTTTAAAAACAACCCCCAAATTGCTCATAGTTTGATACTAATTCACTTTTAGATGCCTCCCAAGTCTACCACCAAAGCTGCATCCAAGGCCTCCAAGGCCTCAAAGTCCAAGACCACTCCTCCAAAAGCCAAAAAGGCCAAAACTACCCCTAAAAAGCAGCCAGCCAAGGGTAAAGCTCCCCCCAAGACCCCTACGCCCTCACCAGAGCCTGAGGAAACAAGCCCAACCCCTCCCCATTCTCCTTTTGTTTACTCCCTGTCAGACCCTCAAGAGAAGTTATTCAACTTTAACCGCCACTCTGACCCCACTTCAGAGCCTGAGGATGAAGAAGAGCAGGAGCCTGAGCCTGCTGCTCCTGCAGATGAGCCAATTGAGCTCTGGGATCTTAATACCATCCATAATGTATGCAACAGAAATGGCTCCTTTGCTGTGCCCCCAACTTACCCTACCAGCTATCCAATTATGACCAAGAAAGGGGGTGCTGGCTTTGTCCACAAGGGCTACAGCTTCAGCTGCAACAAGAAGAAGCCCATCTGTCAGCATCACTTCAAATGTGATAATGTTGGCTGTCCAGCTAGACTCACCACATATGGGTTCACTTGTTTTAAAGCCCTGACTATTGGGCATGACTGTGCCAAGCCCTTTGATCCACTGTATCAACTGATCTGCTGGTTTCTTTGCCAGATCATACCAACCACCAAAGACCAAATTGCAATTGAGGTTGTAAATGATGCACTTATTAATCTAAATGATACCCAACTTGCAACTGTTGATGGCGCCTCAAAACTTCAGAGATATCTCACTGACCAGAGATATGCTCTGAACACTGAAGGCGTCAGTGCTTCATCAATTGACCAGTTGATTTTAACTGAAGAGCAAAAGCTTTCACAGCACAAAGAGATATTTCTCCTTCACAATGATGGGCAACATGCCCCAGAGCGGATCATCTGCTTTGCTACCTCCCAGGATCTTTGCAACCTTTTAAAATGCAAGACCTGGCTTGCATATGGTACCTTTTCCACCTGCCCAAAGCTCTTCAGCCAGCTTTGTAATATCCATGGGCAGGTTGGAAATCTGGTTCTTCCCCTTGTCTTCTTTTTCCTTCCTAACAAGAAGCAAGAAACCTATGTCTGGGCTCTAACAATATTAAAGGCCAAGCTTAATGAGATCCTCCCCACCATTGAAGAGGAGCCAAAGGAGACTAGAGGGCGCAAGAAAAAGGCCCAGTCAGAGGAAGCCACCCCCATCAAGAAAAAGCAAAAAGCCTTCCATACCATGAATACCTGGTAGTAGATTTTGAGCAGGCTCAGGCCAATGCTTTTATTAGAGTCTTCAAGAGCTCCCCTCAGGGATGCTACTTTCACTTTTGGCAGGCACTCTGCCGCCGCCTTCAAAAGTGCTCTGACCTCAATGAGCTGGTCTACACTGAAGGCACAAAGGAAGCAAAGGACGTGTTCAACTTCTTTGCTGCCCTTGCCCTTGTGCGTAAGGAGGAAACCAATGCCTTCTACAACGCTCTCTTGCCATCCCTACATTATTGCCAACCAGGCAGCCTTTGCTCCATTCATAGAGTATTTTGAAACTCAATGGCTTGGAGTGTTTCAAGGAGCACGCCGCATCAGAAAAGGCAGTGACTCAATCACATGGAACTGCTTTAAGCAGGTAAAGGATGGCCCAATCAAGACCACCTCTTCTCTTGAAGGGTGGCATAGTCAATTTGCCACAAGGGTCTGGGTTCAGAAGCCCAAGTTCAACAAAATCATGGTCCATCTCAAGACTCAGCAGGCCATCTCTGCCTGCCTCTTTAAAACAGGCATGAAGACCAAGGATGATCCCCCCAAGCAAAACAAAGCGGTGAAAAAGTATACAGAGATTAGCAAGGTGGTCCTTGCCTACTATCCCAAGGATAGCAAGCTTTAACATCTCCAAGCCATCTCTATTGCTCTTTCAACCAATGTATGATCCTTCCTCAATAAACACCACTCTATCTTCTCTCTTTTTCCCTTTAATTTTCTCATTATTTTAGTTTTATTTAGTATTTGGTACAATTCTATGCTTATTTTAAAGTATAGTTTGTAGTTAAAATCAATGGAAATAGTTATTTTTGGGATATTTTAACTTTTGGACTTTATGCAACCTTGTTGCTACTAATTGATCCCATTTTTTATTGCAGATTTGGAATTCTGAGGCTTTTTTAGATTTAGAAATGTTTTTTGAATTTTATTTTTTGAGAATTTTTTAGGGTTTTTTGGGGGTTCAAAAATCTAAAATTTTAGAACTGTTTTTGCTTAGTCAAAATGCTGTAAATCAAAATGGCGTTTTTACTAGTAAATTGAGATAGCAAAAATTTGAGATGCCGTATTTTGAGATGGCGTTTTTTGATATGCTGTTTTTGAAATAGTGTGTCCTACCCTGTCAAGGGGGCAACAGCCAAAATATAGAAGAAGATAAAAAATAAAATATTAAATAACTAAAAAGAATATACCTACTTTTTTAGAGGACAAAGGAGTAGTCTGTCAATACCTAAAATCCTATGTATCCCAGACCTTTTACAGCAACTGTCCCCCACTTAAGGTGTGTCAGAAAATTGCGGACCATGTTATTTTTTCATCAGCCAGATGATATCCTAAGTCTTCTAACATTAGGAAAGTACAGAGAACCTGTGACTTTGGCGTAACCTTTGGCCCGTAATATTTTGTTGTCATCAGAAGTAGCAAGTCTGACAGGGCCCAAGGCCCAAAGGATTTGTGATGGTTCTTCCTACTTCTGGATATAGGTTCATAAGTTGCTGTCTCTATATCTTACTGTAGGGATTAATACTGTATGTCAAAAATATGATCTTTTGCTTCCATTTAATTAGAATATCACTAGGGAAAGGATTTGAAATATCAACTCTTTATTAGAAGACTGATATTGAGGCTGGCCCAGCTGCCTGCGTTTTTCTGGTGTTGCAACTGAACCAATGAGGATTCAGTATTTGGAATTAGGGAAGACAACAGTCCAATAGAAAGGACAGAATAATAAGAATAAGGTATTGTTTATTGGTATAATATTGTGATTAATGTACTGCATGGGGAAAGCCACAATGTTACAGGGGGTGGCATGGTGGGAAATTCCATGTAGGGTTTGAAGCCAAGGAATAACTTGTGCGGGAATCAGCAGGTCAAATTGGTAGCACTCCAAATTAGGATGAAGTGCCCACCATTTGTCACTGACGTCAGGACAACTCATGTTGTTAGATACGTCAAGGGGAGACTCACTGAGCGCCCCCTGTGTATTGTAAGATACTTTAGCGGGCAAGTGCAAGAACTCGGTTGCAACACCCCCCTTGCCCCCTGTTTGTTGTCAGGCACCAGGATCAGAACTTGTGGAAGATCTGGGAAGGTCTGCACAAACACCTTTTGTGTGGGGATGGCACAGCAGGGGCGCAAGCAATCATGGTGAAGGTTTTTGGTATTCCCATGGGCGCCCTCAAGCTGGTAGGTGTGGTTGTTGTAGACAGCAACCACCTTGAAGGGCCCTAAGTGGTTAGGCTCTAACTTGGCAGAGTTTGGATTGAGGGTGTAGACCAGGTCTCCCACGGCATATCTGGTTGCAAGATGCTTTGTCCCGCCCTCAATTTGTTTGTGTTTGACTTCCCGGGCCTTGGCGCGCCATTGATCCAGGGATGGAGTTGTCTCAAAGGGAGATTTATCAGGGACTGTAGAACGTAACTTTCCTTGTTCAACTCCTGTGAGGATGTCGGGCGTCCCAAAGGCCAGGGTGCTGGGGCTGAACCCCATGCCCCTGTTGATTCTTGCTTGTAGGATGAGTAAGGCAGTGGGCAGGTGTTCCATCCACGCAGTGTTGGGATGCTCCTGGGAGAGTTTGGCAATCAGTTGAACCAGGGAGCTGTTTAATTGTTCCACATGGCCATTGGCTTGTGGGTGGTAAGGGGTTGTGACTATATGCTGGAGCGCGTTCTTGACGCAGTATGCCTTCACAACGTGTCCAACAAGTTTGGGTCTGCCATCTGTGATGAGGCGTTTGGGTCACCCAAAGCAGGCCAGAATTTCCTTGCCAATAAAGCAGGTGATAGTGGTGGCAGTATGGTTGGTTGTTGCCCAGGCTACTGGCCAACAAGTGAAGTAGTCAATGGCAGTAATGATGTATTTCTTCCCCAGTCTGTCCTCAGGGAGGGGCCCCACAATGTCAAGGGCCCATGGCCTTGATGGGTAGAACAGACTTTGGGGGAGTGGGTTTGGACGTGTTCTTTTTGCACAGCACACATGTTTTGAGGAGGTCCATAATGTCTTAAGGCATTTGCGGCCACCAAACCTTCTGTTTTATGATTTCAAAGAGGTTACGTCCTCTTATGTGACCCAGGGTTTGGTGATAGTGCAATATTGTGTCACCTCGCTGTGTGGTGGGGTTGTAGGGCAACTTTTCACCGGTTTTGGTCCGACAGCAGACATTACCATCATCCGTGGTGAACTGACTTTCATTGTCCTTCAATTTGGATATGATCACTGAGTTGAGGCTTTGTAGCGAGTTGCCTCAGGGCAGAGGTAGAGCATGGGCCAGTCAGGGTCCAAACTGCTGTCCCCAGTGATAGACGCTACATAGAGTTGGGAGAGGGCGTCAGCTGTGACAAGTTCCTTTCCAGGCTTGTACTCAATGCGCAACTGATAAGGGGATAGACGCTCAACCCATCCTGCTTAGCGGCGTGTTAGGTGGGACTATGTGTTGAAGTATTGCAGCAACTTGTGATCTGTTAGGACGCGGGGTGGAAAGGTCACACCTTCCAAGTAACAGCGCCACTTCTCAATGCAGTGTACAATGGCTGCCAGCTCTTTATCATGGATGGGATAACATTGTTCCAAGTCAGTTTTTCCTGGACTTGTTTGCTACAGGGAGGAATACACCTTTGTCGGTTTCTACCCTTAGCACGCCCCCTATGGCCCTGTCAGAGGCGTTAGTCTCAAGCTTGTACTGCCAGTTTTGGTTGGGGAACTGCAGTACTTGTGCTGTTGTAAGTCTCTGCTTCAACGTTTTGAAGGCCTGATCTCTGGCAGGGGTCCAATGAAAGCGTTGCTTGGTATTCAGGAGCTCAGTGAGAGGTGCAATTAACTCCCCGCAGTTGGGAATGAACTTGCATACATAGGCAACCATGCCTAGAAATGTCTGCACCTGACCCACATCAGTGAGGGGCGGCATGCTGATGATTGCCTTGACTTTGGCAGGATTGGGCTTTATGCCTTGGGCAGAGATGGTGTGCCCAAGAAATATCAGCTCCAACTTGAGAAACTCACATTTGGAGGGTTTAGCTTTTAGCTGATTTTTACAGAGGGTGTTGAGGACGGCACGGAGGTGTTGGAGGTGAGTGGTTTGGTCTTAACTGAAGACAATACTGTTGTCAAGGTACACAACCATGCTTTTTCAATCAATTCCTCAAATGCCTTGTTCATCAACATAGCAAAGGTAGAGGGAGTGTTGGTCATTCCAAATTTCATGATGCGGCACTCAAACAACCCGTAGTGTGTGCAGAAGGCAGTTTTTGCCTCATCCCCTGATGCAATGCGGACCTGGTTATACCTCACAGTGATATTGATCTTACTAAAGACCTTTGCATCTGCAAGTGTATCAAACAGGTTGTTGATGAGCAGCAGGGGGTACTTTTTCTTAACCGTTACCTCATTTAGGGCACGGTAGTCCGTGACCAGGAAAAGGGACCCATCTTTCTTGGCTACAAAGAAGACCGCTGCCCTGTATGAAGAGAGCGAGAGGTGGATGAATCCCTTATCAAGCGCATCCACAAGGTGCTGGCGGAGGGTCTTGTCCTCTTTTGGCGTAAGACAGTATAAGGAACGTGCTTTAGGTAACAATTTTTGGAGTTGTACAGCATGCTGCACTTCCCAAGGGGGGCAATTGGTCCAGTGTTTTTCTGAAGACGTCCTTGTACTCCTTGAGGAGGGCAGCAAGTGCTGGTGGTGGTCAAGTGGTCAAGGGAGGAGCTTTAGGTGGTTTGGCGCAGATAACTTTGACTGAACATTGTTTGAAGTCTAGTTTCCCCCCTTGAAGTTGTATGAACTTGTCTCTGTTATCCTGACAAACACAGTGTCATGTAGTAGCTTGTTCATTTCCACAGGGTAGATCTGAAATCCCACCCCATTTCTATTGAGAGTGATGACAGATGTATCTAATCAATGTAGGGGCAATTATGTTGTAACCAGTCAAGGCCGGCAATTACGTTGTGGCTGAGTCCTGCCATGATTGGCCCAGAGAGCTTGACCTGGACGTTCCCCATTTTCACAGAGAAGGATACCGTCTTGTGGGTGATGGCATCTCTACGGGAGTCAGCTACCTGTACTGCCTTGAACCTGCTGGTTATGCAATCCAGCTGTTGGGAATCATCAAATGCCTGGTCCACCATGGTGTGGTTGGCCCCGGTATCTACCAGTAGCTTGTGGGTGTTTCCACGGAAACAGAATGGATAAGCTAAGCGGGTTACTTCATTTGGAGAATGGCTTGCTTGCAACATGGGGTCATCCCTGTGGACCTGGAAGACGTCAAGGGTCTCAACCTTGTGAATGTTGTAGTCATAGGAATGTTTGACAGGCAGAGATTGAGAGATGAAATTAGGTGGGGTTGCAGAACCTCTTGTCCCTACAACCCCCAGGCCTTTCCTGGCTCTTTGATCTGTGCTACCTGGAGCTCCCCCTTGCGGGGGCGCTTGATTCCATTTTTCTGCTGACGTGGTTGGCAGTGGCCCACTTGGCTGTGGCCGCTGCTAGGTGTCATACAAAGTTGGGAAGGAGGATTGTTAGTGCAGCAGAAACCCATGGAGGCTTGATTATTTGCTTCCACAATGGCCTTATAGCAGTTGTCAATGAAGGCACAACAACCTACAGGGACCCACTTGCAAATATGAGGTTTGAGGCCATTGATGATCAGGGTTAAAAGCATGGCATTTCCGTCAGTGATGGCTTTGGGGGCAGCGGCAAGCGCTTGTTGCCAGGCAGCAAGGTACTCAGGGAGCAACCCTGTCTGCTTGATTGCTAGGAGGGGAGTTCCTACCACAACGGGCGAGAAGGTCTTGCTGTAGCGGGACTTTGCTGCCTCGCAAAATGCTGCCCAAGTGACTTCAATTTCCTGGCTGGCCCAGCTGGTGAACCACACAGCGGCGGGCTCTATAAGGCGGCCAGATGCAGTGGCAACCCACATGGGCTCTGGAACTTGGCAGATTCAAAGACAGTTTTCTGTGGATTGAATCCAACTGACAATGTTGGCTCCTATGACTCCACCCGTGAAGGATTCCAGCTGTAGATTGAGCATGCGTTGAGAGAGATCTGGCTGGGGAGGGGTGATGCTAGTGTCACGCTGTTCCATGCAAAGTCAATTGTATACGCTTGTAAGGACCAGCTGGTCTTGGTAGACAACATACCTTTCAGGGATGTCCCCTTTGCAAATGGGCAGGAAGATTTCTTGTTGGGGAGTAGCCATACGGCCTGTACTCTGTCCTTTCTTAGGGGGAATTTTGTTGTGAGTAGGTTGTTAACCTACCTGTGCTACCACTGTATCAACTGAACTAATGAGGATTCAGTATTTGAAATTGGGGAAGACAACAGTCCAATAGAAAGGACATAACAATAAGAATAAGGTATTGTTTATTGGTAGAATATTGTGATTAATATACTGCATGGGGAAAGCCACAATGCCACAGGGGGTGGCATGGTGGGAAGTTCCATGTAGGGTTTGAAGCTGAGGAATAACTTGTGCGGGGATCAGCAGGCTGAATTGGCAGAACTCCTAATTAGGATGAAGTGCCTGCCATTTGCCACTGACGTCAGGACAACTCATGTTGTTAGGTACGTCAAGGGGCAACTCACTGAGCGCTCCTGGTGTATAGTAAGATACGTTAGCGGGCAAGTGCAAGAACTTGGTTGCAACACTGGGTTAGCTTGGCCCAACCTTGAGTGTGTGTGGTTTTTGACAGAAGCTTGCTTGACAACTTCCACAGCTCAGTATCCTTTCTGAAGCTGTGCAACTATCCCTCAACGTGAGTGGAGTAGCTATGGACCTGGACCATGTTCCAAGTGGCTAGCTAGCCTGGCTGGCTACTAGTTGGTGGAGATGATTATTCACTTAATCAGAGCTGCTCTAATACAATAGGCTCAAAGCCTCTTTATCTTAGAGTGTTTGGCCTGACAGCCCAGTCTATTTTGGGCTCTTCTAGAAGTGTTTTAGATGATGGTCCATATGATAACACAATCTATTTTAGGCTCTTCTAGAAGTGTTTCAGATGATGGCCCTTATGATGGCCCTTGTTCTAGAATATAATTTAAAGTTTAGAGTAGTAATTATTATGAGAAGCATGTTTGAGGTGACTGTTGAGGTGGACTAATTAATTTCACCATATCTGCATGTTTCACTATTAATTAGGAATACATGAGATTGCTAATGCCAGGACATGATTTGGTTGTTGATTCATTGATCCTGCAACCTGCGGCCCACATCATTCTATTGAAATCATTCCAAGGAGTGTTTGCCAGCTGGCCCGCAATAATTGATTGAATCCGTTAATTAGTCAATATTCAGAAATCCTGACAGGGTGTCAGCTGATTCTGACGCCAGCTGCCAGCTTCAAAATGATAAAAAGATTAGAAACAAATTTTCCTATGAAATCAGAACAACTTGAAAAGCTCCAACTAGCACCAGATGACACTGAATGATGGGTCTTGGCTTTGGCTGCAGCCCCTAAGCTCTCCCTTGACCAGTAAATCCCACTCCCAAAATTTTGCAAGCTCTTTGTTGTTCTTGTCTGGGACTTTTTCAGAACCATGCAATACCAAAACTTACCCAAGATGAAGAGAGGACAAGTAGAAGTCTGTTTCTGTTTTCTGACCAAACACACATTATCACATGTCCTAAAAAAATTAAAAAAAGTAACCAATCTTACCAAAAGTTTGTCTGTTGTCATTTCCCAGGCTTTGGGCGTTCTTTGAAGACTTTGGGGCCTTCTGGCGCTCCAAAAAGACTAGAATACCACCAACCATGAAAAAACCTTTGCTACCACGTCCTTTAAAAATAAAATGAGTACCCTATACAATAAATCTTGTGAGTTTTCAGCCCTGTTTATGGAACAGAGGCTTCACTTAATTGATTATCTAGATCTTGCTGTAATGATGGGTATTAAAGCAGAAACATTCAATCTATATGATATAGTAATAAAGCTAGATGAATTTTGCCATTTATTAGATAGAAAAAATTGCCCCTGGGTACAGCTCAATAGAGCATGTTATTCAGGATGCAGTTATTCTTGCTGCCACATATAAGATGGCAGCAACACTGTAAAAAATCCTCCTGGCCAATTGCATCACAGTGCTTCTGTACTCAAGCTTCTGCAAGCTATATAGTACAGCAGCCATGTCAACTTACGCATTGGCAATAGAAATTGCTAGTTTATTTCAACAACAAGTCCTGGAATTTTGCTGCTCACACCCTCAATAAAGCTCTAGACCCAAATAAAATTTTAATTTATTTATAATGTCTTTAAAATCTACTCTAATTTAACCATTCATATTCAACAAATAAATATACAATAATGTTGTAACTGTGCTGTTTTAGCAGAGTTACAAGGGGAAAATATTTGGAAACTAGATGATAATTTTTATTGAGAGATAGGGATTATATAGTTATTGTGAATCAAGGATAACAGGAACATGATTGTGTTGATCACACGGCTGGATGATGAAGGGGGTGGCTTGATCCTGGTAATGAGTCAAGCGCCAAAATGAGTCATCCACCGGGAGTGATCAGCTTCTGTTCATGTTATTGTATTTTGTAATTTGAGTTGGCTTCCTAACTTGGCTTCAGGTGAATAAATACCCGGGTTGGTGGTCACAAACCTGCTTACTCAGAACCAAGCTGGAGGGTCAAGCCTGCTGTTTTGACACCTACCCCCCCAGCTAAGAGTTGGCCTCCTCTGGGGCCAGGTTGTCAGGGTGGTTATTGGGAGCCCAGGCGCCATACTGGACCAACTGCTGTTTAGTGGCAGGTAAAACGGTCTCACATTGCTTTTGTCTTGCCTTGCAAGGCCTGAGACAATCATGGTGGAGGACTTTGTCCTATTTGCGCTTCCCAAGTCCTTGCACAAGGTAAGTGTTGTTGTTGTTAACCTTTTAGATTATTTTCAGTAACCCAACCTGTGGAGAGTTCCTGGGAACTCACGGGCGGACAGCCTGCGGGCCCAGCAGGAAGGGCCCACCACAAAATTGGGGCTAACTTTACAATATAAGATAACAATTTTCCAAGGACTGCCCAAGGTCCGCTCACAGGCACCATAGAATCATCCAGTCCAGTGAGGGTGATATGCATCACCCCAAATACCTGGGTGGAAGTGGATTCATTGGTGGTAACAGATTCTTGCGTGCGGTTGGTCCGCAGGGTGAGGGGCAGAGTCATTGGAACCAAATATGCGGGCAGGAAATTATACTTGTTGTGGAATAACAGAGGGGGCCAGATAATTTTGATGCCTTCTCTGTAAAGGACTTCCATCTCTAGTTCTAGCTTCAGGGTCATGGATTAGGATCTCCTCTAGAGTAAACTCTAAATACGCGGGTTGGGTGGGTACTCGGTGAAATGCACTGGGCCAAAGGGAGCTCCTGGGGGACAATAAAGGTCGGGCAGCTGGTCCGCAGTTTCTTGGGGTAGTTGAGCATGGGGTGCAGAACCACAAGAAGTTGGCTGTAAATGAATTAGAACTAATAAAAAATATGGTATGATCTTGTTGAACCAAAGGTTCATGTCACTTTATTGCAAGAATGGCAATGGGCATCTTCCTGGTAGCCCAGGGTATAATTATGCCCATCTGTCATAGTGAAACTTTCACAGATTTTCTTGGCCCGGGGTTTCCTGTTTACCAGGTATTCCCAGTCCTTGGTGGCATCAATTGCATGGGTTATTCCATTGGCTGGCTTGAACTGAAAGCATTTGAATTCCCTAGTCAGGTCATGGGACGAGTCATCTCTGGGTGGCCTGGGGTTTATGGGAATTTTCTTTGTTTCTCCTTCCGTGGTGATCTGGGTTATTTTGGGGTCTGTGGCTAACCCAGCCTGTTGATTGGTTGGATTAGCAGGAATCTTTGGTGTTTGGGGCATTGTTGTAGACAAATCTGGCTCATCAAGCTTCAAAAGATTTTCCAAAGTCAAATCCTGCTCTGGTTTTAGCTCCAAAATCTGCGGGCAGCCAGGCAGCTGGCCCTGCGGGCTGGCTGCCCGCGGGGTGTCAGGGTTTGACTCCCATAGTTGAGGCTTTTTGATTAGCATAGTTGACAAGAGTTTGTCACTTGTGACAATTATTGCGGGACCAAGTTTCTCTGATTGTAGTTTGCTCTTGTAGGTATTCATGACCCAGACCTCATTTCCAACTTTATGTCTGTCTTTGATGGGGAAAAAGATCTGCTGAATAAGTCTTTCTTCTTTTTCTGTTTGGTTTTATTGGCCTGTACAATTTGTGTATCTAAACAGGGGGAACTTTGTTTGGTATCTCTAATTTGGTTCCAGATAGCGCCTGTATGATATTGGGTTGTGTTCCATAAACAAGCTCAAAGGGGCTTTTCCTGGTGAATCTGTTCACACGTGTCAGGAAGCCAGTCATAGGTAGAGGCCTTGGGCGGCTTTGGGTGTGGTGAGGCTGAGCTGGCGGGTAAGGCCCACCATAGAATGGGTGCTAACTTAATAATTTAGGATACAGATTGTCCAAGAAAGGACCAAGGTCCGGAGTTGGGGACCATGGAATCCACCAATCCTGTCAAACTAATGTAGAGTACTCCAAACAGTTGGATAGAGGTGGTCCTGGATGTGGGGGTAGGTTCCATTGGGCGGTCTGGTCTTGGGGTTAAGGGCAGGGTCATGGGAACAAGTTAGGCAGGTAGGTAATTGTACTTATCTTTGAACAATCTGGGCAGCCTAATGTACCACTCACCTTCTCTGCCTATTGTCTCAGTTTCTCTAGTTCTTACCAGAGGGTTGGCAAGGAGTATGTTTTCCAGGTTGAACTTGGTGTAGGCCGGGTTGAGTTGGTATTCTGTAAAGTTCATAGGTCCAAAGGGGGCTCCCAGAGGACGGTGTGATGTCTGGGGCGGTTTGGCAGGTTGGTCTTGGGAGAGGGCGGCGGCCTGGTTGTCTACTTGGACAGAATTAAGATGGAATATCACTAAGACTAGAAAGGGTAAGATTTGTTTAAACCAAAGGTTCATAAACTTTATTATCAAAAATGACAATGTGGTCATCACCACACTGCCAGCGTTCTTATATCATGTGAATTTGCTTCTTTGTTTTTTGCAGGATTCAGGTCCATGGGCGGTTTGCCGGTGTAGCATGGATCTTGGCTTAGGGTCTGGAGAGCATCAGGCCCTGCTTGGGTACACTCTGGTGAATAGAAGTGGCAAAACTTAATTTCACCACTGTGGTCCATCACGTCACCTGAGTGGGCTAATTGTGTTCCCTCTTTGGGACTGGAGACTGGCATCAGTTGATGCTTGTTGGTAGGAATTATAGTGGGTCTTGTCCAAGCCACAGCTTCTGAATAGGTCTGGGCCCTCAGTGGCACTGGTTTGGCGGTTCTTGGCTGGGCTGGCACTGGTGAGCCAAAGTGGCTATGCTTTATTTCACTGCTGTTATTCACCATGTCATCTGAGCTGGCCAATTGTAATACCTTTTCTGGACTGGATACTGGAAACAGCTGGTGTTTGTTGGCAGGGCTAATAGTCAGTCTTTTCCCAACCTCCTTTAGGCAGACCACATCTCCTGTATAGGTATGGGTTTTCAGTGACACCAGTTTGGCAGCAATCTGGCAAACATTTGGGGAATTCTCAGTAGTAGGCCGGTGGGTTGCGGGGCAACTAAACAATTTGAGTCTGTGGCTTAACGGATTGGCGGGCCCTGGACCGTCCTGGGGAGGCCAATCCGCCTTCTGAGGACTGGGGTATAACACTTGGGTTTTCAATACAAGTATTAAAATGTAATTCATGACATCATCCCCTTCCTTCCTGGGGGTCCCTTCCTTCCTGGCCTTCTTATCAAGGTATTGTTGGATTGCTAGTTGGGTGTTGGGTAGGTTGCTTAATGGTTCCCAGGTGCTTTCCTTGGGTGGATATCCCTTCCAATTGATGTAGTACTGGAGGGTTTTATAGTGGGTACGGTCTCCATGAACATATTCAACTTCATATTATCCAGAGCGTCCTACTTGGATGGGAGGAGGGCCAGTCTTGAGTTTCTGGTGGGGGAGGGAGTTTCCCTCTTTCTTAAATAGAAGCGCGTGGTGGAAGACGTTGTATATTTTCCACGAGGGGGTAATTCTAGTTCAAATGCTACTTCACCCACTAGTTTGGTGATCTTGTAGGGGCTGCTTCTTCTGTGGGCTAACTTCCAACAGGGAACAGTCAGAGGCACGTTACAGGTGTCCAGATAGACTTTGTCCCCTACCTTCAATGGTTTCCCAGGAATTCTCTTTTTGTTAACAAAAGCCTTATAAGTCTGGACAGTGCGGGTCAGATTCTTCAAACAGGTTTGTTGGGTGTCGTGTATCTGTTCAATCCAGGTTTGTCCTGACAGGTTTATTTCCTTACTGCCAATGCTGGGATCCCAGAATGAGTCAAATCCATAATTGGCCTTGAAGGGGGACATTCCTTTGGAGGCGTGGTCTTTACTGTTGTAGGCATACTGTGCCATGGGTAGCATCTTGGCCCATTTATCCTGGTTGACGTTGGCATAGCATTGTAGGTATTGTTCAAGTATTTGGTTCACACGTTCAGTCTGGCCGTCGGTCTGTGGGTGGTAGGAGGTTGATACGCAGCGCTTTACCCCCAAGTCCTTCATCACCTGAGTCCAGTATTTGGAGGTGAATTGTGGTCCTCTATCAGTGATGATTTCATGCCAGAGTGCCGTGTTGAGTTAGGATGTGGTCATGAAAATGTCTAGCTGTCTCTGCGGCAGTGCAGGTGGGTGGTGGTAGGGACAAAATAGGACATCTTAGTAAACCTATCTACCATGACCAGGATGGCGTTAAACTCATTGGAGGGAGGCAGTTCTACAATATAGTCCATTGAAACAGACTGCCAGGGCCCCGCAGGTATGTCTAGCAGCCTCAGCAGGCCTTCAGGTTTGGATCTACGGGTTTTGGTTCTTCCACATGTCTCACAGCCTTTGATGTAGGCGGCCACATCTTTGTCCAGTTGGGGCCAAGCGTAATTCTTCTTGATTCCTTGGAGTGTCTTGAGTCTGCCAGGGTGGCCAGCCATCTCTGAGTTGTGATAGTCAATGAGTACTTTGGTCCTTGTTTCACCTTCTGGTACATAGATCTGGTTGTGTAATAGCAGGGTGGATCCTTTCAGCAAGAATCCTTTCTTGTGGTGGCAGCTCTCTGGGTCTGAGGTCAAGTCAGCAACAAGGTCTGCTGAGTATTTGTCTTGTTTCTGCGCCTCAATTATGTCAGGTTTGCGGGCCATGATTTTCATGTACATCAGTTGGATGCCTAGGCTGGCCGGGTTGAGGAGTACATGTGTGTTGTGGTCCTTAGTTTCTGTAGAGGAAGGAGTCAGATTGGCTCTTCTACTCAGGGCGTCAGGTACCACGTTCACCTTCCCAGGCTTGTAGTCAATGGTCAAGGTATAGTCAGCCAGTTCCAAGGCCCATCTGGCCTGTCTCTGGTTTAGCTGTCTGGGTTTAAAGAAGTAAACCAAGTTCTTGTGGTTGGTTAAGACCTTTACTGGAAATTTGGCACCACATAGGTACCGGCGCCAATGTTTCAGGGTCTTCATTATTGCAAGCATCTCCTTGTTGTAGATTGGGTAGTTTCCTTCAGCAGGCAGCATCTTCTTGGAGTAATATGCTACAGGATGTAGCATACCATCCCCTCCTTCCTGAAGAAGGACCCCACCCACCGCAAAGTCGGACGTGTTGGTTTCCAGCACAAATGGCTTGGATGGGTTGGGCATGGCCAGGACAGGGGCAGAGGTGAAAGCAAGCTTCAGGGCCTCAAATGCTGATGTGCACTTGTCAGTCCAAGTAAAGGTAACCTTGTCAGAGCAAAGGCGGGTCAGGGGCAAGGTAATCAGAGAAAATTTTTGGATGAAATCCCTGCAATAATTTGCCAGGCCCAAAAAACTTCTCACATCTTTCCTGCATTTGGGCACCGGCCAAGATGTTACTGCTTCTACTTTGTCCTGTGCCATGGCAAACCCGCCGGTCTTCACAACATATCCCAGGAACTCAACTTCAGACTGGAAGAATTCACACTTTTTAAGCTTAGCATGTAAGTTTGCTTGGGAGAGTTTTTCTAGTATAAGGTCCAGGTGGTGCAGGTGTTCCTCGTGGGTCTTGCTGTAGATGAGGATGTTGTCAAGGTAGGCCACGCAGAACTGGTTGAGGTATTCACCCAATACTGTGTTTATCATGCGCTGGAAGGTGCTGGGGGCGTTGCATAGTCCAAATGGCATCACCAGGTATTTGTAGAGTCCATACCTGGTCTTGAACGCCGTTTTGTATTTGTTGCCCTCTTTGATTTGGATTTGGTTGAACACATCTCTTAGGTCAATTTTTGAGTACACCTGGGCTCCAGTTAGTACGTTGCAAAGGTCATTGGCGTTGGGGATGGGATAGCGGTTCTTCACAGTGATATCATTCAGCTTCTGGTAGTTCACGCAGGGACGCATTCCGCCGTCTTTCTTCCCTACAAACAGCATTGGTGACAAGCACAGGGCCTTTGATACTTGGATGAAACCCTTTTTTGTCATATCCTCCAGGTAAGCTTTCAAGGCCACCTGTTCTTGGTGGTTGCAACTATAGATGGGGCCGTGGTGTGGTTGGGTACCTGGTAGTAGGTCTATAGCGTGGTCGTATATTGAGTGGCTGGGTAGTTTTGTGGCTTCTTCTTTGCTAAATACGTGGTTCCACTTTTGCAGGGGAATAGGCAGTGTCCCAACGCTGGATTCCATCCTTATGGTTAAGAGTCTGTTGGTTGGGGTTCTGCCGGGGCTCATACGGAACAGAACGGTATCACAAGATTCAGGTTGTCCTAAGGTGGCGGTCTGCTCACAATAATTTAGAATCAGACCATGTCTGTTGGACCATGAGTCCCCCAGTACTAGAGGATGGGGCAATCCCTGTAAGAGGATCAAGGGAGTTGGGTATACGTTCTGTCCAATTGTCAAGGGAAGTTCCTGTTTGCACTTGTAGCCAGTGTCCAGGGAACTGTTTCCCATGGTTACTTGTAGGCTGCGCTCCAAAGCTGTTAGTCCTAGTTCCTTTGCCAGGTTGGCGTCAATGAAGCTTTCATTGGCTCCTGTGTCAATAAAGGCCTCTATCTGACGCTTGATTCCCATACAGTCTATGGTCACTTGGATGAATTTATAAGATTGTGCAGAGGTGTTTATTTGCGCCAAGGATACAGAAGGTGTATTCTTCTTAGGGCATGCTCTGGTTAGATGCCCGGCCTTGTGGCAGTAGAAACATAACCCATCTTGATAGTGGCGTTGTAACTCATCAGGGGACATTCCAGGTCAATTGGGCGTCATGGCTCTGCCAGCTTGGGTAGGGTTCACGTTCTGTCCTTCTTGGTTTAGACTCAGGCCTTTGCATAGGGGCAGTAATTCCTCTAGGCTCAGTGTAGGCAGGTGGTGCTTCAACAGGTCTTTCATGGCTGCATTAACTCCCTTTTGGAAGATAATGGCAGATAATTCATCTTCAAGTTGGGTGCGCGTTTTCAGTTTAAGGAACTTGTCAATATAGGCTTGGATAGGGCGGTTTGCTTGTTGGATCTCTAACATAGAGTTCAGCGCGTAGTATCTGGTGTCTTGGTCATTGCCAGTGCTCATGAGTTCAGCTTCAAATTTTGAATAGTCAAGGCAAAATTCAACATCTTCAGCAGTGGCCTTCCTCAAACCAATCCAGTGTGTCTCCTGATAGCATGGCGGCCACCCCCAAGACTTTTGCAGTGTCACTGGTGTAGGCATTGGCGTTGGTTTGGAAGTGGAGGCAGAGGACTGGCATGGCTTGGCGGGCTTCTTCTAAGGTGAGTTTGCCCATCTGGGGCATATCCACCTTGGTTGTGGTCTGGTTCACTATCACATTTTGCACTTGTGATGTGGCCGGGTTCTGGGGTTCTGCACCAGGTGCAGGGTCTTTCAATTCTTTGGCGGGTTGGTTCTTCATCCATGGGAGTATCAGGGAGGTAAGTGCCTTATGGGTGTAATAAGTGATTATCACAAAAAAGAGCATACAAGTTGCCCCAAGTGTTAATAACATCTTGGGGCCCAGGTTACTGTGTTTGTAAAAGATTGTCATAATGTCAGGAAGCCAGTTGTAAGTAGAGGCCTTGGGCGGCTCGGGGTGAGGTACGGCCAAGCCAGCGGGTAGGGCCCACCATAGAATGGGTGCTAACTTGATAATATAAGATACAGATCGCCTGAGTAAGGACCAAGGTCCAGAGTTGGGGACCATGGAATCTACCAATCCTGTCAAAGTAATGTAGAGTACTCCAAACAGTTGGGTAGAGGTGGTCTTGGCTGCGGCAGTGGGTTCCAACAGGCGGTCTGGTTGTGGTGTTAAAGGAGGAGTCATAGGAACAAAGTAGGCAGGCAGGTAATTGTACTTGTCTTTGAACAGTAAGGGCAGGATCTCGACCCTCTTTCCTTTGTGTCCTATGTACTTGGTACTTCTAGTCCTTGCCAAAGGGTCAGCAATGAGGATGGTTTCCAAGTTGTACTCTGAATAGGCCGGGTTGGGGGGTATTCAGTAAAATGCACAGGTCCAAAGGGGGCTCCTGGGGGACGGTATAATGCCTGGGACAATTTGGCAGGTTGGTCTTGGGAGAGGGCGGCGGCCTGGTGGTCTACTTGACTGGAATTAAGATGGAAGATCACTAAGACTAGATAGGGTAAGATTTGTTCAAACCAAAGGTTCATAAAACTTTATTATCAAAAATGACAATGGGGGTTTTGCCGTACTGCCAGGGTTTTTATACCCTGGGACTTTGCTTCTTTGATTTTTGCAGGGTTCAGGTTTGCAGACAAGGCACTGGCAGGGCGTGGGTCTTGGCTTGGGGTCTCAAGGGCGGCAGATCCAGGTTGTGCTTGTTCTGGCAAATTGGAAAGGCAACGCTTTGTTTTGCCGCCACTGTTCACTATGTCACCTGAGTAGTCCAATTGCACTACCCCTTCTGGGCGGGAGACTGGCAGTTGCTGGTGGCCATTGGCAAGGTTAAAAATAGGTTTTGTCTTAACCTCCTTAAGGCAAGTTGCAACCTCTGCATAGGTTTGGGTCTTTGGTGGCCCAAGGTTGGCATCAATCTGATGACTATTTGGGGAATTGTCTCTGGGGGGCTGGCGGGTCTCAGAGTAACTCGTTAACTTGGGTTTGCAATTTAACAAGCAGGCGGTCCCCCGTCCACTTTGTGTGACTTGAGTGATCTTTGGAGGGTCCTCTGTAGTAGGCCGGCAGAACGCAGAGTAATTTACCAATTTGAGCCCGTCTTTTAACGGATTGGCGGGTCCTGGACTGGTCTGGCGGGTTGGATCCGCCTCCTGGGAACCAGGGTTTAACTCTTGGGTTTTCAATACAAGTATTGAAATGTCATTCATGACAAGTTTGATGATCTTGTAGGGGCCACTTCTTCTGTGGGTTAACTTCTGACAGGGAACAGTCAGAGGCACGTTTTTTGAGAGTCCAAATAGACTTTGTCCCCTACCTTTAACGGTTTCCCAGGAATCCTCTTTTTGTCAGCAAAAGCCTTATAAGTCTGGACAGCACGGGTCAGGTTCTTAAGACAGGCTTGTTGGGTGCCGTGTATCTGATCAATCCAGGTTTGTACTGACAGGTTTATTTCCTTACTACCAATACTGGGATCCCAAGATGGTTCAAAACCATAATTGGCCTTGAAGGGGGACATTCCTGTGGAGGCATGGTCTTTGCTGTTGTAGGCATACTATGCCATGGGTAGCATCTTGGCCCAGTTATCTTGATTGACGTTGGCACAGCATTGTAGGTAATGTTCACGTATTTGGTTCACTTGTTCAGTCTGGCCGTCAGTCTGTGGGTGGTAAGAGGTTGATACGCAGCGTTTTACCCCCAAGTCCTTCATCACCTAAGTCCAGTATTTGGAGGTGAATTGTGGTCCTCTATCAGTGATTATTTCTGCCAGAGTGCCGTGTTGAGTTAGGATGTGGTCATGGAAATGTCTAGCTATTGCTGCAGCAGTGAGGTGGGTGGTGATAGGGACAAAATAGGACATCAAAGTAAACCTATTTACCATGACCAGGATGACGTTAAACAAATTGCGGGGGCAGTTCTACAATATATCCATTAAAACGGACTTCCAGGGCCCTTCTGGTATGTCTAGTGGTCTTGTCAAGCCTTCAGTTTTGGATCTACGGGGTTTGGTTCTTCCACATGTCTCACAGCCTTTGATGTAGGCGGTCACATCTTTGTCCAGTTGGGGCCAGCATAATTCTTCTTGATTTCTCAGATTGTCTTGAGTCTGCCAGGGTGGCCGGCCATCTCTGAGTTGTGATAGTCTATGAGTACTTTGGTCCTTGTTTCACCTTCTGGTACGTAGATCCGGTTGTGTAATAGCAGGGTGGTTCCTTTCAATGAGAATCCCTTCTTGTAGTGTCGGCTATCTGGGTCTGAGGTCAAGTTGGTAACAAGTTCCGCTGAATACTTGTCTAATTTCTGCGCCTCAATTATGTTGGGTTTGAGGGCCATGATCTTCGTGTACGTCAGTTGGATGCCTAGGCTGGCAGGGTCAAGGAGTACATGGGTGTTGTGGTCCTTGGTCTCAGCTGTGGTGGGAATCATATATGCTCTTCTGCTCAGTGCGTCAGGTACCACGTTCACCTTCCCAGGCTTGTAGTCAATAGTCAAGGTATAGTCAGCCAGTTCCAGGGCACATCTGGCTTGTCTCTGGTTCAACTGTCTGGGTTTAAAGAATTAAACCAAGTTTTTGTGGTCAGTTAGGACTTTTACTGGGAATTCAGCACCACATAGGTGCTGGCGCCAATGTTTCAGGGTCTTCATTATTGCAAGCATCTCCTTGTTGTAGATTGGGTAGTCTCCTTTGGCAGGCAGCATCTTCTTGGAGTAATATGCTACAGGATGTAGCATACTATCCCCTCCTTCCTGAAGAAGGACCCCTCCCACTGCAAAGTCGGACGCGTCGGTTTCCAGTACAAATGGCTTGGATGGGTCAGGCATTGCCAGGACAGGTGCGGAGGTGAACACAAGTTTTAGGGCCTCAAATTCTTATGTACACTTGTCAGTCCAAGCAAAGGTGACCTTGTCATAGCAAAGGCGGGTCAGGGGCAGAGTAATGTGAGAAAAACTTTTGGATGAAATCCCTGCAATAATTTGCCAGGCCCAAAAAACTTCTCACATCTTTCCTGCATTTAGGCACCAGCCAAGATGTTACTGCTTCTACTTTTTCCTGTTCCATAGCAAAACCCCCAGTCTTCACTAAGTATCTCAGGAATTTTGACCTCAGTCTGAAAAAATTCACATTTCTTAAGTTTGGTTGTAGGTTGGCTTAGGAGAGTTTTTCCAGAATCAGGTCCAGGTGTTGAAGGTGCTCCTCATGTGGCTTGCTGTAGATGAGGATGTTGTCCAAGTATGCAACACAAAATTGGTCAAGGTATTCCCCTAGGACGGTATTGAATATCCTTTGGAAAGCGCTGGGGGCGTTGCACAGGCCAAATGGCATCACTAGGTACTTGTACAACCCTATTGGGTTTTGAAGGCTGTCTTGTATTTGTCTTTGTCTTTTATTTGAATCTGGTTGAAAGCATCAATAAGGTCAATTTTGAGTACACCTGGGCTCTGGTCAGTACATCACATAGGTCATCAGAATTAGGGATGGGGTAATGGTTCTTCACCGTAATGTTGTTCAGTTTCTGGTAGTTTACGCATGAACACATTCCGCCATCCTTCTTCCCTACAAACAGCATGGGATACAATCAGGGGGCCTTTGACATTTGGATGAAACTCTTTTTTCTCATATCCTCCAGGTATGCTTTCAAGGCCACTTGTTTACAGTGGTTGCAAATATAAATAGGGCTGTGGTGTGGTTGGGTGCCTGGTAGTAGGTCTATAGCGTGGCTGTAGATTAAATGGCTGGTTAGTTTTGTGGCTTCTTCTTTGCTAAACACATGGTCCCATTTCTGCAGGGGGTAGGTAGTGTCCCAACGCTGGGTTCCATCTTTATGGTTAATAGTCTGTTGGTCAGGGCTCTGCCATACCTTATACAGAATGGAACGGTGTCACAAGATTCAGGCTGTCCCAAAGTGGCGGTCTATTCACAATAGTTCAAGATCAGGCCATGTCTGTTGGACCATGAGTCACCCAATATTAGGGGATGTGGCAATCCTGGCAAAAGGATCAAGAGGGTTGGGTACATGTTCTGTCCAATTGTCAAGGGAAGTTCTTGTTCACATTCATAGCCAGTGTCCAGAAAGCTGTTTCCCATGACTACTTTAAGGCTGCGCTCTGAAGCTGTTAATCCTAGTTCCTTTGTTGGGCTGGCGTCAATGAAGCTTTCATCAGCTCCTGTATCAATAAAGGCTTCAATCTGGCACGTGTTTCCCAAAAGGTCTATGGTCACTTGGATGAATTTGTAAGATTGCACTGAGGCATTTATTTGTGCTAAGGATACAGGAGGTGTATTCTTCTTAGGGCATGCTCTGGTTAGATGACCGGCCTCATGGCAGTAAAAACGCAACCCATCTTGATAGTGGCGTTGTAACTCTTTGGGGGAAATTCCTGGTTGGTTGGGTGTTGTGGCTCTGCTGGTTTGGGCATGATACAAGTTCTGCTCCTCTTGGTTTAGACTCAAGCCTTTGCATAGGGGAAGTAGTTCCTCCAAGCTCAGTGTAGGCGGATGCTGCTTTGACAGGTCTTTCATGGCTGAATTAATTCCTTTTCTGAAGATAATGGCGGCTAATTTATCTTCAAGTTGGGTTCAAGTCTTAAGTTTAAGGAACTTATCTATATAGGCTTGGATAGGGCGGTTTGCTTGTTGGATCTCTAACAGAGAGTTCAGCGCATAGTATCTGGTGTCTTGGTCATTGCAAGTGCTCATGAGTTCGGTCTCAAATCTCAAATAGTCAAGGCAAAATTCAACATCTTCAGCGGTGGCTTTCCCAAACCAATTCAGTACGTCCCCTGATAGCATGGCGGCCACCCCCAAGACTTCTTAGTGTCACTGGGGTAGGCGCTGGAGTTAGTTTGAAAGTGGAAGTGGAGGACTGGCATGGCTTGACGAGCTTCTTCTAAGGTGAGTTGCCCATCTGGGGCATATCAACCTTGGTCGTTATCTGGTTTGCTATCATGTTTTGTACTTGTGACGTGGCTGGGTTCTGGGGTTCTGCACCAGGTGCAGGGTCTTTCAATTCTTTGGCGGGTCAGTTCTTCATCCATAAGAGTATCAGGGAGGTAATTGCCTTATGGGTGTAATAAGTGATTATCACAAAAAAGAGCATACAAGTTGCCTCAAGTGTTAACAACATCTTGGGGCCCAGGTTACCATGTTTGTAAAAGATTGTCATAATGTCAGGAAGCCAGTCATAGGTAGAGGCCTTGGGCGGCTTTGGGTGTGGTGAGGCTGAGCTGGCGGGTAAGGCCCACCATAGAATGGGTGCTAACTTGATAATGTAGGATACAGATTGCCCAAGCAAGGACCAGGGTCCGGAGTTGGGGACCACAAAATCCACCATTCCTGTCAAAGTAATATAGAGTACTCCAAACAGTTGGGTAGAGGTGGTTTTGGATGCGGGGGTAGGTTCCATTGGGCAGTCTGGTCTTGGGGTTAAGGACAGAGTCATGGGAACAAGGTAGTCAGGTAGGTAATTGTACTTGTCTTTGAACAATCTGGGCGCCCTAATGTACCACTTTCCTAATCTTCCTATTATCTTGGTTTCTCTAGTTCTTGCCAGAGGGTTGGCAAGGTGTATGTTTTCCAGGTTGAACTTGGCGTAGGCTGGGTTGGGTGGGTATTCCGTAAAGTGTACAGGTCCAAAGGGGGCTCCCGGAGGACAGTATGATGCCTGGGGCGGTTTGACAGGTTGGTCTTGGGGGAGGGCGGCGGCCTGGTTGTTTACCTGGACAAAATTAAGATGAAAGATCACTAAGACTAGAAAGGGTAAGATTTGTTTAAACCAAAGGTTCATAAACTTTATTATCAAAAATGACAATGTGGTCATCACCACACTGCCAGCGTTCTTATACCATGTGAATTTACTTCTTTGCTTTTTGCAGGATTCAGGTCCATGGGCGGTTTGCCGGTGTAGCATGGATCTTGGCTTAGGGTCTGGAGAGCATCAGGCCTTGGTTGGGTACACTCTGGTGAATAGAAGTTGCAATGCTTAAAATCATTGCTGTGGTCCATCACGTCACCTGAGCAGGCTAATTGTGTTCCCTCTTTGGGACTGGAGACTGGCATCAGTTGGTGCTTGTTGGTAGGAATTATAGTGGTTCTTGTCCAAGTCACAGCTTCTGCGTAGGTCTGGGATCTCAGTGGCACTGGTTCAGCAGTTCTTGGCTGGGCTGGCACTGGTGAGCCAAAGTGGCTATGCTTTATTTCACTGCTGTTATTCACCATGTCACCTGAGCTGGCCAATTTTAATACCTTTTCTGGACTGGAGACTGGCAACAGCTGGTGTTTGTTGGAAGGGCTAATAGTTGGTATTTTCCTAACCTCTTTTAGGTAGACCACATCTCCTGAGTAGGTATGGGTTTTCAGTGACACCAGTTTGGCAGCAATCTGGCAAACATTTGGGGAATTCTCAGTATTAGGCCGGCGGGTCACAGGGCAACTAAATGATTTGAGTCTGTGGCTTTATGGATTAGGGTCCTGGACTGTCCTGGGGGGCTGATCTGCCTTCCAAGGACTGGGGTTCAACTCTTGGGTTTTCAATACAAGTATTGAAGTGCCATTCATGACAAAACGGGTCTGGCATACAAGTAGTGTAGTCAATAGCTGCTTGTATCATTCCTCAAATCTCCTGGCGGTAAGCTTGGCCAAGGCTTGCACAAGGCTGCCATTTAGCTGCTCCACGCGTCCATTAGCCTGAGGGAAGTAAGGCGTTGTCACCGTGTGCTGATGTCAGGAATGACAATTTGGATGCTCCTAAATCTCAAAATATGGTATCAGAGTCAAACCCTGGACAAAACCCTTTTCAGACCGCCAGACTCATAGACTGGGAACACAATAACCCACTACTAATTGATAAAGTTGCTGCCAACCCGCCAGGACCTGAACTCTTAGCTGTCCTGCAGGATTCTGCAAGCGAACTGCCAGTGCAAGATGCCAGGAATTTCCCTGAGGTGCCAACACCTGACACTGGTGGTTTGCCCAGTGAAATAGACGAGTTTCTCCCTGAGAGTTATTCCAAACTCCCCCCAAAATCCCAGGGAAGGCACTGAACCCAAAGAGGCACCCAATACCCAAATTGACAAACAGAAGGATTCAAAGTCTTCTCATCCCAAAGCAGCCAGTGGCAAACCGCCAGTGCCAAGTGCCACACTGCCATCTGAGACCCCCAATGCCAACCCGCTCAAGCCCAGAAAACCCAACCAGGAAGTGAAGCCTGGCAGTGTGGGATAAATACCTGCCAGGCCAAGACCAACCCCCATTGTCATTTTTAATTAAAGGTTATGAGATATTGGTTCCCCCAATTATTGCCGTATTTTATTCTTGTCATCTGCCAGTTAACTCAAAGATCATCTGACCCCCCTGACAGCTATGTACCGCCCGCCAGGCGCTCCCTTTGGTCCCGTCCGCTTCACAGAGTACCCCTTAAAGCCTGAGTACAGGGACTACACCGCCAACAACATACTAGCCTGGGATCCCTTGGCCAGAACTACTGAGAGAACCAGATACAACCGAGAAGGCCCTTGGTACATTACCAAGCCCTGCCTGTTCAAAGATAAATACAACTTCCTTCCTGCCTACCAAATAGACATGGAGCCACCTGTTACCTCCAAAACAATGCCCACCTCCGCAGCCAAGCTCACACTGAACCATACAACAAGCTTTTTGGAATTGTATATATAACTCTCACAGGAGTAATAGATACTATTGTTCCCGACGCCGGTCTGTGGTTGTGGCTGGGCAAGTCAATGTCCTACCTTATTAAGTTAGCACCAATCTTTTGTTGGGCCCTGCCCACCCAGTCTGCGACCCGCCAGTTCCCAGATGCTAGCAAGCCGGCCAATCAGGGTTGGTTCTATAAATTCACTGCCCCCTTTGGCTTTGGATAGGACTGTATTTCCTTGTTGTACAAAAAAGACTGCACAAAGTCCAGCAAAACCCCTAAATTCACTCAATGATTTAGCTCACACAGTGGATGAAAGATTTGTGTTGGCATACCCCGCAGGACCCCCGGCTCTAGTTGCTCTGGCTTGGGAAGAAATGCTAGTTAATTTGGACTATTTATTAGCTTGATATTGTCCGCTTTTAAAGACAATCAGGAACGCCTAATCAAATGTGTCCACATCAACAACTACCAAGTCAACTAGATCTGAAATGCTTGTATTGCCTTACAGCCAATCAGGGGGGGTTGCGGAAATTACATTGAAACCCTCCAGTTCCCTTGGCCCTGGCCAGCAAAAATTCTCCCATGACCAATCAGATGCTACATTGGAGGCCATGTGACCAATATCTGCCAAACCCATCCCTTTTAACAAGGCCAGGGGACTTTGAGTCTCCTGCTTGTCAATTTTCAATTTATTAAAGTTTGGAGTTTTGACACACTTAATTTTAAATTTTATTGTTTGGTTGGACTTCTGTTTGAGTCCCCCATCATCTAGAATTTTAAGTGTTAGTTTTTGCTTTGCCCCTTACCTTTAAACCTCCTGTTTCAAACCCAGTCCCTCTTCTGGGACCCTTTAAACTGACCCCAGCATATAGCAGTTTCAGTTTTTGCTTTTGCTTTAAAAATTTATGCTCAAACCTAAGTTTTTTTGGTAAAAATCAATATAAAAACCTACTTTGTTTTTGATTTTCTCTTTAAACGCTTTGATTTTGAACCCGTTTTTACCCCTGATTGTTTTAAAGGCACCCAAGCGCACCGCCAAGCTCTCCAATCCTACTTTGCTACTCCTCTTGCCCTCTTGCTTGTGGCTGCCTTGGTTGGTCCCCCTTTTATTGCTTGCAATCATAAAAATCTCACCAATCCTCCCCAAATTTTTTGGAGATTGTAAATATGATACTTTCAGTCATAAAATTTGTTGCATTTTCTTTGGATCCTTTCTTGCTCTTTCTGTGGTCTACCTCACTGGACCTGTGGTCTAAAATCTCCTCTTCTGTACAGCTTGCAAGTGAGGCCCCCCTCTAGCCTCCTGAGTTTGCCTGGTAGTCTCCTTTATTCTGGGGAGGCCGTGGTGAAAAGCCTGACCTGTGATGATCTGGATCTGGATGATGATGACTATGCTTCTCCTGCTCCTGTGGGCAAGAAGGTACCAATGTCTGCCCTGCCTGTCTTAGAAAAGAGTAACTTGGTACCTTTGTGTGCTTCTGTGATGACCCCTTCTGCCCCCGCCTGTACCCCCTGGTTGCTCACCGGTTTGGCGCTGATGGCACTGAATACCTATTTCCCTCAGTTGTCCCCCATAACCTCCCTGTGGTCACCCCTTTGTGCGGGTGTTCCAGTTCTCCACTAGACGGCATCCTGGTGGTTTGTTTTTCCAGGATGGAAGCCAAACTTAGTTAGTTTAGCCCCCCTCTCTCACAGGTTCCCTGACATTATGACAATCTATTTTAAACCTGGTACCCTGAGCCCCAAGATGTTGATTATTCTTGGGGCATCTTGTATGTTTTTTGTAATGATAATCACCTATTACACCGGACACATGATGACAGGGCGTCCTAAAAAACTACTGCTTGAAATGATCAATTATTGTAGAATAGTTAAAAAAAATTGGTTTATATTCTATAACTACCAGTAAAACTAAAGAGACTATCAAAAATACCTTGGAGCAGTATCTCTGGGCCTGTTTGCAGCAGACTCACATGAACTGGAGTACCTATGGCCAGTATTTTACCAGAAAAACCTCTTATAAGTCAAAAAATAAAGCCAAAAGATTGGCCTTTGCTCACAAAGTATGTTAACTATCCACTTTATCGGGAAAGATGATTTGGTCTGATGTGAGACAGGGTTCTAAACTCATGGATCAAGGGAGGCTGTGTGTCTATTGTAAAGCAGATGGAAACTTTAAATTTAGTGCTTAAACCCACTGCACAAAAATGGATGTAAGAGTGTCATGTTTTGAGGCTGCTGCATAGCCAACACAAGAGGGACAATCCAGATGATTAGTGAGAAGGTAAGAAATGCTGATGTTTTACCAGAATCCTTGATTGGAATCATCATTGTACAGGATCTGCAGAACCAACCAGTTATATCTTCTATTGCAAGATAACGGCTCCTGTCTACAAATCCAAGAAGCCTTAAAAATACTTGGATGATAAACAGATTTTTTGTTTGGATTGGACTCCTCAAAGCCCAGATTTGAA